>SJYA01002795.1:1244041-1255478 GCA_006410615.1 Neotragus moschatus | reverse complement strand
CCCTGGGCTGAGGAGCCACCTCTGAGAACAGCTCCTCCCAGTCTATTTGTACTTCTGGAAAAGTTTCCTTCCTCTTGTGAGTCCCGGCCGGGGTCACTCACAGGAAACATATGGCTGGAGAGAAGGAAGACTGGAGTCAGGGTGGTGAGGTCTGGGGAGGGGTCCAGACTCCTGGTGACAAGGGAGGCTGGGTGGGGGTTGTCTGCTGCCCCTGCCCGCCGCGCGGGCCAGCGCTGCAGGGCTCGGCTCTGGGCCGGTCGCGCTGGCCTCCCTCACTGTGGTGGGGAGGGGCACACGCAGTCTTGCCACGTCACACCTCCATTCTCACGAGTCTGCTCTTTGGTGCTAGTTCCTGCTGATGACCACCGTCTTTTGCTCGTTGGGACAAGGTCCAAGCTCCTCAGCCTGGTATTTAAGGCCCTGCTGCCCCCTCCTGCCCTGCTCCTCACCCTGCAGCTCTGGCCCTCTGCAAGCACAGTGCTCGTCAGGCCACGAGGCCTTGGCATGTGCCAGCCCTGTGGAATTCCACCTCCCAAAGCACCCCTAGATCTTCCAGCTCCCTGAAACTCAATCCGGACTTCATCTTCTCCATGACAAACAACAACAGAGTTTCCTTTTCTTTGAAAAATCAAAACAGGTTTATTGAGATCTGTTTATTTTTTAAAAGTCTTATTGAGGAGTAATTAATGCACAATAAATTGCATACATTTTAGGTATACAGTCTGGCAGTATTTGACATATGTATGCGGTAGTGGAAGCATCCCCACAATCAGAATATTGAACATGTTTATCGCTCCTGAAGCTTGTTCTAGGCCCTTTCGCACTCTCTGCTTGTCTCCTCTCCTCAGACACCTGTTTGATTTGGATTCTGATGGTTTAGATTTGCTGGTGTTTTTCTAGGACACTTTATATATATAAGAACCTTTATTTAGTTTTTTTTTTTTTTAGTATTGATATATTCACAAAGTTGTGTGATCAGTCACCATCATCTATTCCGAGAACATTTGCATCACCCCAAAGGAAATCCAGTACCACATTAGCAGTCACTCCCAGTTCCCCTTTCCCCTAGCCCAAGAATCTACTTTCTATCTCTGTGGGCTTGCCCTTCCTGGACATTTTATGTAAATGGAATTGCACAACATGTGGTCTTTTCATGGCTGAATTCTTTCACTTAGCTTTGTGTTTTTAATGTTCATCCATGTTGTAGTGTGTATCAGTACTTTGTTGTTTTTTTGTGACTGAGTAATATTCCAATGTAGACATCCGCATTTGTTTATTCATTCATCAGTTGATGGACATTTGGGTTGTTTCTGCTTTTTTGGCCCCTGTGAATAAGACTTCTGTGAACACTTGTGCATAAGCTTTTGTGTAAAGATTTGAAAAAAATGAAGTACAGTTGATTTACAATAATGTGTAGGTTTCAGTTGTATAGAAAAGTGAAGTGGCTCAGTCGTGCCCGACTCTTAGCGACCCCATGGACTGCAGCCTACCGGGCTCCTCCATCCATAGGATTTTCCAGGCAAGAGCACTGGAGTGGGGTGCCACTGCCTTCTCCGGATATACACACACACACACACATATGGGCTTCCCTGGTAGCTCAGCTGGTAAAGAACCTGCCTGCAATGCAGGAGGCCCTGGGTTGCTTCTTGGGTCAGGAAGATCCCCTGGAGAAGGGATAGGCTACCCACTCTAGTATTCATGGGCTTTCCTGGTGGCTCAGACAGTGAAGAATCCACCAGCAATGCAGGAGACCTGGGTTTAATCCCTGTTCCCTTCCATCGGGTGGGGAAGATCTCCTGGAGGAGGGCACGGCAACCCACTCCAGTATTCTTGCCTGGAGAAGCCCCATGGACAGAGAAGCCTGGTGGGCTACAGTCCATGAGGTCACAAAGAGTCGGATATGACTCAGCGACTAAGCACACACACATATATAGATAATTGATCTGTTAACCTTTTAGCTCAAATTTATCCTCCCTCTTCCCCTTTGATAACCAGAAATTTGTCTTCTATATCTCTGAGTCCGTTTCTGTTTTATAAATAAATTCATTTGTACCATTGTTTTAGATTCCACATATAAATGAAATAATGTTTTGTCCTTCTCTGTCTGACTTAATATGACAGTCTCCAGGGCCATTCCCATTGCGGTAGGTGGCATTCTCTTTCAGGCTGAGTTGTATTCCATTGTGTATATATACCACATCTTCTTTAGCCATCTGTTGACGGACACTTAGGTTGCTCCCACAACTTGGCTATTGTTAATAGTGCTGCTCTGAACGTAGAGGTGCGTGTATCTTTTAGAATTGAGAGTTTTATCTTTTCTGGATATATTTCCAGGTGTAGGATTGCTGACTGATATTATAACTCTACTTTTAGTTTTTTTGAGGAACCTCCCTACTGTTTTCCATAGTGGCTGCGCCAATTTGCATTACTTCTCACCAACAGTAAAGCGAGATTCCGTTTTCTCCAGCATTACCGTAGACTTTTCGATGCTTGCCATTCTGACATGTATGAGGTGGCGCCTTGTAGTAGTTTTGACTGTATTTCTCCAACAGTTAGCTGTGTTGGGCATCTTTTCATGTGCCTGTTGGCCATCTGAATGTCTTCTTTGGAGAAATGTCTGTTTAGGTCTTCTGCCCATTTTTTAAAATTAGGTTGTTTGCTTTTTGATACTGAGTTGTATGTGCTATTTGTTTATTTTGGAGATTAACCCCTTGTTAGTTGCATTGTTTGCAGATATTTTCACCCAGTCTGTGGGCTGTCTCTTTTTGTTTATAGTTTTCTTTGCTGTGCGATAGCTTGTGAGTTTGATTACGTCCTTGTGTGAACATGTTTTGAATTCTCTTGGGGCATGTATTTGGGAATAGAGTTTCTGGGTCATATGGTAACTTTGGTCTTCTGCGATGGCCCCGCAGGTGAAGAATCCGCCTGCAGTGCAGGAGACATGGATTTGATCCCTGGTTGGGAACATACCCTGGAAGAGGAAGTGACAACCCACTACAGTATTTCTGCCTGAAAAATCCCATGGTTAGAGGAGCCTGGTGGGCTACAGTCCGAAGGTCACAAAGAGTTGGATGCGACTGAGGAATTAAGCACAGCTGTGCACACATGGTAACTCTAGATTTCATCTTTGAGGAACTGTCCCACTGCTCTCCAGAGCAGATCTACCCTTCCACATTTCCACCAGCAATGCAGAAGGGCTCTAATCTCACCACATTCTCACCAACACTTGTTAATATTAGTCCTTTTGAGTCTAGTCATTCTAGTGAGTGTGAAGTGGTGTCTCCTTCTGGTTTTGATTTGTATTTCCTGCTGCTGCTGCTAAGTCGCTTTAGTCATGTCCGACTCTGTGCGACCCTATAGACGGCAGCCTACCAGGCTCTGCCATCCCTGGGATTCTCCAGGCAAGAACACTGGAGTGGGTTGCCATTTCTTTCTCCAATGTATGAAAGTGAAAAGTGAAAGTGAAGTCGCTCAGTTGTGTCCGAATCTTCACAATCCCATGGACTGCAGCCCACCAGGCTCCTCCGTCCATGGGATTTTCCAGGCAAGAGTACTGGAGTGGGGTGCCATTACCTTCTCCATTGTATTTCCTAAATGACTAATATTTTTGAGCCTCTTTTCATGTGTATTGGCTATTTGTGTATTTTCTTTGGACAAATGTTTGTTTATATTATCTGCTGGTTTTTAATTGGGTTATTTGCCCTTTTTCTCTTTGTGTTGCAAGTCTTTTGTATGTCCAAATGTNGGTGCCATTACCTTCTCCATTGTATTTCCTAAATGACTAATATTTTTGAGCCTCTTTTCATGTGTATTGGCTATTTGTGTATTTTCTTTGGACAAATGTTTGTTTATATTATCTGCTGGTTTTTAATTGGGTTATTTGCCCTTTTTCTCTTTGTGTTGCAAGTCTTTTGTATGTCCAAATGTAAGTTCCTTATCAAATATGTCCCACATATCAAATATGTCCCACATATCAAATATGTGGTTGACAAACGTATCCTCCCATTCTCTGGGTTGTTTTTACACTCTTTTTTTGGGGGGGGGGTGCTGCTGTGCTGTGTCGTATGTAGGATCTTAGTTTCCCAACCAGGGTTTGAACCTGTGTCCCTTGCGTTGGGAGCGTGGAGTCACTGGATCATCAGGGAAGTCCCTTACTTTCTTAATAGTGTGCTTTGAAATACAATAGCTTTTAGTTTTCATGAAGTCCAGTTTATATTAATATATATATTCTCCTTTTATTTATTGTGCTTTTGGCATCAAACCGAAGAAACCATTGCCTCACCCAAGGTCATGAAGATTAGCCACTATCTTGAGATTTCCGTGTGTCACGGATGTATTCTCTTTCCTCATCACATCCTGGCAAGGCAGGAACTTTTAGTTCCATTGTACAGATGTGAAGTTGAGGCTCAGTTCCTTCCTGGGCATATAGCGAGTAGTTGGCAGGATGTCAGCTTCAAATCTGGGCCCAGATTGGTGCCAGGGTGACCCACAGATAGCCTGGAGCATGGCAGTGGGTCAAGGAGCAGAGTAGCCGACACTCACCGCGGGTCTGCTGTATGCCAGGCGTGCCGCTCAGTGCTGCGGATGCCGAGGCGGAGAGGCCAGTGCTGCAGACGCCCCTCGTCCAGGCAGAGGCTGTCACAAAGCTCGGCTCTGCCCCGCAGCGTCAGCTGATTCTCTGGCCGCAGGCAGACTTGCTAGATCAGAGACTCTGGGGGTGGGCCCCAGCGACCCGTGCTAAGAGCGGCAAGTGGTCCTGTTGCACTCAAGCTTGAGAACTGCCACCCTGAGCTGTGCTTCTCCCCAGGCTGTACACCGCAGTGACCTGGGGAGCTTTGGTCTTGTTTCTGTCCTGAGCGCTAGTTTGAGGACAGGCACCCTTAGAGACTCTGATTCAATTGATCAGCATGGGGGCTGGACTTCACTAGGTTTCAAAGCTCCCCAGGAGGCCCTAATGTGCACCCCGGACTCTAATCACTGCCTCCGGGGCAGCTACCACCACTAGCTCCATTTTATAGATGCAGAAGCTCGGGAGATTAAAGGCCATGTTCAAGATTATGTAGCCACATAGCGGGAGTGGGAGCGGGAGTTCAAAGCCCCAGCCTTTTCACATCCTCTCCTTTCTTCAGTTTGTGTGCTCAGTCGCTTCAGTCCTGTCTGGCTCTTTGCGACTTTTGTTGAATATAGAGCGCCTGTGTTGTTTCTACAGTTGCACCATGTCGCCATCTAGTGGCCATTAGTGAGAACTGACGAGGATCTTCAGGACTTCAGTGCCTGTTCTCAGGGGACACACGTGGGTGGAGAGGTGACCATTCATATTGCTTAGACAGAAGTTCTGAGGGGATGTGGGCCTATGTTTCCAAAGGGTTTTTTTTTTGTGTGTGTGTGTGTGTGTGTGAAAAGAGAGCGGCCTGATGGCAGGTTTCATGTGTAAGCACTGCTGATTAGATTTCATTCACAAACCCCAGGAGAGGCTGGAGACAGTCTTTTTTCCCCCTAAATTAACTTATTTTTTAAATTGAAGGTTAATTGCTTTACAGAATTTTGTTGTTTTCTGCCAAATATCACCATGAATCAGCCATAGGTATACATATGTCCCCTCCCTCTTGAGCTTCTCTCCCATCTCCCTCCCCATCCCTCCCCACTTTGGTTGATACAGTCCCTGTTTGAGTTCCCTGAGTCATGGCAAATTCCCATCGCCTGTCTGTTTTGCATATAGTCATGTAAGTTTCCATGCTACTGAGACAGAGTCTCTTGATCAGACTTGAGTCAGGTTTCCTAACGTTCTCCTGGGCCCATCTGAGCACTTCCCTGTAAAATCTAGTTTTAGCCAGAACTCTTCGGCCACCTTATGCGAAGAATTGACTCATTGGAAAAGACTGTGATGCTGGGAGGGATTGGGGGCAGGAGGAGAAGGGGATGACAGAGGATGAGATGGCTGGATGGCATCACCAACTTGATGGATGTGAGNTCCTGGGCCCATCTGAGCACTTCCCTGTAAAATCTAGTTTTAGCCAGAACTCTTCGGCCACCTTATGCGAAGAATTGACTCATTGGAAAAGACTGTGATGCTGGGAGGGATTGGGGGCAGGAGGAGAAGGGGATGACAGAGGATGAGATGGCTGGATGGCATCACCAACTTGATGGATGTGAGCCTGAGTGAACTCTGGGAGTTGGTGATGGACAGGGAGGCTTGGCGTGCTGTGATTCATGGAGTTGCAAAGAGTCGGACACAACTGAGAGACTGAACTGAACTGAACTGCCAAGTCACTTTAACCAGAACCTTGAAATCTGATCAGGTTGCTCATCTTACGTACCCTCCGGGTGATGTCTGAGCTCCCTGGCCTGCCTTCAGCAGGAATCCTGGTTAGTTCATAATTCACCAAGAGCTTAGTCAGTTTAACTGGAGTTCCCTCTACCCTTGGTGTTTCGTCTTAGTAATTTTCCCTCCACTGACTCCCACTCATCCTGATCCTTGGTTATAAATTCCCACTTGCCAGTCTCCCTCCCCGCAAGTCATATTGCAGGGATCCCCACACCTTTGGTGGTGGTTCTGAATAGAGCCTGCCCTGCCATCTTTAACAAGTTCCATAAATACATTTTTTCCTTTAACACTGGGGAGGCTCAGTCCCAGGCCGGGCTGGAAAGAGAGGGAGAGAGTAATCTGAAAGGGTGGATATTCATTTGGACAGGAAAACTCAGGTCGCCTCCATGGGGGCATTCATTCATTCAGCAAACAGTTACCGTGGGTCAGGTCTGAGGCAGGTAGGTGCTGACTCTCAGACATCAAGGAGATAAGCATAGACTGTTTGGGGTATTCAATCTCCCGTGGTCTCATCAGGCCTATTCTCAGTCCTGGGAGGGCCTCCAGGGGACGCTGGTGAGGTGGGAAGGGAGTAGTGCCCTAGTTTGGGGCATCTGAGGTGGCTGTAGTTGGGGGCAGCCCTGTGGCTCAGCTAGTAAAGGATCCGCCTGCAATGTGGGAGACCTTGATTCACTCCCTGGGTTGGGAAGATCCCCTGGAGGAGGGAAAGGCTACCCACTCCACTGTTCTGGCCTGGAGAATTCCATGGACCATATAGCCCATGGGGTCCCAAAGAGTTGGACACGACTGAGGGACTTTCACTTCACTTCTTGAAGCTGACGCCCAGGGTTTGAATAGGAGCCCACAGGGATGAGTCAGAATTGATGGCTGCTGCCCACACTGCTAGCTGCTGGAGAACCAAGCAAGGGTCCCTGGAGAACCAAAGAAGCAAACAAGAAGCTCTCAAATGCTGGTGTGGCTGGGGTTCTCACCCAGGGCAGGGGCATTGAATAAAATAAAGTGTCTGAGGAAGGAGGGAGTGATTGGCCATGGGGAAGGCACTCACAGGAGGTACACAGAACGGAAGATTTACCATCTCAAGCATTTTAAAATGCAGAGTTCAGTGGCACTAAGTATAACCATCACCGCCGCTCTTTGTCTGCCCATCTTGCAAAATGGAACTCTGTGCCCTAAACAGTTGCTCCCATTCCTTCCTCACTCAGCCCCTTGCAGCCTTGTTCTACTTCCTGTCTTTATGGTTTTGACTACTCTGGACCTCATCTAAGTGAAATCAAACAGTATTTGTCTTTTTGTGACTGGCTGATTTCACTTAGCGTAATGTCCTCCAGGCTCATCCATGCTTTGGCCTACGTCAGAATTTCATTCCTTTTTTAAGGCTGAATAATAATCCATTGTGTATATATATACACACACCATTTTTTCTTTTCATCTGTCAAATGACCCTTGGGTTGATTCTACCTTTTGGCTACTGCAAGTAGTGCTGTTATAAACGTGGCAAATATAGACAAATATCTGTTGAAGACTCTACTTTCAGTTCTTTGGGGTGTAAACTCAGAGGTAGAATTGCTGAATTGTGTGGTAATTATATTTTTAATATTTTAGGGGCCACCGTACCATTTTCCATAGTGGCCACACCATTTTATATTCTTGTCAGGAGTACACAGAACTTCCAATTTATCCACGTTCTCACAAAATTTGTTACTTTCTGTTGTGTTCTAAATAGTAGTCATCCTTATGAATATGAAGTGAGATATTTCATTGTGGTTTTAATTTTCATGTCTGAAATGATTAGTAACATGAAGCATCTTTACATGTAGCTTGAAATTCTTTTATAAAATTAAATTTTAGGGGACAAAAGGGATTTGAATACCACCTCCCATACTATTGGAAGGTAAGCCATCTAGCCTGGAAGCTTGCCATTAGATGTTATTATATCTTTGCTTTTTCGTGCAAATGCTGTTATTATCAGTGTGTGTCAACCTCATCTGGCTCCTTTATTCCCAAACACACATTTGCAGCTCATGGAAGATAAAGGTTCTGTGGAGCACAATTTGGGAAACACTGACCTAGAGAAAGATCTACAGTGGTATGCCACAGGGCTCTACCTCAGGCCCATCTCCATCAGCATTGTTCATCAGTAACTGAGAAGAAGACACCGATTGTCTGCTAATCAAATTGATGAGCTGTTCAGACCCTGATGGGATGGAGAATGCCTTGGGTGACAGTGTTGGGATCCAAGATGTCTTGACAGGGTAAAGAAATGGTTCAAAGTAACAATATGTGATATTACAAGGATGAGTTCGAGACCCAGCACCTGGGCTTAAAAAAACAAATCAGAGGCGGCTGCCCAGAGACAAGGGAGACACACAGGAGAGACACTGAGGACGCGTCATCATTAGTTAGGGTAACAGAAGCATGTTGTTGCTGTTTGGTCACCCAGTGGTGCCCAACTCTTGCTGACCCCACGGACTGCAGCACTTCCCTGTCGTGGACAGCCAGGCTTCCCTGTCCATACCTTCATGGGGTTCCCGCAGCAAGAGTACTGGAGTGGTTTTATATTCCCTGCCCGAAAGTAACGTTAGCTAACAGGAATTACCTTATTTGCCCTTTACAGCAGGCTATGATGTAGGTACTATGATCAATGCCCATTCAACAGATGGGGAAATGGAGGCTCACAGAAGTGAAGTAGCTTACCTAGGATCACACAGCTTGCTGGGGACAGAACACTAACCAAAGACAAGATCTCCCCACAAGACTTGCTGGCCACACACTGGCTAGAGTGCTGTGCTCCTTCCTTTCAGGCAACTGTAGGATGCTGGGGAACAGTGACAGGAAGCTTAACCTACAGTCGATTAGGAGGTAGTGGAGGTAGTGAGCTCCCTGTCCCTGGGGAGTGTTCAAGCAGAGGCTGGAAGACCCTGGCAATGCTGCTGTATCAAATGGGAGCTAGGATAAATAAAGTTTAAGGCCCCTCTTTCTCCTGCAGTTCTGTGCNGTGACAGGAAGCTTAACCTACAGTTGATTAGGAGGTAGTGGAGGTAGTGAGCTCCCTGTCCCTGGGGAGTGTTCAAGCAGAGGCTGGAAGACCCTGGCAATGCTGCTGTATCAAATGGGAGCTAGGATAAATAAAGTTTAAGGCCCCTCTTTCTCCTGCAGTTCTGTGCTTCTGCTATAGCAACTCATTACTTTAAAGTCGAGTTTATGGTGTGGGGGCACTCTGTTTCTGCCCCACGTACGCATTATTTATACTACTTCAGGGTTTCTGCTATGACAAACATGCAAGCTGTAGGTATTCCCAAGTCCCTCGGCCTTGTGACAAATTTTACATGACCGCTTAGGGTTTCTGTTTTGGCTGATTTTTAAGACATTTATAGTATTGTACATTTATATTTAGGATACAGGGCTCGTCATATTTATGATGTACTGGATGCCCAGCCATTGATCAGGATCCCAGGCTGAATACCTTGCAGAGTCCCCATGGGGAAACGTGTTCTGCTTCATGACAATTCATTTTATGATGTGGTTATAGAAACTCAGCGAATTTACTTTGGGGAAAATCTGTCCCCATCACCAGGTTCAGAGAAGTCTCATATGTTTAGAGGTAAATAAACCTAGCTCGCTCTGTGGCTTGGGCGAGTTTCTCAACATTTCTGCGCCTCCGTGGCCGTCTTTAGGATTTGGAGGGGAGGAGGCGTGCCCTTTGCGGAGGTGGTGTGTGTGGTGGTGCCTGCTTCAGTGACGCATCTTCCCCTCTTTTGTCCTCTGGGGCACTGATGGCACTGCCTTGGGACCTGCGAGCCTGGAAGGATGGCAGCTTGCCCCGAGGGGTTCCAACTTTAGGATTCTTCCCAGGAATCCCCTTGCCAAGCACCACCTTTTCAGCAAGCATGAGGATTTTGCTCAGGGCCTCAAGCTAAACTAGTTTCATCTTAAGTAAAAGAAATCAATCCTTGCAGCTGAGCTGTTGCTACGACATGGATTTGGCATAAATTTTGAGGAAGCTTGACTAATAAATAAGTGGAAAAGCAATAAACATTAGGGTAAATTATCTGTGAGGCTATCTGTGCAGACAGCTGGGGGTTCTGGGTGGCGATTCCTGCCTCCCTGGCCTGCCTCTCTTTCAGTTCCTGGTCTAGGACCCTTGTCAGTGGAAGGGTGGCCTGATGTGTGCAGTAGACTTGGGGAAGTGAGGGAGGGCCCGGGGGGCCTCCCTGAGACTTGTTTCTCAGAGCAGCCCAGCAGAACAAGGAGGGGCCAGCCCTCTTGCCCTTGGTATATAGCCACTTAAGTGTGAATCTTGGTCCCCAGGCTGTGTGACCATGGGAAGGTGAATTAACCTCTCTGTGCCTTATTATTATTATTTTACCTGGAAAACCGGGAATACTTTGTCAGGTGTTGTGTGAGGTGCAGGGACAGCCATCCTGCTGACACCTGTCAGCTGTGGTTGTTACCACATTAGGTTCTGTGCAGATGCTGTGAGTTACTGTTCTGGAGCGTGCACTAAGGAGCTTTGGGGCCTCCACCCTCCAGTCCTGGGCCTGTCCTCCTCCTACCATGTTTGGGTCCTGCTCTGAGCCCCACTGCAGCCCCAGGATGATCCATCATCACCTTCCAGGGTGCCCCTCAAATCACCAGATTCCCAGTCTTAGAGTCGAGGGTCCTCGACCTCTGTTGGACATACCTCCAGCCTCCCCACCTTCCCCTGTCGGCGGCTCTGGTTCCCTGGGTCACCATGCCCACATTGCGGGAGGGTAGCAGGGTTTCCAGCCAACTCAGCAGCCAGGCCTGCCCATCCCAAAGAGGATGCCCTCACCCGGATAATTGCATTTTTTCATAGTGTGTTAGCAACCTAATTACCGGTTAATAGGAACCTCAGATAAATAACCCTTACCCACATCTGCTTACTGGTAGTTGATGAGGAAGAAACAAGTGTGCATTTGAAAAGTAATACATTTCCCCAGTATGATTTCTGTCTCTGATCATAAATGCCAGAGATACATGAGATAAAACAGAGGTAAATGAATCTGTTTTATTAAGAATCAGCACATAGGTACTGGGAGGCATCTGCTAGGCCATGAATCATAAGCCCCCAACCCCCTTAACTGCCCCCCC
>SJYA01002795.1:1209407-1243720 GCA_006410615.1 Neotragus moschatus | reverse complement strand
CCCCGCCTCCGTGTGGTCTGCGTCTGCCAGCATCACTTCTTGCGGAGTGTTAGGAGCTTTGTGGGGCTGGGTCAGCCCCCACTAACCAGCCCCACCAAACCCAGACCCTTCTAAGCATCCTACCTGTTGTTGCAGATGGCTTTGCTATCCTAGCACGACCTTCCCTAGAACCCTGGCCTTACCGCCCACCCCATCCCCCACTTCAGAGGTAGGCGATCTCAGTTTCAAGCTGTGCAGCCTCTTATGAATTGCTTGCACTCTCTGAGCCTCAGCTTTCTCAGCTATGAAGTAAGAACAGTAATGTTCAGACCCAGTTTACCCATTAGGTGCAGTACCCAGGGCCCAAGATACTGATTGGAGGGCTGTGGTGGACACAACGAAGGCCTCCCAAAGATGTCCACATTTTCATCCCTGGAAACCGAGAAGATGATGTGCTACATAACAAAGGGGCGTTAATGTCGCAGATGAACTAGTGTCGCTTATCAGCTGACCTTGAACTCGAGGGATTAGCCTGGGTTATCCTCGTGGGCCCAACACGATGACCACAATCCTTACATGTGGCAGAGGGAGTCAGAGAGGGAGCGTCAGAGTGACTCTACANGTGCTACATGACAAAGGGGCGTTAATGTCGCAGATGAACTAGTGTCGCTTATCAGCTGACCTTGAACTCGAGGGATTAGCCTGGGTTATCCTCGTGGGCCCAACACGATGACCACAATCCTTACATGTGGCAGAGGGAGTCAGAGAGGGAGCGTCAGAGTGACTCTACATGAGAGGGACTCGAGCAGCTTTAAAGATGGGGGAAGGGGCCACGAGCCAAGGAGCGTGGGCAGCCTCCAGAGACTGGAGAAGGCAGGGAAAAGATTCTCCCCTAAAGCCTCCTGAAGAGGAAGTCCTGCCGATACTGTGATTTTAGCCCAGTGACACCTGTTTCAGACTTCTGACCTCCAGAACTCTAAGATAATAAATGAGCGTTATTTTAAGCTGCTGCATTGATGACAGCTTGTTACAGCAGCAGAAGGAAACAGACACAGGGACCCACAACAGCATTCTAATTTCTTCTGAGATCAGAAGAAAAATAAATGTAATCTAGGCTGGATTATATTCCTCTCTATAGCAGTGCAGTCATAAGTGGAACTTTAAATGATTTTTTTTTTGGCTTGCTTTTGATGGGGAAAGGTGCCCACAAAGGTGGAAATGCTGATTACCTGTGAAAGTCAGAATGTAACCCTGAGATTTCCTGCCTCTCGCCTGTGATGGGCTTCTGTGAAAGGCTGTTGGCAAAGCACCTCCCTGGATGTGTGGGTCACAGAGTGAGAGCCAGAACAGGTGGCAGTCATTTTTGTGGTTGTAGTCAGCTTCCCTTCTGAGCACCCAAGGCTCCCCATTGGGGGCTGCACAGATTGAACCCCACTCTGGGACCCCCTCATAACCTGTCTAGGACCTCACTGATTTAAGAAGCCTGTGGGGGCCCAGCCTTGGCCCTGCTATTTGTTTTTTCCTTCTGGTCCCTCCTGCCTGGATCTGTTGCTGAGTCTCCTACAATAATACAACCATCTGAGCACCTAATCTGTGCTTGGCCTTGAGGGTGGGGGTCTGATGCAGCACACACACCCCCACACCTATCTTCGGGTTTTTGGAACCATCAGATGAGGCAGATACCAGTGTTCCACCTGGAGTCTGTGTACCCCCATCCTGCCTGGCAGAGTTTCCCTGATGTCTCCGATGCGAGAGTCACTGGGTAGCTCGTGAAAAANCTTGGCCTTGAGGGTGGGGGTCTGATGCAGCACACACACCCCCACACCTATCTTCGAGTTTTTGGAACCATCAGATGAGGCAGATACCAGTGTTCCACCTGGAGTCTGTGTGCCCCCATCCTGCCTGGCAGAGTTTCCCTGATGTCTCCGATGCGAGAGTCACTGGGTAGCTCGTGAAAAACACAGTGCCCAGCCCTGCCCAGCCCCACTGCAGCCCAGCCTCCTGGGAGGGTGTGAGACACGCTGTATGGCCACTAGGGCCCAGGGCATTCCTCAATCTTGAGACCCCGCCACACTGGCCACACACTGAGTTTACCACAGCAAGGGAAGGGGGCAAACAGAGCGGCGGACATATGGGCTGGGCTAGGCACGGTCACATTGTGTCCCCACAGGCAGCCTTCAAGGTGATGGCAACCCCATTTTAGAGATGGAGAAAACTGAGGCTCAGGGAGGCAGCCCAAGAACTCGGGCCATAGAGATTGAGGCAGGAGGAGGCAGACTGCCATGTCAGGGGGCTGATGGAGCTGCTCCAGGCCCACACCGCAGGGGCCTGGCCTGGATGTTGCAGGTGGTAGGCTTGGCTTCTGACAGTCACACCGATGCTCAGTGAGATGTAGCCCACATTCTCTCCTCCAGGCCACGCTGCCCTAATGGGTGACACCTGGGCTCTGCACTTCAGCTCCATTAGGACTCTGTGTGTGTGTGTGTGTGTTTGTGGGTGTGGGTGTGGGTGTGTGGGTGTNTCGACGCTGTCCCACCCGGGACTGTCCACGCTGTCACATTCAGCGGCCTATACAGTTCTTTCCAAAACTGTCCATGCTGTCAACTCCGATAGCTAGCCTAATTCAGAATCATCCCTATTACTCAACCCATGGCCTCTCCTGTTCTGTGTAGGACTGTTCACCCTGCTCATTCTGGGGGCACCTAAACCAGAAACCATGAGTTGATAACCCAAGAACAGAACCAGGCCTGCAGATTGGTTTTATGTGGCTTACAGAAAGTTTAAGAATATTTGAATTAGTTGCCAGCCTTTTAACATCAGGCGATTTCACATAGAAACCTAGATTTCTAGTTTATCTGGAAAGCTCTGGTCTCACGAAGACCCCGTTCCCATTTATTAATATCAGCTCTCAGTTGGAACTGAGTCCTGATCCCCAGGAGGGCTCCTCTGCCCTTTCCCTTCTATGTTCGTGAGGTCCCCGTGCCACTCACTTTATGTAACAGTGGTGCCTGCCGGAGCCCTCTGGACCTTTGAGTCTGTGACCCCAGGGCTACATGAGTCTGAACACTGGTCAGTCTGGGCTGGCGTAGGAGAGTGGTCACACAGAGGCCTGCATGTCAGAATCCACCATGCAGCTCCTGAAACACAGCTGACCCTCGAACAACACAGGTTCGACCTGCACCAAATTTTTGGCTTACGCTAAGATTTTTTTCAGTAAGTGCGTAGTGCGGCGCTGCACGATCCGCAGGTGTTGACTCTGCAGCTGGGGAACCGCTTACCCGGAGGGCTGACTGTAAAGTTACACCTGGATTTTCAACTATCTGAGGTTGAGGGGCAATGCTCCGAAGCCCTGGCTTGTTTAGAGGTCAACTGTATATGGGTTCCCAGGTTCATCCCAGCTTTTCTGAAGCAGGGTGGGGGGTGGGGAGGCATGTACATTTTTTGAAAAGTTTCACAGTTGAGTCTGGTGGTACCTTGACTGACATGTAATCATGTAAAAATGTTGATGACACTTGTCTGGGTGGGCCCCCCAGTGGGCACCCCCATCCCCATCGATAGTCCACAGTAGATGAGCTGTCTGGAGTGATCCTGGGTCTCAAGCTGGGCTTTGTAGATGCTCCTAGGCTCCTGGCATCACTGTCCCTCAAGGCAGCTCCAGAGTTTGGACCTCACCTCGCTGGCCCAGAGGACTGAGGAGCCATCGTCCGTGGACTGAATTGGGCAGGTGGTCTGCTCCTCCTCCCTTGTCCCTGAATCTAGCTCTAGCTGTACCCCTGTGGTCTCGTGGACCAGTCTACATCGTGGACTGATGTAGATAGGTCACACTGTGGTAAATATTGGGGTGCTTGGCCCAGGCCCCCACTTTGAGGGCTCATATCCCCATCCCTCGGTTGCTGAGTGTATCAGTTCCCAGCTGCATCTCTCACTGGGAATTGCCTCATGCAGCGTTATGGTGCCCCGCAGTACCAGTACACGTGGTACCAAGACCTGCCTCCCCAGCTTCAAAACTTTCATGGGATTGGCTGAGTCAGCTTCTCCCTCCACTCAACCCTGCCTTCTCTTCCTTTCGAGTGTATCTCCCAGAAATGCTCCCCAGTAAGCCTCATGTGTGCAAAGATCCATCCCAGAGTTTCCCAGGGAACCCGCTCTAACACACCATCTTTCTGGCAGTTCTTTGCTAAGAATTGGCATGTTTTCAGCACCAAGAAAATCATCTCAGAACATCTGGGTCCTTTTACGGCTGGAAATTTCGCAGAGAAATGGTCCCTCCAGCTGTGGCTCATGGCCGAGCGTCTGCTGTTGGCTCAGAAAGTCCCCGGATCGTTTGGAGACTGTTGCGGCCACCTCCAATGTTGACATAAAACAAGGAGAGGCAGTGAGAAGTACATTTCATTTAAATAATCAAGCCAAATCCAAATGCTTGTACACCACAGCTGTGTAAGAGAAAACTGCTCCAGCTCCCTGGTTTCCCCCAACTGTGGGCCTTCTGTCCTTTGCAAACCTGTGTTTGTCATTGAGCTTTCATGTGGATGTGCACAACGCAAGGTTTTGCTTCCTAGTTGATCAGCCCAAACTGAAAAGCTATGTCTTGTGGCTGGTTGAGCCTTTCACACATCCCCCATGCCAACCACATGAGTTGTATTTCCGAAAACCATGTCTGGTCTGGCCAGTCCCCCGCTCAGGAGTTCCTGTGGTTACCCCATCATCTTCATAGTAAAGTTCAAATTCTTTGATCTGGGACTCTGGGCCAGCCGTGGGCAGATTTCCTGTGTGATTCCCCTGCTTCCTCTCAAGTCAGTTCTCAATGCCCCAGACTCCAGCCAAGCCAAATGAGCTAAACTTTTCTGGAACATCCCCTGCTTGTATGTGTCTAGGTGTCAGTGGATATGCTGTTTCTTCCACCTAGAAATCCTTTTGTCCTTTGTGTGGTTATAGAACTTCTACTCATCTGTCAAAATCCACTTTTAACATCACCTCCTCCAGGAAGCCCACCCTCATTGCTCCAGACAGAATTAATCTCTGTTGTCTCTGGGCTTCCCCTGCATCTGTAGCCCCCCCCCCCCTTTTTTTTTTNTTTGTCCTTTGTGTGGTTATAGAACTTCTACTCATCTGTCAAAATCCACTTTTAACATCACCTCCTCCAGGAAGCCCACCCTCATTGCTCCAGACAGAATTAATCTCTGTTGTCTCTGGGCTTCCCCTGCATCTGTAGCCCCCCCCCCCTTTTTTTTTTAGCATTATCATTAGTCTCATGCCCATGACATCTGATTTTTGATGGGGATAGTAGATACGTGTCCAAGTTGAGTAGTGATAAGAGTCAGGCTCTCTGTGGCCAGTCTTACTATCTCTTGGCTGGGAGTGGGTCCCATACCACAGTGAAAAGGTTGAAAGGCTGGAGATTTGAAATTTTTAAATAAGAAACTCACATCCTGTCCCAGGCACCTTTGGCTAAGAACTGCCCTAAATGTCTCTTAGACTCTGGTCTAAATTCTGCTCTTCTGTTTGCCCTACATGTTCCTAATCTGGGAACAATGCTGAGCTACAACAGCAGGAAGCATCCAGAGATCTATGCTAAAATGGAATTTGAAAAAACCAGGAGGCGAGTTCCATGGCTCCCACCTTTGCACCTGTCTCTGCCACACGGCTTCAAGGCAGCGAGGTATAGACCAGCCCCCAAATGTTTACTTCCTGCTTTCCTTCCCAGGGAGTTGCATTAGGGGCTCCCTGGCCCGGGGGCATGCAGTCTGATTATGTTCCCTCCTTCCCATTCTAAGATCTCCCCAAAGCTTCTGTCTCTAAAGGCAAGTTTGGATTCAGGCTCCATCTGACTCCCAAGGTGTGTGGTTGCTGTGTCTTCTACCCTTTTATTTACAGTGCACTTAGGTGATGTTTACTCCATGCCGGGCACTTTGCTACACACTTCACATCTTGTTACATGTTCTTCTTGCTGGGGAAGCAGGCTCTGAGTCAGATACTTGAAGGCAGGAGTTTTATGAAAGAGGAGGGGATGTTTTGGGCTCGGCACCAGGGGAAGGAAGGGGAAAGAGCAGACTGGGCAGAGGGGGACTTGAGCTGTGATGTAGTCCTGACAAAGAGCTCAGCCAGCCCCTGGGAAGCTCTGGAGCTGGGATGGTCCTCTGGAGCTGGCTGAGTGGGCACAAGGGCATGGGCCTTTATGCCCTTACATTGATCAGTCACTAACACAGGCTATCCCGGAAAGAGATGTGACCTTGCACAAGGCAGTTTTCTGCCCCTGAGGTACCCTACCTCCCGACAAAGAGGGCTGACAGCTGGAGGCTGTCTTCTAGCAGAAATAAAGCTTTCATTTCTGAAGCAGAAGATACATCATAACATCCATCACCCACATATCATCTTCTTTAATTCTCACAGAAGTCTTGTAGAACTGGTATTATTATTGTCCCCATTTTACAAATGAGAAAACTGAGGCTCAGAGAAAGATGAATGTGCTTTACGCAAGGCCACGTGGCTAGTGTGGGGCAGAGCTGCGATTCCAAAGCAGCCTGGCCAGCACCCCTCCATCTCTGCTCCTGAACCTGGCTCTGTTTTACTTAATTTGCCCCAAGAACCCCTCAAGGTCACAGCTTCCAAGAAAGATGCCCCAGGCGTCTTTGCTGGAAGCTACTCGAGACTAACACAACACTGTAAATTAGCTACACTCCAGTACAAATTTTTTAAAAAAGGATGAACTCCAAGCACTTTTAAAATCTGACTTTTGATTACAATTAAATTGAGGCCAGAGGCTTCCAGCTTCAGGACTGGGTACCTGGAGTGGACGCAAGCACTTTAAAGGATGCAGAACCCTGAATTAGTCATTGGCTTTTATTTAGGTAGATACAACAAGTGCAACAAATATTTACATAACCAGCTGTCATGGAGTTCAAGAGAGAGCCACATTTATTCTGTATCTTGTCGTCATAAAGTCGATTTTCTGTCCAAGTGCATTTCCTGAGGGGAAAAGGAGTGTTCTTAAAATATCAAAAGGTTTCTTCTGATAGTTTCAAGGACTGTCGACGTTCACTTTGGAGACCGAGTGTTCGTGATGGGAAACTAAATTTGTTAAGAACATTTGTCGAAAGCTGTTTGTTTACTTAAAGTTGTTTCCTTCGATTTTTACAGGAGTTTGGCTTCTTTCACTAACTCTGAAGATGAGCCCAGGTGGGCCTCCCAGATCGAGTTTGAAAGAGCCCTACCAGCACACACGACGGTGCCCCTTCTCAGTTAGGAACATACATAAAGGCATTCTTCCTTCTAGAAACATTATTTCACAAGGAAAATGAGTGAAAAATGAAAACATTAACAACACAGCACAGAAAACTTGAAAACATGGTGCAGCCTTGATTTTCTGTGACAACTGTGAGAGGCCCCCTCAAACCAGGGTCTGTCTGTCTGTCTGTCTGCTGACCCGCTCAGGTCAGGACCACTGGCCACACTTCACTCCAGCATTGTGGTCAGTCCTGCTGTTAAGGTGGTGGTCTGATCTTGGGGTGCTGTGGGGTGGGTTGTTGGCATCCCCAGGAGTCAGAATATGACTTTATTTGGAGATGACAGAGGGAATCAAGTAGAATGAGGTCCTTAGGGTGGACCCTACTCCAACATGACTGGTGTCCTTATAAAACAGGGAAATTTGTATATTGACATGCGTAGCAGGAAAAGCACGTGAAGGGGGAAGGGAGAAGACGGCCGTCTCTAAGCCAAGGAGAGAGCCTGGAGCAGATCCTTCGTTCCCAGNGGACTGAGAACACGCATGCGCGTGGGGTTTGTAAGTGCATGGGTGCTGGGTCTGCAGCGGGTAGGAGGAGGAGTTGGAATGGGACTGGTTTGTGGGTCCTGGGGGAGGTTTTCTGAGGGATGAACATCCAGCTCCCTCTGGCACGTGCTGTCCTCGTCACTTGGCTGCTGAGGCCATATTTAGAGGCAGATGTTCCAGCCTTCTCGGCCCCCTCAGCGAGCTGCCTCTGTCCTGCTTGCCTGCTCCCTTGCGTGTGGTCTCTGCTGAGAGCGTGGAAGCACGGGCACTGTCCTTCTGCCCTGAGCCTGGCTGCAAAGGTTCCCCTCCACGCTGCGAGGTTCATTCTAAGAGGTGGGGCCGCCGCAGCCCTACTCGTGCCAGCCGGGTCATGGCCACGCACCATCTAAGCCTGCTCTGCACGTGGCCCAAAGGTGGCTTCTAGCTCTAGCATTCCCTGGTCACTCCGATACCGCCCTTTAGTTTAATGTAGCAATGCAATGTGTGGGGCGCCCTGCTGGGAACCTTCGCCCTCCCAGCCCTTCCAGTTCAGAGGGAGAATGCAGGTGAAGTTATCTGGTACTCTGTTAAGGAAGCCCTCGGTAAAGGCTGTCGATGTGGATGAAGGTCAGCAAGGTTACCCTACCTTCTTTCCTCGCTTTCGGATCTTCATTTGGGCCTGTGGCTCTGCTGTCTCCCTGGCTTCAGCACTAACTTCTCAGCAGATGAGAAACCCCCAAGCCCCATGGAACCCCACCAGTGAGGTCAACCTCCACCCTAACTCATAAGGGGCCGTTACACAGATTTCAATCAACTTGCATCCTGTGTTGAGTCTTGCCTCACGTGACGTGCCGATCCTCCAGGTCAGGAAGCCAGGCCCGCCTCTCCTGCTGCCCACCAGGTCCTTCTCCCCAGATGGACCCTCCCCAGGGAGACCTAGGCAGGTGACAGCCTATCACGTGTGATGATGCTCGGTGACGTCAGTGGTGATGCCAGGGGGGATTCAGGGACCAGGTGGGACTGGGGAGTCCTGGGTGCATTTCCCTGGACTTGCAGAGCTCAGCGATGCTCAGGGATGNTGGACCCTCCTCAGGGAGACCTAGGCAGGTGACAGCCTATCACGTGTGATGATGCTCGGTGACGTCAGTGGTGATGCCAGGGGGGATTCAGGGACCAGGTGGGACTGGGGAGTCCTGGGTGCATTTCCCTGGACTTGCAGAGCTCAGCGATGCTCAGGGATGCTCCACTGGGGCAGAGTGGAGGGGTCTAAAGGGATAAGGACCCCGTTGGTGGAGAGGTGATGCTCTCTCAGACCACAAGCTCGGGTCCTATGCAGGTGTACTGCCTGGAGCACCCATCTCTATTCTGCGCACCCTCCGGTCATTGAAGACATAGCAGCACCTTCCTTACCTTGCCTTTGGGGCATCTTTGTCTCTCTTGAGTGCCCCGCACAGACCTGGACACACAGCAGGTGGTCCCTCTCTGCTTCCGTTCCACCTCATGTTCTGTCACTTTCTGGTGTCTTTGGACACCATCCTTCTGTTCATAGTCGGTTTCTCCTCCCCATCATTTCTCCGTCTGTGAAATAATTGACTTCCAAGGGGGCAGAACCAGGAGCCAGTTTGTGGAGGATCACATGATGTCAGTATAGGGTTGCCAAATTAAATATAGGATGCTCTGTTACATTTGAATTGCTGATAAAGAACAAATACTTTTTTTTTCTGTTCTTACAATAGGCTGAATGTTTGTGTTCCCCTAAATTTCATATTTTGCAGCCTAAGCCCCAATGTGGTGTTGGGAGTTGTTAGGTCATGAGGGTGGGGCCCTCATGAATGGGGTTAGTGCCCTTATAAAAGGGACCCTAGAGAGCTCCCTCGCCCCTTCCACCATAAGCAGACACAAAGAAGACTGGCTGTGAACCAGGAAGGGAGCCTTCCCAGACATCGAATGTGCTGGTTCCTTGATCTTGGGCGACCCAGCCTCTGGGCCTGTGAGAAATAAATGTTTGTTGTTTCAGCCAGCCAGGTGAGGGTATTTTGATATAGCAGACCAAATGGACTGAGATGGAAATAAGTGTGTCAGGTGCAATATTTGGGACAAACCTGCTGTGAATTGTGTCTGTCTGCAAAATGCGCCCCAGTCTCAAGCCCTGGTGCCTGTGACCTTTGCAGATGTAATCAAGTGAAGATGAGGTCATACTGGAGTAGGGTGTGCCCTAAATCCAACATGACTGGTATCCTTGTAAGGAGAGGAAAAGAGACCCAGAAAGGGAAGGTGGCCACGTGAAGACATGGAGACATGGGGAGAATGTCACGTAGTGACAGGCAGAGGTCAGAGCTATACGCGTGCCAGCCTAGGAACTGATGGCAACGCGAGAAGCGAAGAGAAAGGCATGGAGCAGAGTCTCCCGCAGATACTTCAGGGACAGCGTGGCCCTGCCAACACCGTGATTTCCGACTTCCAGCCTCCAGGACTGAGGAAGGTTAATTAAAGCCACCCACTTTGTGTTCCTTGTCCCAGCACCTCTAGAAAACAAATGCACTTATGCAAACTATACGTCGTTTGTCTGAAACTCAAATGTAACAGGCCACCCTGCATGTCTGTTCGCTGTGTCTGCTGCTGGTTTCTCCTCTGTAAGACTGTCCGTGGTGCTGCCTTGTTTCCCTGAGGACTCAGCATCTGCTGAGGTCCCCGGAGCGAGTGGGGTCCTGCTATGAGGCACAGCCCCATCTGTCGTTTTCTGGGACCCCCTGCTCAGTTCAGTAGCTCACACACCAACTCAATTTCTCTCTTCATTAAAGATGAAAGAAAAAGAAGGGTGTCTTGCCATTTGAGGACATCATGCTAAGTGAAATAAATTAGAGAAAGACAAATGCTGTATGCTCTCACTTACATGGGGAACCAAAGAAATAAACAACAAACACCTTAACTCATAGATACAGAGAACAGATTGGTAGTTGCCATAGGTGGTGGTGGGGAATGGGTGAAATGGGTTCAATTCAGTTCAGTTCAGTCGCTCAGTCGTGTCCGACTCTTTGTGACCCCATGAATCGCAGTACACCAGGCCTCCCTATCCATCACCAAGTCCCGGAGTTCACTCAAACTCACGTCCATTGAGTTGGTGATGCCATCCAGCCATCTCATCCTCTGTCATCCCCTTCTCCTCCTGCCCCCAATCCCACCCAGCATCAGAGTCTTTTCCAGTGAGTCAACTCTTTGCATGAGGTGGCCAAAGTACTGGAGTTTCAGCTTTAGCATCTTTCCTTCCAAAGAAATCCCAGGGCTGATCTCCTTCAGAATGGACTGGTTGGATCTCCTTGCAGTCCAAGGGACTCTCAAGAGTCTTCTCCAACACCACAAAAGCATCAGTTCTTCAGTGCTCAGCTTTCTTCACAGGTGAAATGGAAAAAAGGAGTCAAAAGATACAAACTTCCAGTTACAAGATAAATAAATTCTGGTGAAGTAATATGCAGCATGGTGACTGTAGTTAATAATATTGGATCAAATATTTTAAAGCTGCTAAGAGTAGATGTTTAAAGTTCTCATCACAAGGAAGAAAATTTGTGAATCCGTGTAATGATGAATGTTGACTTAACGGTGGTGATCATTTTGCAATATATACAAATATTGAATCATGTATACCTGAAACTAATATCATGTTATATGTTATTAATAATATTTCAATTACAAAAAGACAAAAGAACTCACCTTGAAACCCTGCAGGGTGGCCCTGGAGAGGGAGAGCTGACTTGCAGCCACTCCTGTGGCTGGGGTGGGGAGGTGGGTGGAGGGGCGGTGGGATGGGGCCTGGAGCCTCAGGCTCCTGGCTTATAGGCGGGTGGATGGGTCAGTGTCTGGGTGCTTGTGAGCTGAGCCCCTGGGTAGTGTTTGCAGCCCTGACAGGGCCATAAGTTACTGTGGTTTTGGGCAGGTCCCTGTTCCTCCCTTTGGTTTCCCCAACTGTGAAAGGAGAGAGGTGGCTCGACCTTGAAGTCTCTAACAATGCCACCCTCCATCCTTCCAATCCTAACCTTCTCCGTGACTCCTGCTTGCCACATCTATTTCTTGGGAGAAGTGCACTTCAGTTAAAATCCTGATCTGGAGCTAATTCTTCCAGAGATCGACAGACCTGCAGGCATGCCCTCGCCCTTCTGTGCTGGTGTGATTCAGGCACCCCCAGAGGGCCTGCCTGCCCCAGAGCCTGCTTTGAGCCCGACCCTGGTCCTGCCGTGGGGGCCTCCTCTCTCCTTCAGAACAGAACTGGGGGACAGGCTGAAGAAGGCCGCTGTCCCCGGGGGAGGTCTCACGATGACCACTGAGCCGCCACCTGGCAGGAGATCTCAATGTGGGTAGAGTCACCACCTAAAGTCTGGGGATGTACACTGAGGTTTAGGGAAGAGGGGAGGTGAGGTAGTGGGGATCAGATGGTTAGTCACTGCAGAATCCAAGCAGGTGAGGGATAAACACCTGTGTAAATGGGGCTAGTTTCTGTTGGTCAGTTTTAAAAGGGACGATACCTGTGTATGGAAAGGAAGCAACTTCTCTGCTACGGCTGTAGATACACAGTGCCTAAGTGAGCACAGATGGGGAGGGGGGAGAAGGGCCCCGGGCTTCCAGTCCTGCTGTGCTGAATGTGCTTGTCCTGGGCTGTCCTGGGGTGTCCTGGGCTGTCCTGGGTGTGTCCTGAGCTGTGCTGGAGTGTCCTGAGTTGTCCTGGGGTGTCCTGGGCTGTCCTGGGGTGTCCTGAGCTGTCATGGGTCCTGGACTGCCCTGGGGGTGTCCTGGGCTGTGCTGGAGTGTCCTAGGGTGTCCTGGGCTGTCCTAGGGTGTCCTGAGCTGTCATGGGGTTCCTGGGCTGTCCTGAGGGTGTCCTGAGCTGTCATGGGGTTCCTGGGCTGTCCTGAGGGTGTCCTGAGCTGTGCTGGAGTGTCCTGGGGTGTCCTGGCGGTGTCCTGGGGTGTCCTGAGATGTCCTGGGGGCATCCTGGGCTGTCCTGGGGTGTCCTGAGCTGTCCTTGGGTGTCCTGAGCTGTCATGGGTCCTGGGCTGCCCTGGGTCCTGGGCTGTGCTGGAGTGTCCTAGGGTGTCCTGAGATGTCCTGGGCTGTCCTGGGGGTATCCTGAGCTGTGCTGGAGTGTCCTGGGCTGTCCTGAGATGTCCTGGGGGGAATCCTGGGCTGTCCTGAGCTGTCCTGGGTCCTGGGCTCCCCTGGGTTGTCCTGGGAGTGTCCTGGGGTGTCCTGGGGATATCCTGAGCTGTCCTATGGTGTCCTGGGCTGTCATGGGTGTCCTGGGCTGTCATGGGTTGTCCTGAGCTGTCCTGGGGGTGTCATGGGCTGTCCTAGGGTGTCCTGGGCTGTCATGGTGTGTTCTGAGCTGTCATGGGTCCTGGGCTGCCCTGGGTTGTCCTGGGGGTGTCCTGGGGTGTCCTGGGGATGTCCTGAGCTGTCCTATGATGTCCTGAGCTGTCCTGTGGTGTCCTGGGCTATCATGGGGTGTCCTGAGCTGTCCTGGGGGTGTCATGGGATGTCATAGGGTGTCCTGAGGGTGTCCTGGGCTGTGCTGGACTGTCCTAGGGTGTCCTGAGGTGTCCTGGAGAGTCCTGGGGTGTCCTGAGCTGTCATAGGGTGTCCTGGGCTGTACTGGGCTGCCCTGGACTGTCCTGGGTGTGCCCTGTGTGACTTCAGCCAGCCTCTGGCACTACTGGCCCATTTTCCTGTTAAAGCGGTGATGTTGATGTCCTCTGTCAGGGACATCATGGCATCTGAAGAACTCAGCAGAGGCCAGGCCCCAGGCCTATGGCTGCCAGGTAGTAGGGGCTCTCTCCATGTTTATTCAGCCGAGCCTTGGCTGGGCTTGACCCTAGGATGCAGCGAGAAGCTCTTCTTTCTTGTCTGGAAGCTACCGTCCAGACAGCCAGCCCTGTGCCAAGGCCACTGTGGCCAGGGCTGCAGGGAGAGGTGGCCCGGGTTGGGGGGTCTCGGGGGGACAGTCAGAGGTGGTCCCCAGCACCCTCTAGTGACTGACACTGTGCCTGCAAAGTGGGGCTGTCCAAGGGCCTGTCAGGAGCCTATCGGGGTGTCTGAGCTGTACACCAGCTCTAGGACCTCCCGTGGTTCCCCTGGATCAGGGACTCTTCCTCAGAGCTTTTCAGAGAGGAATAGAGCATGGAAGTTCCTACTGACCTGGCTCCCTGAGCGGGGAGGAGAGGGACAATAACTCCTGGCTCTGGGGCTGTAGACTTGCCTGTCGGAGCCTGCGTGAGGCCCTGCTCCTGCCCTGCCCTTCCCAGGGTGGCCCAGCCTGCCCTGCTGCACCAGCCTGTCCCCTGACCCCAAGTGTCACCCCCGAGCTGCTCCTGATACCAGATGTGTATAAGAGACAGACCTTGAAGTCTCTAACAATGCCACCCTCCATCCTTCCAATCCTAACCTTCTCCGTGACTCCTGCTTGCCACATCTATTTCTTGGGAGAAGTGCACTTCAGTTAAAATCCTGATCTGGAGCTAATTCTTCCAGAGATCGACAGACCTGCAGGCANCCGCCCTCCCAACCCTCCCCACTGCCCACCCCGGCTCCGCTGGGGCCTCTGTGCAGGCCCTGTGTGTCGAGGGTTGGACTGAAGGGTCCCGGGGCCAAGCTGGTTTCCACGCATGGAAGGAGTTAACACTACTGGGGACAGCTCTGCCATCAGGTCGCTGTCCCTCGGCGGTTCCCCACCCCCAACAGGCCTGGTCGCCCGCTGTGGAATGATTGGGCTTGACATGTTCATTTGCTGCCTGTTAAAAGTCCATTTTCTGGGCCCGAGCCGGCGCCGGTGGGGCGGGCTCGAAGGCCTCACTGTGGACCAGCTGCCGCAGCCGCTTTACATGCAGCATAAATATTAGTCTCTCCGAGAAGGAGGCTCGACTGCAGTTGTCTTTGGCTGGGGGACGTGACTGGGCTGTTTGCCTACATTCCTCCCTGGCCTCGTCTCGCTCAGCAGACCCTTCCAGAACCCTGGAGAGCTGGGTGTTGGCTGACCTCAGTCCCAGGTGGGATGCAGCTTCCAGATTCCCCACAGGGAAGAATCCCAGCCTGGACAGTGGAGGGGGCAAGAGCGTGTGTGGGCGGCAGCCTGGTGTTCATCTGTCGGGAAGCGCTGGGTCGCACGCTTCTCTCCTTGACATTGGCCTCTTCCTCTGCAGACTGGGAACAAGGACCCTACCAGGCTTCATGCTCCTATACCTGCTCCTAGATGGACCGGGCCTCGAGGGCAAAGCTGACTGCACTGCCTGCTGCCCCACCTGGGGTAGGGGCGCCTGCCTGCCCCGCGTGCACCCTGCCCGGGGTGGGCCTTGCCTCTGGAGTCATGAACCCTGGCCTCATTGCCTCCATCCACAGTGAGCACCCAGGCACAGTGTTGTGCTTGAAGTGACACACAGGATCTTGTCCACATTGTGGACACAGTCACACCACTGAACAAAGTGATTTCCAGCAGTTTCAAGTGCTGTGACTGTGGGCTCCGCTGACCCACGCGATGACTGTCTCTGAGACCAAGTGATGCAATCACGCTGAGACCTGAACCTGTGTGACCCTGGGTTTCTGCAAGGCGGCGATGGAGGCCCTGCCCTTGCCTGAGCTGTAAGGCTTAAATGAGATTGTACCTGGGAAGGGTCTGACCACTGCGGGAGCTCGGCCCCTGGGCCTCTGAATAAGTGCCCCTTAGCATCTGGCTGTTCTTCTCACCTCATCCTCAGGTTCAGGCTTCCCACACATCAGTGTGAAGCCACATCATCAGGGTTGTGGGGCAGGGGAAGAAACGTGTTACAAATACAGATTCTCAGGCCTCCCTGCAGTCATTCAGCAGAGCAGGACAGGGACTCTGGAGCCTGTGTTTTTACAAGCACTGCGTGAGACATGGGTGGCTCATGAAAACGCTTTGGGAGTTGTGGCTTAGAACCCCTGCCCCCCAGCATCCGGGGAGACACTGTATCCCTCCTCCAGCCTTAAAGACTCTACTCTGTAAATCAGCGGGCTGGTGGTTTTGGGGGTGCAATTCGCTTCTGCCCCAGCAGACCTGGAAAAAGCTGCTCTGAAAGCTGAGGCCCGTTTGGTCTCAGTTCTGGGCAGGGTTTGCCCGCTGGACTGTGTGAAATGCTGCTTTGAAATAACCAGCTGCTTAGAATCCCAAAGTGTCCTGAATTGATTAGCACGCAGAATGTCTTCTGAGAGCTTGACGGGGAATGTTAAGTACCACCGCTCCCCTGGAATGATGTGCTCAGGGGGAGCGGTTGTCAGGTCCAGCAGACTGAGAGGGCAGCAGCGCGTGCTTCATCCCACGTAAGAGGAAGACGGTGCCCTGGGGGCGGCCGGCTGGTGGGTGGTCAGTGGGCGGGGAGAGGGGTGTCCTGGGTGCATTGGGGCCACTCTGAGAGGTCCAGAGGCTCAGCCCAGGGTCCTCTACCCCACGCCACCGTCTTCCTGCTGCTTTCCTGGCCTGATGCTTTCTCACAGACCCAGGCGCCTCATCAACATGTATCACACACGCTAGTGTAATAACAGCTGCTAATTATATATCCTGGCTATTACCCCACTGCCAGTTGTGGGAGTTGAAGCGGGATGGTCGGGGGGGCCAGGAGCACTGCCCCTCCCCCACCCCCATATGGTATTTTATTCACAAGGGCTGCTCCTGCCCCCTTCCCGTTGGATCCTATCTGAAATTTGTTCTTACTTCCTGCCTCAGCCCCAGCAGCCCCACCCAGACAGCTGTGATCTGCGGCTGCAGCCTGGCCCTCGGGAAGGTACGGAGCCCAGCATGGCTGTTGTCTGGGGCGACTGCCAACCAGTGTCATGGGGAGGTGGGTGCAAAAGCAGCCAGGAACACCTACCTGGGCATCCTCTTCTTTTGCTGTTTCCTCTATCCCAGGGCCACCCACAGGTGACTTGCTGTGAATGGCCCAAGCCCACCCGTTCCATCCTCTGCCCCAGACAAGACCTGCTTAGACAGCACTAGGGTGGGGGCAGCGCCCTGTCACAAACAGCCAGGCCAGTTACCGAGTCTGGTTACCCCTCTGCTCTGTATCCCCTCCTCCCACCTCCAGCTCTCCCTAAATCCCCTGGGCCTCTGTTCCCACATTTGCATAAGGGGGACACTAGCAACACCCACCTGGCTGGAATCAAGTCCGTGGTTCTCACTCCTGGTGTTCCAGTTGGAATCACCATGGTGATTAAAACAAGTACCAGTGCCTGGGTCCACCCAGAGGCCAGGCCTGAGTGGATTTCATCAGAATTTCGGGGAAGCAGGGTCTGGATATCTGCATTTTTAAAAAAACTGCCAGGCAACTCAGGTCTGCAGCTGGGGATGAGAACTACCCTTGTTCTAGAAGCTTCTGTGATGGGGTGTGGCACACAGCAGACCCTCAGCAAGTGAGGGCCCTTGTTTCATGATTGTTTACAGTCTTAAGAGTATTGAGTGGCTTTACCTTTGCAGCCACTTGTTTGTAATCAGTGGACTAGAAAGAGCTTCATTAATTAAAAAATAACCCTCAGTAAAAGAAACATAAATATGTACAGGGTTCGTTAGTAAGGAAAATTTACCAGGTTCAGTGTCTCCTTCCCCCACACCATATCCAGGGAAGAGGAGAAGGGTTGCAGCCAAGGCTGGTTAGTTTCCCGCAGCTAAGGACATAGGATTTTGGGGGGGTTTTCATCAGGTTTGGGGGATAGGAGAGGTAGCCCACAAGGGACATCTGGGGAAGCTAAGGGTCTGGGCCTAGGGCTCCCTGGCCCATCCCCTCCTCAGATGTAGAAGAGGCTTGAACTTCAAGCTAGGAACTCAAGGTAATCAGAACTCCCCAGGGCCAGAGGCATTATTGCCACTCAACCTACACACCAGGGGCACTTCCCACCCCACCCCCAAGAAACCAGGATGGAATTGCCCTTCACATTGAGGGGCAGGGTTCAGGATCTCATCCCCAGCACAGGGCTTTCAGAATGAGGCATGGGGTCCCGTTAGGGGCCTTGAAAGTGAGCCTGGGCAGGGAGAGGAGGCCAGTCCCTCCTACTGAGAGAGCAAAGCTGGAGTGCGCTTTCCTAAACCTGTATCGGCATTAAATGACCTGGAAGAACCAGTAAAAATACAGGTTCCTAGGCCCCACCTCCAATTTGGATAGAGTGGGTCTGGGGAGTGACTCTTTTTGACAGCTTGCTCAGGCATGAGAGTCATGGTGGTTGGGGAGAGGCAGGAGCCAGGGCCCCCAGGCCCCCCAGTAAATGTGGGGAACCTCAGCCCCTCTCCCACTACACCTCCTAACTCCGTCCCAACACCCTTCCCTTGCAGGTCCTCTGGGGGCATTTTCCAACCTCCCTGCTCTCTGGGCCTCTCAGGGGGGCCCTGGAGGGCATCCTCTCAGAGGGGTGGATGGATGGGTGTGTGTGTGTGTGTGTGTACGTATGCACACACTGGTGCTGCATTTGCTTGAAATACGCTTTTTTCCTCTGAGCCAGTGTTATTCCCCTAATACTCAAATATGATATGCTGCTGTGCCGTTCTATCTGCAGATGATTTTTCTCTCTGATGAGGAGAATGTCAAAGACGCCAAGTAAATGAGAGGAGAGAAAGAAAAAGTGCTATAATTTATAGGAATTAGGAAGTGAAGATTTCAAGCCTGGTGCAGGCTTCAGGGCTGGGGCTCAGGCAGTGAGGCCCCCTGTAATGGCAGCGGGGGAGGGGGTCTGTTTCTCTGTCTGGTCCCAGGATGCTCAGGGGCTGATAGGATGCAGGGCTGATAGAGCTCAGCATCACCTCCCCAGCCCGGTCCTCTCTGCCCTCTGCTGGCGTCTCCAGCTACTGGCCCTGATTGTGTGATGACTTCTGCACCTTCCAGTACCCTTCAAACCTCACTGTTGCCCTGGGGATACATCTGTGTGGCTTGGCGTTCAGGACCCCTCCGTCACTCTGCCTTGCTGTGCCCTCGGCTTCCCGGATGAATTATTTGTGGAGTGTATGAATGAACCATCCCCACCTTGTCTTGAGCAGACCCATCTTCTCTGCACCTTTGCTCCCACTAGTTCCTCTGCCCTGAGCGCCTCCTGCCTCAGCTCCACACACGCACAGCCCACCGGCTTCTCCAGGTCCCACAGACAGGCTTCCTGGTCCCCCAGCCTCCTCTCAGGGCCNAGGTGTTTATTGAGGGCATACAGGCACTCGCATTTTAACCTTTGCCAAAGCCAGGAGTGCCTTCTTCTCTGGCAGGGGCCTACTTTCAGTTCTTCAAACACGAGCAAGAACTCTCAGGCCCCGTGTCACTTGGATCAACCCAGGAGTTCTTCTCTGGTTCACCGGACTCCGTTGTTCACACAGCATTCAGGTCACATGCACAGGTTACTTTGAGCCCGTCTGCCTGTGTGAGATCACCTTGCTGGTCTGCTGGCTCAGTTTTCCATGTCCAGCAGGAGATCTGCTTCTTTCTCTCCCCCAGGCAGCCAGGCTGGCTCCATTCCGCTGTCCTCCATGTCCACTGAGTTTCGGTCATCACACCTTTGTGTGTGGGGTCCCCCTTTCTGGAGCGCTGTCTTCCCTCTTCTTCACTTCTGGAGATGCCCCAGGCTTTTCTTTCTCCAGGAAGTCGCCCCGAGGTTCTCCAGTGCTCCCTGACCCGAGGCCCCACATTTCAGCCCCCACCTCGAGCCCGCTGGCCCTGGATCACCTGGGTTCCCCACTGGGGAGGTGACTCCAGGGGGCTGGGCCTTAGAATGGATATTTGCTGAACGCTCATTCGATATCCATCCACGAGCTTCTGTGGAGGCAGGTGCTAGACTGACCCCGTTTCAGGTGAGGAGGTGCCAGCTGTGCTCAGGGTCACACAGCAGAAGAAGCAGAACCAGGGCTGGTGTCAGGTGCTCTGGCTGCCCCCCCCACCCCCCGCCGCACCCTGCCCTACACACGGCGCAGGCTCGGGGAGCCGAGGAAGGAGCGGGTCCCCAGAAGCCCAGGCTGCCCAGATGCCGGGTTTAAGCATGCCTGTTGGTGGATTTAACGTAGGAGGTGTCCGGTGGGCATTAAGCAAGTTTAGCCGTGGGAGATGGGAGCTGCTGCCTGTGGCTGGGGTTGGTGTCTCTGTACAAAGCCCCCTGATTACCCGAGTGCTCACTTCTATCCCTGGCATGCCATCCCTCCTCCGCTATGATCCAAAGCATTTATTTAGTTTTGCTTTGCTTTATTCCCCCAAGGGTTTCAGCTGACCTACAAGAAAACATTCAATAAAGTCCTAATAAAATAAAAATAAGAGCCACAAGGGAGGACGCTGTTCACACCACGACACGGCGTCTGCTGCATCTGATGGTCCTTCCTGGCTCAGATGCTCCTCACTTCCCCAGCCCTGCCATTCAGAGAGGTCATGCCCATCACAGGATTTGAGGTCAAATGTAAATATTCAAGGTTTTTCTCAGGCTGTCCTGTGCAGGCACTATCAGTACGTTCGCTTCCTAGAAAAAGTGGCTGATTTGAAGGGCCCGGGTCGCTGTCAGCCTCCCTGACACTCTTCTTGATCGGCTCCTCATGCTGAGAAGGTGGCCCTGCCCTCTGGCCATAATCTGGTGGCTTTCCAGGTGAGATGAAAGATACTGTCACAAACAGGCTGTGTGTGCTCACTCGCTCAGTTGTGTCCGACTCTTTGTGGCCCCACACACTGTAGCTCACCATGCTCCCCTGCCCATGGAATTTTCCAGGTAGGAATACTGGAGTGGGTTTCCATTTTCTCCTCCAGGGGGTCTTCTCAAACCAGGGATCAAATCCACATCTCTTGTGTCTCCTGCATTGGCAAGCGGATTCTTTACCACTGATGCCACCTGTTATAAATAGGGACAGTGTCTCAACTCTCACAGAGAATCTGGTTGGGCCATGGGGCCACCCGAGCCAGGCACCGAAATGCCCTCTCCCCGGGGGCAGGTGCTGCGCCCGGCTGCCTGGGCCAATGAGTCACGTGGCTGCTGGTCTCACAGATGATGCTGAACCATCCACTGCTCCAGTTTTCTTTCCTTGCCTTAAGAAGATGTGGTTACTGTCTTGGGCTTGTGAGCTTCGGGTTCTGAGAAACCAGGGAAAAGGCTATTGTGTGGATGCCGAGTTCTGCTTGCTGGGAGGCCCTGGGGGAGCCAGGAGGAAAGCTGACCCGTGTGAGCTCCCAGGACACACATGGGGCCCAGGGATGTGTTCCTTCCTTCCTCATCTGTATGGTGATCTGCAGCCCTGCTGGGGAGACAGAGTGGCCATGAATACGCAGGAGGCAGGAGGTGCTCCACCTGGGGCACTGAAGACCCTGGTGATGGATGTGCCACCTGCCTTTTCAGGGAGAACTTTGAGAACCAGGCTGGACAGTAACAGGGAAGGAGCCTTGGGAAGGGCCACATTTGAGTCCCAGTTGGGTTTGCTCTTGACCAGCTCTGTGGCCTCAGGCAGGTATCTGACCCCTCTGATGTCCAAGGATGACCAGAGAGGATGTCTGTGGGAGGCCCAGTCCCCATGGGAGCCCAGAACCAGCAGGATGTGGACGCCGCTAGGCTGCTCTGCATGGGTGAGGTCCCTGCCCTTCAGAGCCCGGCTCTGACATGCAGGTAGACACAGGGGTAGACTCTCACACATGGAAACAGGGAACTGCAGCAGGAACCCGGGCCCCAGGGAAGCCCTGAGAGGAAGTGCCTGGCCAGCCTGGAGGTGGTGGTAGCTTAGGACAGGTAGGAGTCAGCCAGGCGAGGTGAGCAGGGGGATAGGGAATCCCAGGGGGAGCCAAGGCCCGGAGGGGCGGATGGCAGGGCACTGTGGGGGATCCAGGGATTTGTGGGTGTCTGAGGGATAGCATCTTTTGGGATTGGGGAGCTACGAGAGAGGGGCCTGGTTTGTAGAAAAGGATAAGGTGGTGCAGGGCCTTGACCCGTATCTTTCAAGCGCCCCCGCCTTGGGGCAGGACTGTGGTTGTGAACCCAGAGTGTTTTCAGTGTGGGTCTGCAGTGCTGGGGGGCTTCCCATTGCCCTGACCCACAGGTGGAATCCCATCACGCGCCCACTCTAGACCCCTCCTCATCTGCTCTCTGCCTTCCTGATAAATGAGCCTGTGCTTTTATGGCCTGACCTCCATGGCCTTGTGTGATCCAACCCCACCCCTGCCCCGAACCTCACCTCTCTCCGCTTCTTTCTTTTTAGATTTGTTAATTGGAGGAAAATTGTTTCGCAATGTTGAGTTGGTTTCTGTCACACCACAACACAGAAATTGAAAAGGGAAAGTGTCAGTCGCTCAGTCGTGTCCGACTCTCTGTGGCCCCAGGGACTGTAGCCCACCAGGCTCCTCTGTCCATGGAATTCTCCAGGCAAGAATACTGGAGTGGGTAGCCATTCCCTTCTCCAGGGGATCTCCCCAGCCCAGGGACTGAATCCCGTCTCCTGGATTGCAGGCAGATGCTTGACCATCTGAGCCACCAGGGAAGCCCACGACATCCATATCCTGCCCCCCACCCCACCTTCACTTTCAACCCGTTCTTCCCTCTTACTGCGCCCATACTGTCTTCTCCTGACCCTCCTTTACCAAGTCATTCTTGCACATCCTGTGGGGCTCAACTCAGGCTTTCCCTCCTCCAGGAAGTCTTCCCTGACTCCCTCTGAGTGCCACGGCCCCTGTGCTTGCCCATCTCAGCACATTTTACCCTCATCTCTTTGTCTGGCTTCCCCACCAGGCCGGCATTGATGTGGGAGGAGTAGGTCTGTGCTATTCCCTCTGTTCCCAGGGTCTTGGCACTTAGTAGGTACCCATTAGTCACGGTTGCATGAAGGAGTGATTGAGTGAATTAATGAAGGGCTTTGATTTCTTGGCAATCTGCTCACTTCCCTGACCCCAGCTGGGGCCCTGCACACTTACATTGCTACTTTAGAGATTCTGGAGCTAAGCCTTTACTGCTTCGCTTCACTGTATGTATTTTTATTCTGGCTTTTCTATCGCACTGCCTGGCGCACAATAGCACTCCACTTTTTATATCCCCGAGCCCACCCACTCTGTTCTGTCGCCTGAGCCCCTCGGATTCTTCAATAGGAAGACTTTTAATCTTCCTGGGCACAGCCATTTCAGAAGCGCGTTTCAAAGCTTCTTGAAAGCGAGATGCTGCAGCTTTGATGTCTCCGTTAGCACCTCTGCGGGGGATGCAGGCTGGCTCGCCGAGGTCTCGGGGCCCCTGTGGGGTCCTGGGAGGTGTGGGGGACTGAGCCGACCATCCACCCGGACTGGAGGGGACGAGAGCTGCCCCTTCCACCCAGGCTCCATCCACTGCAGGGCCCTCTTCTTCAGTGACCACTGGGGCTTCTGCACACAGGCCTGCATCCCCAGGGCCTTCACACCCCTTTCCCAGAGCCTGAGACTGTCCTCCAGCTGCACCCCTCACTGGACATTGCCGGCCACAGGGACCTGCCTTACCCCCGGTGTAGCCCATTCCCTTAGCTGTGGAAGAGGCTCAGGGGAGATGGGCTGCAGTTCTGGAGGTCTTGATTAGGACAGTTCCAGGGGACCACCCTGGCTCCAGAGCTCTCCTGGGATCAGCCGAGGCTTTAGTCACCAGCCCACCGCCCCCTGCATTGTGGTCAGCTCCTCCTTCTGCCCAGCCCCACCTTCCTCTCTCCCTTTCTTGTGTGTCTCCCGGGATCACTTGGCAATAAACAGTCTTCATGGTCTTTCTGTCCCAGAGTCTGTTTCTAGGGAACCTGCTCTAAGACCCCCTCTCAACTGTGAGGTAACAGGGGCTTCCTGGTCACCAGCTGTCAGGGAGTGCCTGAGAGGGTGTGGGTGATGACGCAGCCCAGAGGAGCACCTCCGATACGGATACCTGGAGTGTTATGCCTGGAGCCCCAGGGTCCCTCTTCTTTTTGGACCTGATTCCTGCGGGGCCCCGAGTGGTCTTCATTACAGCCTGGGTACAGGCTGAGCTCTTCTGTCAGGTCTGGGTTTGTCTCTGTCTTGGGATTTTGCCTGAGGGAGTGTGACAGTCAAGGCTTGTTAAGAGCTGGGTACAGTTCTATTCAGTCACTCAGTCGTGTCCAACGTTTTGCAACCCGGTTGACTGCAGCACGCCAGGCTTTCCTGTCTGTCACCAACTCCCAGTGCTTGCTCAAACTCATGTCTGTCGAGTCAGTGATGCCATCCAACCATCTCATCCTCCGTTACCCTCTTCTCCTGCCCTCAATCTTTCCCAGTATCAGGATCTTTCCCAGTAACTCAGTTCTTGGCATTAGGTGGCCAAAGTATTGGAGTTTCAGCTTCAGTATCAGTCCTTCCAATAAATATTCAGGACTGATTTCTTTTAGGATGGACTAGTCTGATCTCCTTGCTGTCCAAGGGACTCTCAAGAGTCTTTTCCAACACCACAGTTCAAAAACATCAATTCTTTGGTGCTTAGCTTTCTTTATGGTGCAACTTTCACATCCACACATGACTACTGAAAAAACCATAGCTTTGACTAGATGGACCTTGTTGGCGAAGTAATGTGTCTATTTTTTAATATGCTATCTAGGTTGGTCATACTTTCCTTCCAAGGAGTAAGTATCTTTTAATTTCATGGCTGCAGTCACCATCTGCTGTGCTTTTGGAGCCCAAGAAAATAAAGTCTGTCACTGTTTCCATTGTTTCCCCATCTATTTGTCATGAAATGATGGGACCGGATGCCATGATCTTCGTTTTCTGAATGTTGAGTTCTAAGCCATCTTTTTCACTCTCCTCTTTCACTTTCAAGAGGCTCTTTAGTTCCTCGTCACTTTCTGCCATAGGGGTGGTGTCATTGGCATAGGATATTAATATTTCTCCTGGCAATCTTGATTCCAGCTTGTGATTCATCCAGCCTGGCATTTTGCATGATGTGCTATGCATCTAAGTTAAATAAGCAGGGTGTCAATATACAGCCTTGATGTACTTCTTCCCTAATTTGGAACCAGTCCATTGTTCCGTGTCTGGTTTTAACTGTTGCTTCTTGCCCTGTATACAGGTTTCTTAGGAGGCATGTCAGGTGGTCTAGCATTCCCATCTCTTTAATAATTTTCCAGTGTTTGTTGTGATCCATACGGTCAAAGGCTTTAGCATAGTCAGTGAAGCAGAAGTAGATTTTTTCTGGAACCCTCTTGCTTTTTCTAAGTCCCAGCATATGTTGGCAATTTGATCTCTGGTTCCTCTACCTTTTCTAAATCCAGCTTGGAAATCTGGAAGTTCTTGGTTCTAGTACTGTTGAAGCCTTACTTGGAGCATTTTGAGCATTACTTTGCTAGTGTGTAAGATGAGTGCAATTGTGAGGTAGTCTGAACATTCTTTGACATTGCCTTTCTTTGTGATTGCAATGAAACCTGATCTTTTCCAGTCCTGTGGCCACTGCTGAGTTTTCCAAATTTGCTGACATATTGAGTGCAGCACTTTAACAGCATCATCTTTTAGGATTTGAAATAACTCAGCTGGAATTCTGTCACCTCCACTAGCTTTATTCATAGTGATGCTTCCTAAGGCCCACTTGACTTCATATTCCAGGATGTCTGGCTCTAGGTGAGTGATCACACCATCGTGCTTATCCCGGTAATGAAAATCTTTTTTTGTATAGTTCTTCTGTGTATTCTTGCCACCTCTTCTTAATCTCTTCTGCTTCTGTTAGGTCCATACTGTTTCTGTCCTCTATTGTGCCCATCTTTGCATGAAATATTCCCTTGGTATCTCTATCTTTCCTTTTCTCCTTTGCTTTCACTTCTCTTCTTTTCTCAGCTATTTGTAAGGCCTCCTCAGACAGCCATTTTGCCTTTTTGCATTTCTTTTCCTTGGGGATGGTTTTGATCACTGCCTCCTGTACAATGTTACAAACCTCCATCCTGGGTAAGCAGGTGATTTGCTGTTGTTCAGTCGCTCAGTTGTGTCCAGCTCTTTGTGACCCCATGGACTGCAGCATGCTAGGCTTCCCTGTCCTTCACTATTGCCTGGAGTTTGCTCAAACTCATGTCCATTGAGACAGTGATGCCATCAAACCATCTCGTCCTCTGTCATCCCCTTCTCCTTCTGCATTCAGTCTTTCGCAGCATCAGGGTCTTTTCCAATAAGCGGGCTCTTTATATCAGGTGGCCAAAGTATTGGCGCTTCAGCTTTAGCATCAGTCCTTCCTTTAGGATTGATGAATATTCAGAGTTGATATCCTTTAGGATTGACTGGTTTGATCTCCCTGCTGTCCAAAGGACTCTCAAGAGTCTTATCCAGCACCACAGTTGGAAAGCATCAGTTTTTTGGCACTCAGTTTTCTTTATGGTCCAACTTCCACATCCATACATGATTATTGGAAAAACCATAGCTTTGACTATTCGGACCTTTGTCAGCAAAGTGATGTCTCTGCAGGTGCTGGCCTCTGGTAAAAGCTGGATCCAGAACTCAGTTTGGCCCTCAGACCTAAGGGATTTTTCCTACATCCTGCTGGGGACTCCAAGTTGGAAACAGGCCCCATGGCCTACATGCACAAGAGCAGCCATCCTGCCTCTTCCCGTTTACATGCTGGCATAGACTGTGTCCTCCCTAGGCTCATAGGTTGAAACCTAACCCTCAAGGCGGTATTTGGAGCTGGGGCTTTGGGGAGGTGATTAGGTCATAAGGGTGGAGCCTTCGTGAATGCAATTAGTTCCCTGATGAGGGAGACCCCTAGAGAGCCCCCTCACCCCTTCAGCTGTGTGAGGACACAAGATAGCCAGCTGTGAAAACCAGGATCCCATCACACACCCAACCTTCTGGCACCTTGACCTTGGACTTCTAGCCTCCAGAACTGTGAGAAATGTTTCCATTGTCTATAAGCCACCCAGTCTGTGATGTTTTTGTTATAGCAGCCTGAACAGACTGAGACAACCCATGGGCATGGGAAGCACAGGGAAGTTTCCTAAAGTCACCTGTATTTGCCACTGCTCCTGGAATGAGTCATATCAAACTCGATGGCTTAATACAAAACAAGCTCACCATCTTGCAGTGCTTGAGGCCAGAAATCTGAACTAGGTCTTGCTGGGCCTAAATCAAGGAGTTGGCAGGACCTCTCAGGAGGCTCTAGGGGAGATCTGTTCCCTTGTCTTTTCAAGCTTTTAAAGGCTCCCGCATTCCTTGGCTTATGGCCTGCCAGCCCATCTGCAAAGCCAGTTGGGTCTTTCCACATCTCATCTCCCACATCTAACTCTCCCCCCCCCACCTTCCCTTTTATAAGGACCCTGCTAATTTCATGGGTCCCACCTGGATAATCCAAGCTAATTTCCCCATCTCAGGATCAGCTGATGTAATTCCATCTGCACTCTTAATTCCATCTGGGATCTTAATTCTCCTTTGCTGTGTAGCCTCAGATTTGCAGGCTCTGCCCGTTAGGATGTGGACATCTTTGTGGACCATTATTCTGGCTTTCATGTCTTCCCGTGGTGACTGGTTGTCAGCACACCCTCTACTGACTGTCTTTTCTTTCCCACACCTGTGGTGGTCCCTTCACTTTTATTTGAAACTGTGTTTTAGGGTCTTCTTTGAGGATTGAGGGATCAAACCAATACACTTAAATAAAGCTTTCAAATTAAAGACACAGCTCAGAGATAAAGTAAACCCAGGCTACAAAGACACATGACTGAAAGCAAGGAGTAGTGATTGGAGCTGGCTCGTTGGGGCTGCTCTCTGGGGGCGAGCACCTCCCCCCCACTGTCCCTTGCAGAAAGAGGTACCCAAGTTGAGGCAACGACCAGCCTCCACTAGCGCGTCCCTCCACCCCCCAGACTCCCTGCCCTGCCAGGTACCAGGTGTCACTCTGCTAATGAACGACTCATTCTCCTCACTTAGCAAATTTCAATTTTAAGTAATTGCCTGAATCAAAGTTATTTATTGGATCCTTAATACATTTCAGATTTGAAGCTGGTTTTGATTAGCCTCCATCGCTATTAAAATGGAAAATACGTTTTCCATTTGGCGGTGATTTTCCTCTATAACGCCACGGCTGCTAATGAATACTGCTTCAGTCATGGCTGAACTTGGGGCACGCATCCTCGATCGTCCCCTCAGGATGACTCCTTTCCTGTCTTCAAAGGAGTTTATTTTTTTTTTTCTCACGATCACAGCCTTTGCTGATGGCCGGGCACACACTGGGCATTCAATAGCTGATTGGATGCTTTCTCAATGGCAAAACAGGCCCTTAGTTCTCTCCAGCAGGTGTTCTGGGCAGCCTGGGACAGCAGGCCCCTCTTGGGCTGCACGAGGAAGGTTCAGCTCATGCCGCACAATCAACCCTGCTTCCCATCTGGGGCTGCGTGGCCCTGGACGCGCCCGAGCACCTCCTTCTGGGAATGAAATCAGCTACTGACACCAGGCAGTGGAGGCAGGGCGTGGGGCCTCTCAGGGGAGCCATGGGCGGAAGGAGTCTTTTCTGAAGTGCTCTCCTAGCTGGCTCTACGGTTCTTGCTCAGAAACCGCTGCTCAGTCTGCCAAGGTTGGGGGGGGGGGCTGTTTCATACCCGTGAGGTGTTGGCGAATTTTGAAAGGAACAAGCCCTTGTATTTGTGACAAGCCTCACTGAGGCGGAACAACTCATTTTAGAGATGCCTGCCTTGGAGATATTATTTACCTCATTATAAAAGAATCCCGACAGTCACCAGGTACAACCCCACCTGCAAGGCTCAGAGGGGCCAGCTGAGGAGTGGAGGCCCTGGAACGCCAGGGACGCAGATGAGGAAGGGCCCCGCGGTGGCGGGGTTTGAGTGGGACGCAGACACGCCTTTGGGAAAGCCACCGGGGGTGCCATCGGTCGGAGGCATGTCCGGATCATCTAGCCGGGTCTGAGGAGCCCCGAGGGTGGGGTGAGGTAGGAGTGACTTCATCCCCGCCTTTTTGCAGGCCAGGCATCTGGAGGAGCCATTCTCATCCTCCTGGCAATGGCAAGGCTGTTATAATGTGCAGATTTTTGTTTTTGAAACACACCATAGAATCGTCCTGAAGAACACATCTCTGTTTAACATGAGGCTGGGGAAATGATTCTTGTTTATTAAAACATACACACGCAACAAAATCCTCTTGACTTTGTATTACCAGAATCCGCCTGGAGGCGAGGGTAAGGCGAAGGAGATTCTATTTTATTTATTAAAGGAAACACATTTCCTACCTGTTTCTTGGCTTTAGAAGCAGATACCCAGAAGGACTGGCTCCCAGGAGATGGGAATGCAGCCTGGGAGGGAGAGGGAGGGAGCCAGGGCCATCAGGCCCTGTTCCACTCCCCAGGGTTCAGTGATGCCGCTCCTGAGGGCTGAGGGCCAGCCCTGTGTCCTGTTGTGCCTCTGGCCCTTTTCAGGTGCTCAGTGACAAGTTTGTGAGTGAATGGTCTCATTCAAACCCCCAGGACCTGCTCTGGTAGGTGCTACTATCTTCCTTCTACAGAATCCTGCGCTTGCTCACACCATCGCCTCCTCCTGGCTATGTCATGTTGTACCCGCCCCCACCTCCTGATTTCTCTTGACTTTGGGCTCCATCCTCTGTTACAGGACCTTCAGCCTCACCTGGGGGTTTCTCAGAGTCCCCGGTACTTGTGAGCCCCTCTCTGCCCTTTCATAGCGTCCTCTGTCTTCCTGCTCCTTCGACCCCCTTTGTTGATTTCCATGAATTATAACATCTTATGGGAGCAGTCTCTCAGAGCTATCTGAGATGCTGTCTCCTAGGCTGCAGTCCTCATTTTGCCCCAAATAAAACTTAACTCTGGATATGGAAATGGCGACCCACTGCAGTGTTCTTGCCTGGAGAAGCCCATGAACAGAGGAGCCTGGCAAGCTGCAGTCCATGGGGGTCACAAGAGTCAGACACGACTGAAGTGACTTAGCACATAACAGCTTTGAAGATCGCCCATGCTCAGAGCTCTCTCCTGAGGCTCACCTGGCCACCCACCCCAGGACCCCCGGTTGCCTGAGCCCTGCAAGTGCCCAGGGTATGTTGTGTGGCCTGCAGAGGTCAGCTCAAAGCTTCTCTCCTCCTGAGTGTTAGACGTGTGCCACCCGGTGAGTGTGGGTGAGTGGGGTGGGCGTGCTCCAGTGCCAGCCCATTGGAGCCACCTGTGCTCGGAGTCCCACGTGGTGGGCTATCCTTCCGTAGGAGTAAAGGCAGACTCCAGGCACACTGCCAGGGTCCCTCCAGGGCTGGGACCTTCACTCGCCTCTCCCAGTCTGAAACACCCCTAGTGCTGTTTTCGGAGTTTCTAGACTCCACCAGCAGCAGCCTCGTTGCTGAACGGTGACACAAGTTCAGTTACCATTTCTGAAAAATCATCTTAGAGACTTCGCGTCATATCTGCCTCTTCAACTTCTCTGTGGACCATTTTGTTTCCTGTATTTTGACAGTGAATTTCTCCATGCACTAAAAAAAATGACCAATTAAAGCAAAAACAGAGACTAAATGAAATTTCACTGATTTCACCATCCAGGCGATGCCCCAGATTCTTCATGTAGTCTGGAAAGATATGGAGGCTCGATTACCCACAGAACTGGGTCAGTACCTTGTACATGTCAGAACATGTTTTTTTTTAATCCACAGATGGATACTGGGTGTCATTATCAAAGCAATCGCCACATCTGCGGTGGCTCCATCTCCCCCAGAGTTCGTGGGGGAGAATTTTAACAGCTACTTAGGTCCTTACAACAAGCGAACTTGTCCTCACTTTATAGATGGGGAAACAGAGGTTCGTGGAGGTTTAGCAACTGGCCCGAGGGAACTTGAGTTTAGTTCTGTTTGTTCTGTGGCTTCCCACATGGCGCTAGTGGTAAAGAACATGCCTGCCAATGCAGGAGACGTCAGAGATGTGGGTTCGATCTTGATTCCTGGGTCAGGAAGAGGCCCTGGGGGAGGGCATGGCAACCCACTCCCATATTGCCTGGAGAATCCCATGGACAGAGGAGCCTGATGGGCTAGTCCATGAGGTCCATGGGGGTCACAGAGTTGGACACAGCTGAAGTGACTTAGCACGCATACAGTCACTGTTTGCTCTAATAGCAAGGGTGTTATCCAGCCTATTATATAGCACATGCCTGGACTCTACCTGCCCTGGTTAGTATGTCTCCGTAACAAACACTTAGCAGCTAAAAACAGTAAGTTAATTGTGCTCCCAGATTCTGTGGTTGGAGTTCAGGTAACACTGTCAGCTGCGGAGACTCTGAATTGGGCAGTGACTTGGCAGCAGGTTCTAGAGTCACCAGGAGGCTCATTCATTCATTTGTCTGCTATCTGAGCTGGGATGATTGGAAGACTAGGATTTTGAGCTGGACCGCCTACATGTGGTCTCCCTACATAGTCTGGCTACTTCCCAGCCAAGGGGCCACAAACAAGTTTGATGCCTTACATGGCAGTTCAGAGGGACAAGCTGGGTGTCTCAGAGAATAAGATGAAGTCCTTGTGACCTGTAAGGATCCAGCCCTGGGGCCTCTTCTGCCTCACTGTACTGTTGGAGGAGTCACATGCCAACTGAGACCCCAGAGAGGTGAAGTAGACCCCACCTCTCAGTGGGAAGACTGTTAAGGCCACACTGTGGTGAGGATTTGGGAGGGGGGCATGTTGTGGTTGCTGTGAAATGCAGTCTCTCTCTGAAGCCAACCCACTGTCCATCAGTAGGTTCTATAAATGGGCTGCGCTTTAGAACTATAAATGCAACCCCAGTATGGAGTCTTAAGAGGGGACAAGAAGGGTGGTCCACTCCATCATCAACTGTCCTTCCTGACAGTAGGTCTCACACACGCATGCGCACACACACGCACACCCACACCCACACACACTCTCCTCCACTCTCATGGTACTGGTTTGGCTAACTTGTTCATTTTGATTGAATCCACCCTAACGAAGGTTCTGGTGTGCTGGGAGTGGGGTGAGGAGCAGGCTTCTGTTCACGACCTTAGCTTGGGGAAACAGGACAATCCGTAGGCTACCTGAGGAGTGTGAGGGAGGGAGACCAACCCTGCCTGTGGGTGACTCAGGGAAGGGCCAGTCTGAACTGGGAAGAACAATGGAGGGTTTTGAGTTCAGGAAGCCTGGTGGAGGCTGGTGAAGGCTAGTGGAGGCTGATGGAGGCTGGTGGAGCCTGGTGGAGGCTGGTGGAAGGTGGTGGAGGCTGGTGGAGGCTGGTGGAGGCTGGTGGANACACGGGGTGGTTCTTCCCAGCCCCCGACCCTGACCTCGGACACGCTGTGGCTCCTCTCAGCTGTTCCCGCGCCGTCGCAGCCTGGCACTCTCGGCCGCTGCCCCTGACCTCGGAAGTGGGGTGAGATGTGTATAAGAGACAGGTGGTGGACACTGGTGGAGGCTGGTGGAGGCTGATGGAAGGTGGTGGAGGCTGGTGTAAGGTGGTGGAGGGTGGTGGAGGGTTGTGGGGCTGGTGGAGGGTAGTGGAGGCTGGTGGAGGCTGGTGGAAGGTGGTGGAGGGTGGTGGAGGCTGGTGGAAGATGGTGGAGGGTGGTGGAGGCTAGTGGAGGCTGATGGAATAGGACACAGTAGCTTTGTGTGAGCTTCCCTCCTCTTCGCTGGAGAGACCTCTCCTTGCCCCATGGTGTCTGCCTCACCTGTGTGCTCTAAGGAGAGGGGGACCTTTCCAGGGAGTCCCCTGCTTTTATTATGAAGAACAGGATAAAAGGAGAGACAGAAGTGAGGAGAGAGGGAGAAGGGCCGGGGAGGACTTGCAGGCTCTGGCAAGAGTGGAGGGAGTAGGGCGCTGGGGAGAGAGCTGAGGTTCAGGGCTTACAGGGACCCTGAGCACTGGTGGTTTGGGGAGAAGGAGGCAGGAAGGAGATGGCAGGAAGCACTATCGGGGGGCCTGTTATGACCTGGGACCTCTGAGGGGTCTTTGAGGGCCACAGGTACAGGTGTGAATGACTTCCAAATCCATTGTGCATGCCGCAGAGCCCAAGGCCAGGCTGGCTTTCCAGCTAAGCTGCGGGGAGGGCAGGGCCCACGTCCTGCACCGGGGGCTCTCAGGTATTCACTGTGGCCACAGTGGAAGGTAAGCCCTGCAGCACAGATGCGCTAAGGCTGGAGGGAACTTGAAGCTACACGATCTGATGGGCCGTTTGTTAAGTCTGACCTTCACCTGGAGGACAGTGGGAGCCACTGAGAGGTCAAGTGGGACAGTGACAGGTCAAAAGACTGACTCTGCCTGCAGCCTGGACATTGGATTAGAAGGGCTGGGAGCAGTCACAGGGGGTGGGGGGCTGGAGGAGGCTGAGAGAGCACCCTGGGGGTGCTGATGAGTTGAGGGAGCGAGGGAGAGATGAGCGCTGGGGAGGACTGGGAGCAGAATCAACAGGCCAGTGGACGAGTGGTTTGAGGGGGTGACGGAGAGGAAGGAGCTGAGGGTGCTGCCCAGCTCTAGATGGGTGACTGAGGAGGTTAAGTGAGACAAGGACTCACCTGGCACAGACCAGCTCGCTGCCCAGTCGTAGGGGGCCAGCCCCCATTAGAACAATGTAACGTTTTTTTGTGTGTGATGAATTATGAAGCTCTGTCCCTGCTATGAAGCATGGGCTCCCTGAAGGCAGGGCCAGCCTTGCCTTGTCCACTACCCTGTGCTGGACAAGAGGCAGGCACCCCCTAACATATCCCTGGAGTGAGTGGGTAGTAGTGAAAGTCACTCAGCTGTGTCTGACTCTTTGTGACCCCATGGACTATGCAGTCCATGGAATTCTCCAGGCCAGAATACTGGAGTGGGTGGCCTTTCCCTTCTCCAAGGGACCTTTCCAACCCAGGGATCGAAACAGTTCTCCCGCGTTGCAGGCGGATTCTTCACCAGCTGAGCCACAAGGGAGTGAGTGAGTGAGGAATGAACAAACCCATAGCCATCGCCATAGCCTCCTCTGGCCAGCAGTCGGCGCTGTTCCCACAGGCGTGGTTGGTCCAAGCAGCTGGGTCCCAGAGTCCATGGTCCCACTGGACAGATGTCACGGCTTGGGTTGTTGCAGGAGTGTAACTCCTGCCCCACTTCCCTTAATTAAAGTGGCGCAGGGGAGCAGTCGGCCTGCTCCTGGGAAGCTGTGTGTGCCTGTGCGTGTCCCTGCGTGCGTGTGGCCCTGCAGGTGTGTGTGCCCATGTGTGCGGGGCCGGGGGGCTCCCCTCTTTGTGGGAAGGTCAGAGATCACGTGGGTTTGAGAACTGTGACTCCTTAGAGCCTTAGGTTTTGGGTTCCATGGGGAGATGGGCGAACATTTCTTTGCTGAACATGCTGCTTCATCCACCAACAGGGGCTCCCTACAGCCACTCCTTAGCCTGGTGTTCACACCTCCCTCCTTCTGACCCTCGCCCTCCTTTCCGGAAGCATCCCCTTTACCCCTTTGAGGTTCTGCCCTGTGGGCCGGATGCCTGGCATGGGCGCCTTGGTGTCCGCAAGGTCCTCAGGCTGAAACGTCCTTGCCACACACGCCCTTGTCCATTCTAGACCTGCCCTGGATCCTCCACCCCCAATCCCACCCTGTGGCTCCTCCATCTCCACCCTGCGCCCCCATCCCCAATCCCACCCTGCGCCCCACCCCTCATTCTCACCCTGCGGCCCCCCAATCCCACCCTGCACCTCACCCCCCATTCCCACCCTGTGG
>SJYA01002795.1:1140397-1201345 GCA_006410615.1 Neotragus moschatus | reverse complement strand
TGGAGCTGTCCTGAGCCCACCTACCACCTGCACAGGACTCGGGGAGTGTTAAAGTGGGCACGTTTGGGGCCCCACTCAAGCGCTGGTTGAAGCTGGCCCTCTGAGGTCCCTGAATGTGTATTTTGGACAAGCGACCAGGAAATGCTAAACTTTGAGCTCCTGCTCTAAAGGCCTCTGTGGGCACTGGAAGAGTATGGACCCCTGACCTGGGTGTGAAGATTTACCTTTGAGGTGTTAGGATAAATACATGTGGTACTATTTGTAACCAGATCTATATGAGACTGGGTGGGTCTGTGTGGACCCCCCGTAGGTGGTGTGGGGTGCAGGACTGGGTGGGAGGAAGGAGTCTGTGAGGAGGAAGGCCCTGTGGTTTGGCATAGTGGGAGGGCAGCTTGTCGGGGACTGGGAAGACGGGCAGAGGGCACTGGAGCCCTTGGGTCTTCATGTTTTTTGAGCCAGGAGGGACCTTTTGTTCTAAGCTCCCATTGCTCTATTGACAGGGAAGCTGATCTGATCCAGAAGCTAGTCTGGCAAGTGAGGGCAGGCAGCCTGGGCCAGAAGCCCTGTCATCCAGGTCAGAGGACTTTCCACTGCCCACCTGCCTGGTGGAGGCAGTAGTGAGATGTAGTAAGTTCAAGAGCACTCTCCAGGATGAGAAGGCCTTCTCCAGCTGGAGGGTGGCAGGTCACACGGGTCTGCAGGCCTCGCTCTATAGTCGAGGTCCTGGGCCTGGAGCAGAGGAAACGGGGAGAGCCCTGGGGCCATGGCTAGCCTCCTTCGGAGACTGTGGGCACAGACCTGAACGTGCTGCCCTTTTCCTGCTCATCTTTAGGGAGGGGGTGGAGGGGCCTCCACGAGGGGCAGGGACCTTCTAGGGGAGGAAATGGCAACCCGCTCCAGAATTCTTGCCTAAAACATCCCATGGACAGAGGAGCTTGGAGGGCTAGCCTCCTTGAAGTGCGTGCTAACACCACGTTTCCATAAAGCTGGCAGAGTAATGACTGATTTCTTCTGAACAGGGGGCTTACACATTCATGCTTTCAAAGGCATCTATAGAGGGGACAGAAAGCACGTATTTCCCCTCATCCTGACTCCAGCCTCCCAGTTCCTCTTCCTGGATGCTCTGTGCATGTTAAACCATACATGTCCATACCTCTCCTCTTAAACACAAAGTGCATGAGCCAGTCTGTTCTGCCCCTTGCTTTTGACTTAAAAAAATAATTTAAAAAATCTATCTTAGAGGCTGTTTTCATATCGCTCTATGAGATTGATCTGTCCCCAGCTGAGCAGTTAAAAGCATGTCTCTGGGGACACTGCCCGTACTGGAATCAGGGTCCATCACTTACCAGCTGGTGACTGTGGGTAAATTGCTTGACCATGCTTTGTTCCAGTCCCTTCATTAAAAAAACTAGGGTATTAATACTTATTTCATGAGTTCATTGTGAGGATTCAAAGAGAAAAACAGTCCACGCAGACCCTGGTATGCAGTATGCTCTGTAAATGTTAATTATTAAATTATCCCCTCATTTACTTTAATTTTGAAAAAGCACAATTAAATTTAAACCTTATCTCACCCCCCGTAGTGATGCCATGCAACAGACACAGGCTCCAGAGACCCTCTTACATCCTGGCTTCGCCACTTGCCAGCTGTGTGCTCTTGAAGAAATGACTCGTCAACCTCGTGAGCCCTGCCTCACCCGTCTGCAGGCTGGGGATAACGATCTAAGCCCTGCACGGTGGTTGGAGGGTCAGGTGAGCAATGGTTATAAAGGCACCTGGAGCAGCGCCTGGTGTGTGATACAGATGACGGTAGTTGGAAACAGCAGCAGTCAACGTGCAGGGCATGAGTTGTGCGCAGTCTCACCTGGGCCTCCAGGAACCCCAGTCAGGCTTTCCTGGAGCCCAGTGCTGGTCTGGGTCTGTGCTCCTCTCTGACCAGCTACTGTGTTATACCCATTTTCCAAAACAATGAGACGGAGGCTCAGAGATGTTTAGCAACTTGCATAAAATCACACCACTGATAGAAGTGTGGTTCCACACCTGAAGTGCACACCTTGCACACTTACTGGGGCTCAAGGGTGCCTGCTTCAGCCCTCCCTCTCCCCCTTCCTCCTGTCTCCCCCCTCCCTTCCTCCTGTCTCCCCCCTTCCTCCTGTCTCCGTCCCTCCCTTCTCTTTTTTCCTTTTCTGACTCTTTCTTTAAATCTCCCTCCTTTGCTCCAACTCAGGACTGATGTCAGCGTGTCTTCTGGGGGGCACCGGCAGAAAGAAGTAACAGAAGCAGCCCCCTGCCCTCCAAGGGGCTGACCTATCCCAGGGCCTGCCAAGAGACCAGCCCTGTAGGGGAGTGAGTGTGTGTGTGCGTGTGTATACTTCTATAGGTATGTTCCATGTATGTGCTGCTTGGGGACACAGAGACGCTACAGTAGTCATCATGTATGTGCTGACCACTTCCAGAAAGGCAGGAGGGACGGGAAGCAGGAGCGGTTGGAGGCCTGCGGGCTCCAGTGGGCGGTTGTGTGAGCTGTGTGTGTCTGTGGGCGGCAGCTCCTGACCTCCCTCTGCCAGGGTCCGGCTGTGCACGGTGGAGGGACCTCCGCGCCCAAATGGTGTCTCTGCCCACACCAGCTGTGGCTGCCCATCCAAACCTCTGTCTGCGGCACGTGTGCTGCCCAAGAGCCAGAGGAGGCTGGGGCTGAGCAGTGGAATCTCACGGACCTGCCTTTCTCCTCTGGCTCTGTGACTTCCGAGATCCTTCGTCTTTCTGAGCTCATTGGGCTTATCTGGAAACCTGGGCAAGTGACGGCTCCTGAGTCTGGGTGGGATGGAGTATGAGTGCTCAGGCCAGCTCAGCAGAGCCGGGGATCAGTACCAGGATCAGTGGTTCTTTCCTGTCGTGGGTGGAGAGGAATGTCTCTGGAGGTGGGTGGTGGGGCCTGGGGGCCCGAGGGCCTAGGCAGGGTCCTCCCCGCTCAGCTATCAGCCTGGCTGCCAGCGCAGTTCCTGGCCCGCACACATCTGGAAGCAGTTGTGTCCAGCTGCCGGGCGGGGCTCAGGCTGCGGTCAGGGCTGGACGCCCAAGCGCTGGAGACCTCCCCGGGGCCCGCAGACACCCCCTCCGAGCAGGGAAGAGAGGCCAGGGAGAAAGAAGAGAACAGGAAGAGGGCGGGAGGCTGGGGACCGAGGGGCGAGGACCGTCTTTTTGTTCTGAAGAACCTTTTGGCTTTTCCCAACAAATCAGAAAATCCGGCAGGGGGAAGCCATTTTTTCCTCCAGGCCCGCCCACGTCTGAATCAGGCAAACCTGAGACACACATATGTTTTTGTTTCTAAACGAATCAGAAGGACTCCAGGCTTGTACGGGGTCCTAAAAGTATTCGTTGAAAACTGCTCACATTCCACCCTCTCCTGTGAAGCTTTTGTTTCCATAACTTAAACATTTACAGCAACTTGCCATCTCTTGCTCTGGCCTCAAGCGGCAATGGGCCTCACTGAAGAAGTGCCAGTGTGTCCAAGTGTGCTGGGGGCTGGGAGGTGTGGAGCGAGAGAGGGTGAGGGCCTGGGGTTGAAATGGATTGTTCTCTGGTCACAGACAGTGGTCGAACCACCTAATTCTGGCCCCTCATCTTAGAGCCGAGAAAGCAGCCCAGAGAAAGTCACACAGCCACGCGACAGGGGAGGGCTCCAGGCTGGCCTGCGTCCAGCCAGCCGCTTCACAGCCTCCCCTGGATGCCCGGAAGCGCATCTTATCTGTGATGGAGCCACGTCTGTGCATGATGTAGAGGCGGAATCATAGCAGGCGCACAGTGGGGCTAGCAGTGAGCGGGGCCTGACTCTGTGCCTGGAGTTGGGGCTTCCCCAGCTCAGTTTCCTGGAGTGTGGCATCAGGAGCCTCTCGTCTGGGCCCTCAGAGCCCCACGTGAAGACCCTAACAGTTGTAACTGTGCCAGCATTTGTCATTTAATGAGCGCTTACTTACCTGATGCTGGGAGAGGCTGAGAGCAGAAGGAGAAGGGGGTGACAGAGGGTGAGACGGTTGGACGGCATCACCATCTCAATGGACACGAGTCTACAAGCTCCGGGAGATGGTGAAGGACAGGGAGGCCTGGCATGCTGCAGTCCATGGGACTGCAAAGTGTCAGACACGACTGAGCCACTGCACAGCAGAATGCTTCTTATGCGCACTTCTTGCATTTCCTGCCATTTGAGGCTCCAGCCTTTCAGGTGGATCCCATCACCGGCTCCACTCTACAGATGAGGAAACCAAGGCTTCGGCAGGTTAAGTCACTCATCCAAGATAGGGAGTCAGGCGCTGGACTGGGGCGTCCAGGGGCAGACGTTACCCTCTTAGTGGCTTCTCTACTCTTTGCCCCTATGCTTGGGGTGAAGGATCAACAGGGTTTCTGGATGGAGAAAGTGAAAAGGGCTGTGTTCCCTATTAAAGCAGCAGGGTCCTGGTGGCCGTGGTTCAGAGTGGCCTGGAGGCAGAAGCCCCTTCCTTGGGCGCCCCCCAGCAGGCACCCTCTTCTCTCCTGGAGCCCTGCAGCCTCTGCAGCAGGGCCCCAGCCCCCCTTGCCTCCGGAGTTAACTCTGAGCATCCAGGCAGGAGACGCTGAGGCCCACAGGCAGCCCCTCCCCATGTTCCCCGCTAGGCTGCTGGCTCTGCGCTTCATCCCCCATGATGGCCTGGCACGTTGGCTGCTCCAGGCTCTGCCAAGGCAAAATTAGAATGTGCAGCTCCTGCAGAGAGGGCGGATTTAACCAAGCCTCCCGCCAGGCCCTTCCAAGTGGCTGACAGGAGGTCGGGGAGAGAATCCGGGGCCTGTGCCCACGACATTCCCGGCGACAAGGACATCTCCAGGCTGGCTGCTGGTGGCTCAGATACTGTCCCCCCGTGCTGGGAGTTGCCGGAGAATGGCAGACGCTGGGCTCCTTGCCCCTTCTTGCCTGGCTCAGGGTGGGCTTGTCATAATGTTCCTGACCGAGGGAGCCAGGACTTCCAGAACATTCCTCCCTGGACTGGGGGCTTGCGGGCAGGGGGCTGTGTGGATTGCTCTGAGCCCACTAAATGGGCACAGCTTCCTGCTGGTGACAGCTGGTACTTTTCTGGTTTATTATGTTCAGGTTTTTTTTGTTGTTGTTGTTAAAGTCCCTTTCCTGGGGCTGGGTATTTATCTATTATAGATATGATAAGGGAGATCAAGTTGGAGAGGTTACATGACAGTAATTGGAGGGCTGTTCGGCCCCTCCTCAAAGCTTCTGTGTGATTTTTGCAGTGTATTCTGTTCTGAGGTACTTGAGGAAATAGCAGCTGAAGTGATTTGCCGGTTTGCCAGGCAGCCTGGCCCAGGGGTGGGATTCTGTGCCTGGGTGAGAAGGTGACACCTCTGGGTGGAGCTCTAGAGGGTTGGTGGGGCCAGGACCCCTTTATCCAGTGGGTCTCAGGCCAGGGATCTTGTCCTCGACACTCTGGCTCCAGACTGCTGAGTAGAAGTGGGTGCACTAGCCATGGGCTTGGGCCGGGCTGTGCTCTGGCTGCAGGCTCCTCGATGTGTTGGTATGGGTGACAAGCAGCTGGGTCCTCCCTGGTTCAGTCCTGTAACTGCAGACTCTCTTGTCCTAACTCTCAAGTCAACTGGCCTCTTTCTCTCTGGCATGGCAGGGGGTAGGGGGTCTGGCCAGGTTCCACGAACTGCCAGCTCTGGGGACATCATGGACTTAGGACAGGCATGGGGTAGGGTTCAAGGGCTTGGCACAAGAGGCAAAAGTGTGCAGCAAGTTGAAGGAAATGCAAGCCTAACAGATACCTGACTTATGCGTCTCCTGTCATGAGACGTTCATTCACAGGGAAGCTGCACCAGAGGGCCTTGAAGCAAGAGACCCGGTCTGTGCTAGGCATTTGTGTCTGCCCTTCGAGACCATTCTCCGCACTGCCATGTGCCCGGGATTGTCTATTGTGGCTACATCACCTGGGCTTCTGCATGCTTGGGGTTGGGGTTCAGTTTGGCCAGTAGGAGGCAGCAGGGCTCGGGAGAAAGGAGCAGCCTCGCATCTGTGAGTGCCCACTATGTGCCAGGCATGGTGCATATGCAAGTTCTTGGGCCCTCTTGAGACCCTGTGGGGTGGGGACTGGTGCTGTTCCCATTTAACAGGGGAGAAAACCGTGCTTCCAAGAGCTTAAGAAATCTGTTTAGGGTGACTCTATTAGTAGGTAGAGGGCAAAGCTGGGATCTGGCTCAGAATCATCTGCTGCCACGCTCCCCCCGCCCACCTCCTTCCAGAAGTCAGGGCCGTCTCCCCGATGCTCCAGAGGCTGGTCAGTGAACGTTTAAGCTTCATCATGTTATTGCATCTCATGAGAACGCACAGCTGCAGAATTCAGCCTAGCTGGTAGATAGGTCTCCTCGTACACGCAGAATTCACAGCGGTGGGTCCTGGGAGCCAGAGCCTCCAGTTGACAACAGACAACCCCGGAGAGCCTGAAACCAGGGCAGCGAAACGCCTCCTAATAAGCACATCCTCAGAACCGCACGGCAAGTGCTGAGCCCTGCAGGAGCCGACCGGGCGTGGAATTGAGATCAGCTGCTGTGCGCGTCCCCCTTGTCGCCTCTGCAGCGACAGCTCCTCTGGATTCACCCCCCAGGCTTCTGACATCTTCCGTCCTGCTTTCTGGGGTCCAGTAGGTCTCCGTTTGATCCTCCTTTGTGTCCAGAGGGGCAGGGATCTTCGTCCCTGGGGAAACCAGAGCTCCAGGGGCATGGGTGCATGTGGCTGCAGCTGGGACCGGCGGGGTTCTTCCTGGCATCCTTGCTCCTGGCCCTCCCATTCCTTGTGTGGCAGGAAAGGACGCCTCCTGCTGGAGACACGCCTTGACCGCGGGCATCAGGCCCTTAGGAGCCCCAGTCAGGGGAGCAGGGCGCGTGTAAGGCCAGGTGTCTAATCCTGCCGTTTCTCCAAGATCAGATGCACGTCTCATGGAAATATGCGTGCTTGATGGTAGCATCAGAGAGGAATCGATGGGTAGGGAGCCTGGATTAGAGGATGCTAAGCCAGGATTTTGTAGTCCGTCTTTCTGTCAGGAGAGTCAACAGTGGGCCAGGTCGATTCATCTTCCTGCATAAACAAGTGGATGAGTCTTCAGAGCTGCATCCGCGGCCCAGCTGTGAGTGTGTCTGTGTTCTCACGCTGGGGAGTGTGTGTACATGCGTGTGTGGGTGAATGTGCACGTGTGTGTCTGTGTGCATGTCTGTACAAGGGTGAGAATGTGTGCCTGGGTCTGAATGTTTATGTGTGTTTGTGTTCTGGTGTCATTGTAAATGTGTGTGTGTGTGTGTATGTGTGTGTGCATGTGAGTGTTTCTGAATGTGTGTATGTGTGTGTGTGTGCATTCTGTGTGTGAGATATGCTGTCTTCATGAGTGGGTGTACAGCATATCTGTGCAAGTGGGTGTGTGTGGGTGTAAAGATGCATACACTGGGATGTATATATGCATACATATGTGTGCCTGTGTGTGCAGATGTGAGTGTGAGAAAGAGAAATGGTGGGTGTATGCAGCTGGGGTTCAGTTTCTTTACAAGGCTCTCTGAGAAAATATGTCTGGGGTGTTTAGAGACATCGTGGGGTGCCCAGCCCATGGCCCTGACCACGGGTGGGTGGCTGTGCAGCTCAGCTCATACCCTGCGCTGTAGCCACAGCCTCCTGGCACAGTCATGGGTGTATGACTCTCGAGACCAGTGAGGGACAGTGAGCTCCGCAGGCCCTGGGTGCAGAGCCCAGTCCTGCCTCCTCTCTGTGGACCATCTACAAACTGCCAGCCTCCTCGGCTTCTGTTTGCTGCTGTTTGCTGACCTATAAAATGGGGGTAGTAACTCCCACGAATTGATGAGAGACCCTGAGCGGAGCTGGGCAGGTGAAGGCGCTGCAGCGTTCAAGCACTGGGGACTGCCTGTCCTCCAGTCCCACTCTGCCTGGGCTCCCGGCTGTCCTCAGAGGGTGGCTGTGTGCAGGGCTGTGTGTGAAGGCATCTGGGCACGTCACACCACAGGCTCCAGCCTGGGCTGCACGGGGCCCCTTGTGTGTCCACACATATCGCTCAGAGCACATTTCCACCAGGACCAGCCATCTAGAAACAGAATGCTCCTTAGTCATCTCTGTGTGAGTTCCAGGGAGACCCTGGGAGCTGGGGCAGGACCAAGGCCATCTCACCAGCCATGCAAAGCTGTACAGTTACCCTCTGGTGCTGGGGCAACAAGAAGGGCTCCAGAGACACAGAAAGGGGGTTCAAATTTGGGGCTGATCACTGCCCAGCTGTGTGACCTGTGGCCAGCTCCTTGACCTTTCTGGGCCTTGGTTCTCCTGCTGCCGATCCTAGCCACCTAGCTGACTTGCCACCCCCCAGGGAACTGCTCTTGGGAGAGTCAGAACAAGGGGTCGGTATTAATTTCCTCTTGCTGCTGTAATAAATCAGCACAGCCTCAGTGGCTGAAAACAACACAAGATGACTATTTTATTTGAGATCTGAAGTCCAATGGGTGTCAGTGGGTTAAGGGCCTTCTGGAGGCCCCAGGGGAGGCGGGATGGGGGGGCAGTATGGGTAGATTTCTTTCCTTTTTCCAGCTTCTGGAAGACACCCACATCCCTTGGCTCAGGGCTGCCTCCTCCATCTCGAAAGCACATCACTCTGCTTCTCTGTCATTATAGCTGCCCTGACTCTGGTCATCCTGCTTCCCTTTTGTCGGAACCCTTGTGACCATGTTGGACCCACCCAGTTAATCTAGGATAATCTCCCATCTCAAGTGCCTTCATTTGACTCACGCCTGCAGAGTCCCTCCCTTCTGTCATGTGAGGTAACATATCACAGTCCTGGGATTAGGATGTAGACATCTTTAGGGAGCCATTACTCAGCCTATCATGGTATCCATATGGCAGCATGGACGTCCCTAGTGCCCTCTTGGAGAGACAAAATGTCCATTGTTCACTGTCTCAGTCATTTTACAAACATTTATTAAGGGCCAGCTGTAGGCCAGACTGACCCTTGCCCTCAGGGAGTTTATGTTCTAGCTGGGCAGACCAATAACAAAACAGTAAAATGTATGATGCGGTAGGTGGAGACAAGTCCTCTGGAGAAAAGTAAAGCAGAGGGGGGCCTGGGGTGCTGAGGGCTGCCCCCGCAGCCTCTCTGGGGAGGTGACGTTGGAGCAGAGTCCGAGATGGAGCAAGAGAGTGAGTGAGCCACGCGNTTATATTTAGGTTGTATTTATTTCTTCTATTTCTGTATATTTAGAATATATATGTGTATGTGTGTGTGTATATATATATATATATATATTCTTTACCAGTTTAGCCACCAGGGAAACCCCCTATATATATACATGTATATATATATATTTTGTGGCCCTATGTACTGTAGCCCACCAGGTTCCTCTGTCCATGGAATTTTCCAGGCAGGAATACTGGGGTGGGTTGCCATGCCCTCCTCCAGGGGATCTTCCCGACCCAGGGACTGAACACATATCTCCTGTGTCTCCTCTATTGCAGGTGGATTCTTTACCACTGAGCCACTGGGGAAGCTCCTATATGTATGTATATATGTATGTGTGTATACACACACATATATATACTCTTTATACATATATAGCTAATAATAGAATAGAACACACATATACTTAATAAATATAACAAATAATACTGATACGTAGGTTGCTGTTGTGTCCTGTCTGTAAAAACTTTTTATTAAAAATTCTGTGTGATTAACAAGAATAAGTGGAGACAGTTAGTGTGAAGAGGGAGGAGCCTATAGGTCAAGTAAATTGGAATCTGAAGACCTCCTTTAGGACCCTGGTCCTCCCTCTGATTCAATGCACGGCTCTGGGCAGTGCTTGACCTTCCTTGTCTGGAAATAATTCTGGTCTGGAGAGTTCAGTATAAGGGAGGATCTTCTGAAGGCTGAATTACACAGTGCATGCTAAACTATTCGATAAACTGCGTCCCTCTCTAATGAGTGGGGTGAATACAATGGGACAGATCCTTGCACCAGCTGCTCCGCTGGGTTTTATATATATTTTGGCTCAGGAAAAATAACAAAGCTCCAGAGGGTGGGGATTATTATGACCATGGAAGCTCAAGATTATTATGCCAGAGAGGAGGGGTCTTGGTCAAGGTCACACAGCTAGTGTGTCTTCCTGTCTGGTTTTGAGTCTAAAACTCATGATCTTCCCATCGTGTCAGACTGTGATTTGATCTTCAGAGCTTGCACAGTATCCTGTAAATCAATTTGACAATTTTCTTCGTGTCTCATTGCCAGCCTAGCATAGATTTGCTCATTTAAGATGCCATTGACCTTATCTAATAAAAAGAATCAGGATCCAAGGAGTCTGTTTAATTCATTATTAAAGATCATTTCCTGTTATTATCTTCCCTGTAGCAAAATTAGCTGTTAACTCTCCTGTTAGCATAACCCAGCCAGGATTACTAGGAAATTAAGCAAAAAATCAGTTCAGTGATATGTGAGCTGAGCTCAGGGAATTCCCCATCTTCAGTGCATATTAACATTATGCCTTAGAAGTNTTAATAAAAAGAATCAGGATCCAAGGAGTCTGTTTAATTCATTATTAAAGATCATTTCCTGTTATTATCTTCCCTGTAGCAAAATTAGCTGTTAACTCTCCTGTTAGCATAACCCAGCCAGGATTACTAGGAAATTAAGCAAAAAATCAGTTCAGTGATATGTGAGCTGAGCTCAGGGAATTCCCCATCTTCAGTGCATATTAACATTATGCCTTAGAAGTCAAGGAAATATTCTGTTAAGTGGAAAAAGAGTTGCAGAAATTTTACTTTAAAAAGTCAAGTAAGAAGTTACTTTTTTTTTTTTTTCTCCAAGTGAAATTAATTTTTGTCTCAGGGCAAGAAAAAGTAAATTAAAAATCACATGCGCCACCTCCTCCCAGGCCCAGTTCCTCCTGGGTTCCAAACCAGATGGCTGGAGGTTTAGGTTTCTCTAGCCTAGTTTGGGCCTCGGAGGATGCTGGGCTGCAGGGTTTCTGCTCCCGGAGGCCCTGACTACGACAGGGTGGGGCAACCCGCCCCTCCTTCTCACTACCTACCCTTGCAAGTTTTCCCCTTCCTCCTGGGCAGTTGTTGGGGGTGAGGAAGGGAGCACGGACTGAGGTCCTGGTGCCCCAGGGAAGGGCCTGTGTTTCATCATAGTCAGGGGGATGACACAGGGTTGCTGGGACTCTGATCACCCCCTCCCTCCCCACTGGGCAGCCAGTTGCCCATGTAGGTGGGCACAGAAGAAGTGGGGAGCTTTGGACTAAAAGGATGGGGCAGTGAGCAGATGCTTCTCAGTAGTGAAAGTCTCTCGGTCGTGTCCGACTCTTTGCCACCCCATTAACTGTAGTTCACTAGAGTCCTCTGTCCATGGAATTCTCTAGGCAAGAATACTGGAGAGGGTGTCCATTCCCTTCTCCAGGGGATCTTCCTGACCAGGGGTTTGAACCTGGGTCTCCTGCATTATAGGCAGATTCTTTACCATCTGAGCCATATCCTCCTCCAGAGGATCTTCCTAACCCAGGGACTGAACCCACATCTCCTGTGTCTCCTGCATTAAGAATCTGCAGGCAGATTGTTTACCCTCTGAGCCATCAGGGAAGCTCTTGCTTCTCTGGTAGGAAGAGCCCAAATATAGGAGAGGCCTGAGCTCACGGTCTGCAGCCCTCTGGGCCCACAGCTGGCTGTGTGTATGGGGGGCACACGGCAGCCTAATCTGGCCAGGGAGCCACTGGGCTTGGACTAGAGGACATGGGGTGAGCTCCTAGCTCTCTAGTCTGACAGCCTTGTGGCCTCAAGCCAGTCTCTGCCTTGAGCATGTTTCTTCACTTGGGAGATAGTAATAGGAATTTAATAAGTTCTGGGGTTTTGGTGAGGATTTCAGGTGGCTCCAACAGCACAGGACTCCCAAGGTCTCAGCACAGCCATGGTGACCATGCCTGGCCAGAGACACAGGAAGGGGCAGCGTCTGCAGAGCCCCTGCTGTTTGCCGGAAGCTCTACTGGGCTCACGACACGTGAATTAGGGCTCCAGTTCTTGTGATCCAGTAACTCTCAAGAATACTAGAGTTAGAATAATCGGAATGTTGACACAGTCAGGGGTCCTGGAAGGCCTTATAGGGTGGTCAGCCTGTCCCAGTTTGTCTGGAACATTCCTGAATTTACCACTGAAGTCCCAGGCCTGGAGAACCCTCCTCTCATATTACCCACTATGGGCACATTTCTAGGCAGAACAGAATATCTGGTGACCCTACAAATCTTNACACAGTCAGGGGTCCTGGAAGGCCTTATAGGGTGGTCAGCCTGTCCCAGTTTGTCTGGAACATTCCTGAATTTACCACTGAAGTCCCAGGCCTGGAGAACCCTCCTCTCATATTACCCACTATGGGCACATTTCTAGGCAGAACGGAACATCTGGTGACCCTACAAATCTTTCTTGTCTATAGACTTAGAGGCAAGATCATGGTTTGGCTCAAAATCATATGTCTGGGGGTAGCCGTGTCATTTTTAACCTTAACCCATGATTTTGGGCAAAGATGGAATCCAGCCTGGCCCCTCCTGAGCAGGGCTCATCTCATAGGATGGGCATCCGAGGTGGTAAAGTTGCCGGGGGTTCCTTTCACCTGTTGGTATCTGACTCACAGTTGTTCTCTGTTAACTCCATTAGCTTTCATTTGTAAGAGTTGCAAATGAAAGTGTTGTTGCCTGGAGAATCCCAGGGACGGGGGAGCCTAGTGGGCTGCTGTCTGTGGGGTCGCACAGAGTCGACACAGACACGACTGAAGTGACTTAGCAGCAGCAAGAGTTGCAGCCATCAGGAAACCTCTAGTTGCTTTCTGTTTAATGAAACACAATTTGATTACATACCAACAGAGTCCGCTGGCGGGACAGACTTTTCTGGAGGGTTTCAGCCTGCTTGCCCACTCTAGCACGGTCTCTGCCCTTCGGAGGGGGCATCCAGTGGAGGCTGCCTAAGTCCCCTGCTGGGGAGGGGACCCCCAGCCCCCAGCTCACCCATTTGCTAGTGGCAGCTGTTGAAAACCTTCTCTCATGGACATGTGGGTGAGAGGTGTTTCTGGTGGGTCACTGGGCCTAGTGCACCAGCAATGCTTTGTAGATTCAATCCGTGTATAAAATTTACTATATGTTGCAACTGCCAGTAGTATGGCCAATGTCGAGCAGACCATGTCTGGGACTGGGGTGATGGAGCTGGTTCAAGGTAAAAAGTGAGAGGGGCTTCCCTGGTGGCTCAGCAATAAAGAGTCCACCTGCCAATGCAGGAGACTTGGGTTTGATCCCTGAGTCAGAAAGATCCTCTGGAGTAGGAAATGGCAACCCACTCCAGTATTCTTGCCTGGAGAATACCATGGACAGAGGAGCCTGGTGGGCTCCAGTCTATGGGGTTGTAGAGAGTCAGACGTGAGTGAGCAGACAAGCAAACAAAAGTAGGCATTAAGTTCTGTGCACCATTCTAATAAATGATCGAATCCAAGGAGGGGCTCATGGGAACCCCAACTTATAGCCGGTTGGTGAGAAGTACAGATGACAGTTGGCCTCTGAAGTGGGACCAGTTTTGTGGGTTGGATCACTTGACTTGTGGGCTCTGATGCTAACCTCAGGTGGACAGCGTTGGAGCTGAACTGAACTGGAGGACATATAGATGGCATCAGAGAATGGCTCGACTTCTGGGAAATCTACACATCTGGCATCAGAAGTAATGGGAGCGTGGCAGCAGTATGAACGGTAGAGGAGAAACACAGGAGTGTTTTTCCATTTCCAGTTGCACAGCAGTAAAATCCGGGTCCCTTCTGAGGGTAGAAGCAGGGTGAGAGGAGCATGCGGTTCACCCCATCCTGTCCCATAGTTTCTTAGAGGAGAAACTATTTTAATTGTTGGAAACATCCTAGATCTACACAAAATTGCTTGACAGTGGCTTTTTAAATTCTACTTGTATTTGGCAATGCAAAGACCAGAAAAATTTCCATCAATACTGATAAGAGAAACAAAAGCAAACAACCAGGACTCAGCTCGAGAGGCCGCCTCTGTCCTTCCATCGTTGGGTTCCTGGAGGGTTCCACCGCGTTCTGCGTGGGAGCGGTGTTTCTTCATACAGACTCCTTCACCACGTTGCCTCTCTGGCCTCCCAGTGCTCCTTCTCTCCCTCACTGGTTCCACGCACCCAGCCATAACTGTGGTTTCTCTCTTGCTTTGCTTGTTTGAAAACAGTGTCACAGCAAATCGCCCTTATCTCATTGTGAATCCCTGGGGGCTCCTCTGGGTTCCAAGAGTCTCCCTTTGCCCTTCTTTCTCTTTTCCTACTTCCGGTGCTTGCTCTCACCGGAGACTCGGATTTCCTGGGCAGTCACATGGAGGCGTCGCTTACTTTGCAGGGTTAGCTGTCAGCCTCGCCTGGGAAGGTATCCTCGGGGGCACCCGGCCACTTGTCTCGCATCCCTCCCACCACATAGTTAAGAGATGCTGAGCTCATGGGGAAGAGAAGGAAGGAAAGGTTTGAGAGGAGGTGTTTCTTGATGTGGGGAAGGTGGTTGTTTTCAGTGGCCAAGTCATGTCTGACTCTTTGCAACCCCATGGACTGCAGCACACCAGGCTTCCCTGTCCCTCACGATCTCTCAGAGTTTGCCCAAATTCATGTCCACTGAATCGGTGATGCCATCCAACCATCTCTCCTCTATTGCCCCCCTTCTCCTGCTGCCCCCAATCTTTTCCATCTTCATACAGCCAGAGAATCAGAGAAGCTGAATCCCATTCTCCCCTTCACTTGCCAAGGGCTGTAGATAACCCCTTATTTCCCTATATACAAAATTAAGGCAACCAGATAAGTGAATTACGAAGTCCATTTCAAGCTCTCAAAGCAGAGGAGGCAGGACCGGCTCATAAGGCCCTGCTTGGGGCTGAGCCCTGCCCCCGGCCCCTCCATTTCTCCTTCTAGGAGGAAGTTCTCATCCTTGTTTTACACACGGGGCAACCAAGGTTCTGAGAGATTACGCCTGTCCTGTGAAAACGTTTCTAAAGCCAGAGACCAAATCCAGATTTTTCTAACACTGGAACCCGTTTTTCTAACTCCAGAGATTTTTCTAGCTCTATCCTTTTAAAAAACATGACGCTGTGATGTTCGTCTCAGGAAAGTTTATTTTTCTACCCCCACTTGTACAGTGTGTTCCCTGTCATGGAGAACTTTTCTTTCAAAAATTTCCAAGGGACAAGGGATGTGTTATGTCTTCAGCTTTTGGCAACTTCGCACAGTAACCTCAACCGCCTTTTGGCTCCCAGCTTGCAGGGATGGCATTTCCGGCGTGCGTGGTTGTATAGAGCCTGTGGTTTAAAATTTTAATGGAGGATCCTTACTCCCATCTGTCTGTTCCGGCTCTCGCCCTGTCCCTGAGTTCCCTTTGGTTACCGACTCTGCAGGGTCCCCCACCTCCCACTCCTGTCCTCTTGCAGTTGAGAGGGGCTGTGTGCCCCCCACTCCCAGCCACAAGCCTGGGTTTTATCAGCACAGTCGACAGGCTCCATTGGGCCTTTCAAGCTTGATGGCAATTTGGATGTCAGTTGCTAGGAAAATCAAGATTAATATTTGATGACATTACAAAGTCAACCTGTTCTCTTTTCATCCCAGATAGAATTAAAAAGCAGAGTCCTCACCAGGACACTGACCCAAGGAAGTGGGAGACAGTTGGTCTAGGAGCCAGAGTGGGTTGGTGAGGGTGGCCTGGGCCTGGAGTTGGCAAGCTTGGGTACGGGTCTTGGCTTGGCTTAGCTGTTGGCCTCATGCTAGGCTCACCCTCTGAGCTCTCAGTTTCCTCCTGCACAAGTAAATAATCGCTCAGGCTAGCAGAACTCTCATTTAGGAATGATGCCGTCTTAAACAGAGGATCAGCTTGTGGAGATGTTTCTATACTCCAAACAGACTTTAAGAGGGGCTGGGTTTTTTGAGGGGAGGGGTCAGAAGAGCAAGGAGGGGCCCTGGAGAACAGGTGAAGAAGTCTGGGCAGGGGAACCAGCTCTGTTGGTAGGACCTACGAAAGGTTCAGGATGCCTGCTCACTGTGCTTGGGCTCCAGGGGATGTGGAAGGCAAACAGGTGTTCGTTATGGGGGTGAGTCCAAACTTCTGGGAGTCTTGTCTGATGCTCGACAGAGGCTCTGGGCTCCACTACTACCAGACTCTCACCTGTCCTGTGCCTTCCTGTGGCTTCCCCAGCATCTGCACGCGGTACGTGTGTTGTAAGAGTCTGTGGAACAAGTCAGCTGGGCAGAAGCCTGTTTCCAAATGAGGGTGGCTCTTCATGCACCTCCAGGATGGCTTCTTCAACTTGGAGTCTGTACTGGCTGGAAGGAGAAGGCAGGACTGATGGAGGCATGGGCTGGAGCAGATGTGATGTCAGGCCACCAGCTGCCATGCTGGGCACAGGGTGGGCATCTGTGTCCAGAGTTATATTTTAAGACTGAGCTGAATCAAAAAGTCTTATAGGGTTTGGTGACGCTGGAGAGGAATGGAATCCCTAGAAAGAAGGAAACACGTCCAAATACCCACAGAGGAAACCTCATTTCATTCCCTACAGTTGTTCCCTAGAGAAAGCCTCCATGTTGCATTGTGAGCCAGGGAATCTCACTCCTTTCAGGCAATTATTACCAGGTGGAAGTTTTCTGGGAGACCCTAGCTGACATGGCAGTTACTGGTGTGATAGAAAGAGTTCCTCCCTAATCTTAGAAGAATTTTTGCAACAGCTTAGAAATAAACAAGACTAATGTCACCAGGACCTTTGTATGTAGAGGCATTTAATTACACTGAAGCTTGGAATCCTATATTATGGCATCTCATGGGAAATAGTCCCTCAGATGGGAAGCTCTATTGTGGATCATCCTTGAAAAGAGATGTGTCTTGTCAGCTTTCTGTACCGTGATCTTTGCATGCAGGAAGAGCCATGTTAAATCAAGATTTTCTTATTTTTCCACTGAATGATTTCTGGCCCGGATCAGTACTTTGAGGATGGTGTACCGAAGAAACAGTGAAAGATGTTTCCCTTATAAGGGTGTCTAAAATATGATGCAAAACTCAGGAGCCACAAAATAATAAATTAGATTCCATTAAAATGGACTTAGCTAAGTGTATGATAAATAAAACCAAAAAACAAACATCAAATTTGCAAGATGTTTGCAGGCTGTGTCACAGAGGAAGGGCTGGATCCTCTAATATATAAAGAGATCCTACAGATCAATAACCAAGGACCGTGAACTTCACAGAAAAATGGGCAAAGGGTATGAGGAGAGTGCATGGCATAGGAAACAAAACTTCTTCTTAAGCATATGAAAAGTTGCTTATTCTCACTAATAAGAAATGAAAACTACACTGAGAAAATCCATTTCATTTTTCAGATGGGAAAGGGTCAGAAAGTTTGACAGCGACAAGACAGTAAGGAGTGTGTATGTGTGAATGTGATGCTGCTGATAATATAAATCACCATCACTTTTATGGGAGAGCAACTTGGTGACATATTTTTCACCTGTGAGTCCCAGTTGTGAATGTTATATATACAAATGACGATGGTTTTCCACATACACTGAAGTTTCCCAATCAGTGTTTCATGGAATAGTTTCTCCTAACACAATGTGGAAGAGTTTCAGGGACGTAGTCTTGAGAAACGCTGAGATGTATGGTGCATTACGTAGTTAGAATGTATCTGGGAACCACAAACTCCATCCAGGTCTAGCTGTAGTCGTGTTCACCGGCCTTCTTTAAAACGAGAAAACCTTTCTGAAACCTCAACCTTCGCTTTCTGCTCTTTGAAATGCATTTCAGACAGAAGTACGAATGGCAGGGCCTCAAAAGTGGTTCAGAAACCCAGGGGAACTGCCTGGGGACAGACTCTGCTCTCTGTGGCTGGGACAAGGAGATGGCAGGGCCTTTTTTCTGCAGGAACCTCCCTGGTGTGAGATGAGAGACCAGAGACTGCGCTCGCAGCATTAATTAGGAGAGAGCAACATTTGGAGACAATCTGTTCAGGAAACCCTGCCCGGGACACATTTGCACCCTGGGCTCCTGGCTGTTCTGTGCCAGTAGCCTGGCTCCTCGCGTCTTGATGGTATTCTCTGGCATTCTTCTCCAGCAAGTGTGGGCAAATCTGCCTCTTCAGGTTCTCCTCCTTAGCTTCAAGGTGAAACAGGTGATTTCCTTCACCTCTTCTTCTCTGGGAGCCAGCTAGCAGTAATGATGTGCTCAGGGCTGAGCTAGCACCCAGTGGAGCTGCCACAGAGCCTCCAGCCCTTTCCTGAAGCAGACAGGTGAGGAAATACAAACGGGCGAATGGACAGCAGGTGTCGTGTCCAGATGGGATCTGTGGACCAGCTTTGTGCCCTCTCCTCTGCTGACCCCAGACCCCCAGGGGCAGGGCGGCTCAGGGCTGGATGGAGTTCCCCCGCCTCTGCTGTCTGTCGACCTGTTTCAATTTTGCCTGCCAGGGAAGGGTGTGTCTCCCACCTCTGACACTGTCCTTCAACCCTGGTTGCGCATGACGGTCACTGGGGAAAGCTTAAAAAGTGATTACTGCCTGGATCCCACACCACCCCACCCCCTGCCGCCATATAGATTTTTATTTAATTGAAATGTTTATGAAGCTCCCCAGGTGATCCAAATGTGTAGGCAAGGTTGAGAACCACAGATCTGGGATAACCCACCATATATATGAGGATATTTTTGAGCGTGAGTGGAGGCAAATTAACCATGATTCTGATGTTTGGGGCTCTCCTAGGCAATCTAGAATGCATGATCTCCCTGATTTCACCTGGAGAGACCCCAAAAATTGTTTTCTAAGAGTACCTGATTCTAGTTTGTTGTTGTTTTTAAATTTTCTAAGTGGGTGCAAACCTTGGTAATTTTACAGTATTGGAGAGGATTATAGGAAAGTGTCAGGAATCTGATTTTGAGTTCTGTTAAAAATCTGCCTGCAATGTAGGAGACCCAGTTTCGATGTCTAGGTTGGGAAGATTCCTTGAAGAAGGAAATGGCAGCCCACTCCAGTATTCTTGCCTGGGAAATCCTATGGAGAGAGGAACCTGGAGAGCTACTGTTCATAGCGTCGCAGAGTTGGACACGACTGAGCGACTAACATCTTCTTCTTCACGTTTTCAGTGTCCCAGTTGCCGACTGCATGCACCTCCCCTCTGAGAACCAGAGGGGAGGCAAGGTCTAGTAATTTCAGCCTTTTGCGCTTCCCCTTATAGCACTGGGGAGTCTGATACTTGCTCGACCTTCCCTGTAACCAACTCTCTCTCCTGCAGCGTCTCGGGCAGGGGTGGGTGTAGAGCTCTGCATCTGGACTCAGCAAACCTCTCTGAGCTTCAGTTTCCTCACTGGTAAAGTGGGAAGGGCACTACTAGTCTCAAAATGTTGTGGTAGAGATTACATGAGTCCCTTTTATGCCACTGGGGGCCCAACAGAGAGCAGAGTACAGGCCTCTTCCAATGGCCATGGTTTTCTTTGCAGAGAGCCATGTTCTTACTGGGTGACAGTCTCTTGATCCTCTTAGAAGTGACAGGATAATTCCTGCAGTGTTTAGGAAGAATGGATGACCATTTCACACTGACATGATACTGGGAATAAGTGAAGTCTGTTATAAATATTATTTTTTTTAATACGTACTTGATCTTTGAACAGTGAAGTAAGAAGCTTTGAGCATGCCTGCCTATTCTGCAGATGGAAACATTGAAGTGCTTTGTGATCTAAAATCTCACAGTAGCTAACTCTGCAAGGAAGAGAGGAGCGTGGCATTTATTGAGAAATCTTGGATGCCAGGTGCTTCTACTTACTTTATCTGCTTACAACCTTTCGACAACCCTCTGGAGGAATTCTGATTATCTTTCTGTCTAGGCTGAGGAAAGTAAGACTCAGAGAGGTTGTGTAACTTGCCCAAGACCACACAGCAAGGTGGCCAACTGGGTTGTGATTCTGATTCTGCCTGACTCCAAAAGCAAGCCCAGATCCCAGTGGAGGGAGCCACGCCTTTTAGGCCATGAGTGTAATATTAAAATCTCTGGCAAGTGGCCAGTTGTTTGGGCTTATCTTTTTATTTTTAAAAAGATACTGTTTGTTTAGCTAGCTAGCTACCTCCCTAGCTGTGCTGGGTCTTAGCTGCCGCATGTGAAGTCTTAATTGCAGCATGTGGGTTTTAGTTTCCCAACCAGGGATTGACCCTGGGTTCCCTGCATTGGGAGCAGAGTCTTAGCCACTGGACCACCAGGAAGTTCCTGGGCTCATCTGTTTATACCCCCATCCCAGTGGGGTTCTCCTGGTAAGGAGATACTGGGGCCAAAACATGGACACCTGGGTCCATGGCTCCGTAAGGCGATGGCTTCCATCTTTGCCCTTGCCTCCCTTCCACCAGCACTGGTAGCACACCCTGGGGATACAACGTAGAGTCTGTGACACGGACCCTGCCCTCAGAGAGCTTCTGCTTCAGCAAGAGAGAGAGCCACCTGGGAGGCAGAACGAAGGATGTGCCAAGGAGGGGTGGGCAGAATGACAGGTTTGGAGACTCAGAGATCCACAGCAGGGACTGTTCAACATCACATTGCAAGTCAAGGAAGACAGCATGGAAGAGGTGACTTTGGAATCTCATTTTGGAGCAAGGTTCAGGTAGATAGGGAGAGGGAGAGCAGAGGGAACATGGGCAAGAGCATGGAAGCACAGAGAGAGGCCAAATGTTTGAGAAAAGAGGCAAGTCATCCCGGGCAGGGCCACGAGCAGTGAGGCTGAAGGGCAGCTGGGGGGCAGCGCCTGTGCCTCCGGGACACCATGTGGTCTGTGAGGGATGCAGACGTCAGTTCTCCTGCTGCAATTTGCAGTCAGTAGGCAAGGCTGGAGCAAGTTCCCATGGCCTCGTCTCTTCAAATTAGGCTGAAGAGGTGAAATGGCTTCATCGCTGCTGTTTCGCCAGTTGCCTCCTCTCAGGATTCCCCCTGTTAGATCCAAGGACGATGGCATTCACACCCACCCACGGGCCTCTTGGATCAATCCCAAGGCCTTCAGGAGAGACTCCACCTCACTGCGGTTGTCGGGAGACCTTTGCTATTTTCTAATCCTGTTCTTATGAGAAAAAAATTCACACGTTGAAAAGGCCATGTTTGGAAAAATATTATATATATATATTTCTTGGGAAAAACAGGCCATAGTTAAATCATTACGCTGTTGTCACAGCTGAATTTTATTAGCATTTCACCTGTGGTTTGGTGACAGACACCGGCTGGCTTGAAAACCGTTGAAAAGGAATTCTTGGTTGATTAATTCGTTTTTGTTCCTCACAGTTCTGACACCTAGGAAATACTTAAATTGTTATTTTACTACATTGTGGAAAACCAGTCTGAGTGTCGGAGAGCTGTGTGGGCAGAATGTGGATGTTTTTAACTCCAGCGATGGGAGTCAAATTTGAAATTCACAGAGTCCAGCGCACCTGGAATTGGAGGGACTTCAGTGATTGAGAAGTTCAGGGCTTTAGTTGAGAGCTGCTGGTACCTGGCTGCTGACATACATATGGTAGATCAATATCTGCTTGTACACCTCCAGTGACAGGGGACTCACTACTTTTACATCAGATCTGAGATGCTGCTAGTGGGTGCGTTTATTTATTTGAAAGTATTTATTTATTTGGCTGCACAGGGTCTTAATTGTGGCATGCTGGATCTTTAGCTGCAGCATGCAAACTCTTATTTGTGGCATGTGGGATCTAGTTCCCTGACCAGGGATTGAACCTGGGCCCCCTGCATTGGGGGCGCAGAGTCTTAGCCATTGGACTACCAGAGAAGTCCCAGGACATGTTTCATGACATCACACAGGAAGTATCACAGCCTCCACGTGTTTCAGTTTTAGCTCCAGGTTTAAGCTGGAACAGCCTTGGGCCTTTGGACCCAGGAAGCTGTTGACTGCATCAGGAGGTGCAGACGAGTGTGGGCTGCCCCCTGCCAGTGATTGGGAGGTCCCTGGAGTCTGCCCTCAGCAATAGCTGTGTAGACCTAGGGTCTGGGGATCCAGGAGTAAGAAACAGATGCCCCAGTGCCAGGTGTGTCAGAGGAACAAGGTGGTTTGTATAGAATCTTGCAGACCAGATGAGCTTGGAGGGTATCTCCTCCCCTGTCCTGGTTAAGGTCCTTGCCCGTCTTCAGAGGGAAAAGCTGGAGCTCAGAAATCACTGAGTACCTGTATCAGTCATTCAACAAGTATTTGCTTGTATGTTTCAGATCATGTACTACAGCAAAGTGGTTCCCATGGAGTGTGGCCTTGATCACACTCACCAAACCTTTTTGCTGTTGTCCTAAAGTCAGGTGTGAAAGCTGCCTTTGGAGGGATGATAGACAGAAGGTATTACAGATGCATTTTTGGACCAAGGGGACTAGGAATTTGGCTGGGGTCTGGAGCCCTGGGTCCTGACCTTTAGACTCCAAGGTCTGGACAGCCACTGGGCCCTAGGACTCCAAGATGGTGGGGAGGGGGAGAGAAGGTGTAAGAGAGAAAGAACTGCTTTCTCATCAGGGTCCCCCAGAGACACCAGGAGTACTTATTCACCACGCAGAGAGGCAGAAGTTCTGCGGTGGGTCTGGCCTCTGCAGTTTGAGCAGGCTCCCCAGGAGGTGCTTGTTTGAGAAAGGCTGCCCTTCAGGCCACCATCTTAACCAGGCATGGCTGTCCTAGGTGTGCTGTATGTCACAGAAACACTGAAAGATGATAAATGTTGCGCCAGTTTGCATCCTGTAAATTGGTTGTGTTGCATCTTCCCACCCTCCGTGCCATCTCTGGTCTACGGAGAACTACAGTGTCTGAGAATCCTTTTCTAAAGGGGCTTGACACACTACCAGAAGTCACCAGAAACAAATACTTCACTCCTTCCCACGCTGTCCTGCTTGATGCCTGGAGAAATCTCTCGTCTTGCCCGCTGGACCTTGGCAACAGATGCTGGTCTACAGCTCACACCTAACAACCTGGTCTGGCAGTTTTCTCCTGGTTCAGTCTGTACCTGCTCCCAGCTGTGGGTCAGAGAGCTGTGACCGCCAGTGTGCAGGACAGCCGTCAGAGCCTTGGTTAGCAAGAAGCAGGCCTTGCTTCCCTGGAGCCCAGAGATGGTGTGAGCAAAGTGGGCTCTGAAGATCCTACTGGTGAGAGGTGCCTTTCTCACTTCAGCTTTTAACACGTCTGGTGAGGAGGAGCAGGGCAGAGCCTCCAGCTGCGTGGGAGTGTAGATGCTGGCATGAGGGCCGATGTCCCCTGCAGTGGCAGCAGGGGAGGGTCTTGTCACAGGGAGTCCCCTTGCGGCTCTGCACCCAGCCACACTTCCAGCCTGCTTTTCCCCCTTGACCTCCAGGGAACCTGAGCTCTACATCCTACTGAACGTTTAAGACTTTCTGCCTGCCTTGCATCATGACCCTGGCCTAGGGTGGGTGTTAGGGACTGAATGTTTGTGTCCTCCCTAAATTCATATGCTGAAATTCTAACCCCAGCGTGATGGTACTAGGAGGTGGGGGCCTGTGGGAGGTGATTAGGTCATGAGGGTGGAGCTTTTATAGTTGTACTCATCCCAGTTATAAGAGACTCCAGAGGGCTCCCTTGCCTCTTCTGCCTAGTGAGGACGCAAAGGACAGAAACCTGTGAACCAGGATGCAGGCTCTCCCCACACACGGGATCCACTGGCACCTTGACATTGGACTTCCCAGCCTCCAGAAATGGAGAAATACATTTCTTTTGTTAGGAGCCTCCCTGCCTATGATAGTCTGTGAAAGCTGCCCAAACAGACTAGGACTGGAGCGAAACAGACTGAACTTGAGCAGATGGCGCCACTCACTGAAACTCAGTGCCTGCATGCACACCGGGAGGCTGCTCGCCTCCCGGGCGTTTGTGGAGCAGCGTCATTGGGTTCCCTCTTTGTTGCCTTGCAACAATTTATGGCATCTTATTTTCTGCCTGTGAGGACAGCACACGCTTTTATTCATATCTGGGGTTCTTCATTGCACCTAGCTCGAAGCCTGCCATTACACGAGAAACTAGTGGTCAGAGGGGAGATCGCAAACCCTCAGAGACTCTGGCTTCCCCTCCAGGTGGGGAGCGGGGCCAGGCCTGTGCTCACATCTATGTGACCTGACTCTGTACTGGATCCATCTGTCTCGTGTCAAAAATGAAGCTCAGTTTCCTTGTCAGTTCTCAGTCTCTGAGAGTATCCTCTGTGCCGGTCACAGAGGGGTCCCTGCACACCTCCCCCTGCCCTCCATCTTGGAGTCCTGGGGCCCAGTGGCTACCTGGACCTTGGAGTCTAAAGGTCATTTTCATCACAAGGTCTTGGTTTTTCCCAGCTTTGAGCAAATAAAATTAAAACTGACTGGGTTATAGTACAACAATGACCAGGGCCTTCAAAAACATTTGGGGAACTGCCTGTTTTTACCAGTATTCTTATTTTTTGTAATGAGCCTAACCTGCTGTTTAGATTAAAATGCTATTTTCTCCTGTGGCATAAATGCAGTATGTATGCAATTGAGCCCAAATAAAATTACCGCTTACGTTTTCATCAAATGGGGAATCAGCTGATGAGGATAGTTGAAATGCAATTCATGATTATGTAAATTAAGCTACCTTCGGGACACTAATACGTAGATAAATGAGACTTTCATTATTGTGAATCAAGATAACATTAACCTTGAAAATCATATCCAATTGTCACGAACATTTCTTAAAAAGTGAAAAAAAATTGACAATATCATTTTGTGGTTCTTTTTTTTCTTTAAAAAAAAAAAACAACTATTGCCCTAATTTTATTTTCTTATTAGCTTTATTAAGATGTGGTTGACAAGTAACGTGTAAGTTTAAAATGTACAATGTGAGGATTTAATACACATATATTGTGAAATGATTATTACAGGAGGGTTGTTAATACCTCTATCACCTGACATAATTACCATTCTTTTGTGTGTGTGTGGTGAGAAAAATCTTAAATATATTTAAAATTCACCCTCTTGGCAACTTTCTAGTGTGTAATACAGTATTTACTGTGATCACCATGCTGTACATTAGATTCCCAGACCTTATTCATGTTATAAAAAAGGGAAGTTTTACCCTTCTACTGGCATCTCCTCGTTTCCTCAACCCCGCCATCCCCTGGCCACCACTGTGCTAGGGCGTCTGAAAACTTCTGGGGCACTCTATGGCTATGCCTGCTCCACTCCCCTTCCTCCTTCTCGTGGCAGGATTCTTACACTTGTGTGCCTTCTCTTGGTCCTGCAACACAGCAGGCAGGGTGCTGGCGTCCTCCCTTTTATTTTCCCAGAGGTAGAACTGACTCTCAAGTTTGCGGTGCGCCTGTGCTCTGCAGATTTGGCTGGCCTTTTGTGCCAGCTCCCGACCGTCTGCCAGAGCTCATTTTCGCTGCCATCAGGGGTGCACACAGAGTGCCAGCCCTAGGTTGAGGTTGCTTGTGGGTGAGGCAGGTGGAGTACTGGGTGTGCCCCTGGGCCAGGTGGGTGGATCCTAGTCCCAGTGGCTCGTGGGGAGGCTCCTTGATAGAGTCCAGAGTCCTTGCTCCTTTAATACCTTCTGAGGTTAGGTTTTTAATACCTTCTGCTGTTTCACCATGCTCTTCTTGTCCTCCCATCGCACAGCTCATGACTCTGTGCTCTGCAGGGAGCGAGAGAAATGGGCTTCTTTGGCGATGTCCTGCACAGTGGGGGAAATCACTCACTCACACATTCTCATTTTCTGCTGTGGGACAAATCCGGGCCAGAAGGATCTCTCTTGGTACTGAGCTGTGTCACGGTGGGGGAACCCTCTCCACTGCATCCAGACTTGTGCTTTTTTCTGCTGTGACAGTGGGCTAGAACTTCTCTGCTGGAAACCTGAACTTCCATGATGGATCTGTCTTCTGTGAGAGATTGTTCCTAGACGGTGTTCTCTAGGGGCTCCTGGGCTGCAGCCAACAGGGGCTGGAGCCAGTGTGTGGTCCGGTGCAGAGTCAGCAGGCAGGGCCCGGGTTGTCTGCCCATTACCTAGCTCACAGGTGGGCAGACTCTTTCCGTCCTATGGTGTGTGGTGCTGGATCCCACAGCTCCCACACAGGCACTTTTGTCCACTAGCGGGCACCGAATTGTTGCTCTTGGGCGAGACAAACGAAGGACATCTTATTCAGCCATGTTGTTGGTGTCTAGCAGTTCTCTCTGTGGGTCCTTAGGCTAGGTTGCCTGAAGACTCAGCTCTGAATACAGAAGGTCTCAGGCTTCTAATCACTGTCAGTACCTTTGTAATGACTTCTTAGGGCTCTGTATTGAACTCACACAAATGAGGATGGTGTTTTCTGGGTCCCTTCATATGTTTATTTTTCCCTGGAGAATTTAATTCCCCAATACTCCACTCCCAAGTGTCTGTTGTTGAGAGTAGTATGATGTATCGAGGAGGAGGGAGACCTGATTAGCGTTCTGATTTGCTTACTAAGTGGATAGATAACCATACATCATCTTGGGTCTCAGCTGTGTCATCTGTAAAGTGGGGACGATAAAGTGAGTTAGGATTCTTCGGCTATAAGTAGCAGATTCTGAATGTAGCTAACTTGAGCTGGAAAGCACTTTGTTGGGAGGATATGGGTGGGGAATTTAGAAAAACAAAGGAAAAACTGAAAAAACTCTCCTGAAAGAATAGAAATCATGGCACCCTTGGGGACTTAGTCAGCAGATTTCACGCTGCCTCTGCTGAGACGAATGGACAGAACAGTTTGTTTTAAATCATTGTTAAGCAGTTTGTTTAAATCACTCTGCTCAGGATATACGTGTGTGGGAGGGTGAGTCAGGTTGGCCTCATTTGGGCCTGGTGTCCACCTCTGGCCTGGAGGAGGGGACTTGTCGACCTCTAGTCCCACCAACATGGTGTGTGGTAGGTGAGGGGAAAGCAGCAGCCGCCTGCAGCATTTCCTTCTCTGTTACTGAGTGTCTGTGGCAAGCGGCAGAGCCAGAAGGTGAATCCAGAGCTTCTGACCTCGCCCTCTGGCTCCTTCCATCCGCTTTCAGTGGCCACTCCAGATGGAAGCAGACAGTGTGGGGGTCCAGCGATCAGAGTTGGGGGCAGCGTAGGGGCTGAGACTCAGCATCCCAACAGACCAGAAAAAGGAGCTGGCCTGAGAACACCCAGAACCCTGGTTGCTTCCTGGCCTGTTGACCTTGGAGGGACTTGGATGACCTCTGTCTGAGCCAGGGTGGGTGGAGCCTGGCTGCTGTGTGCAGCGAAGGGGATCTAGTTGTGTTGGGGTGCGCTGGTGGGGGTGCATAACCTCAGGGTGCCCCCCAGCTCAGCACTTGGCTCAGCACTGCTCAACTTTGTCTATGCGTGAGTGTCGCCCAGGGAGCTTTTAAGACTCCCCCACGCCTTGGCTACATGTCAGAACCTGAGTATCTGGTGGAGGTCGATGTTTAAAGGCTCCCAGTGATTCTTTGGTGCAACTGGGGCTGGGTGTTCTGTTTCTGGGCTGCAGTCATGCCGCTGTGAATGTTGGCTGAGAATCTCCTGTGGCTCAGGATTTGCTGTCTGGGTGGCTGACAGAGTCCCTGCATCTTAACTTGATCTGTGGTGCACGGGCGTAGCGTGGAGAAACCTCAGATGTGGGGAGCTGGCTGGAGGCAGAACGCAGGCCTCCTTGGCCCTGTTCCCAAATCTCTGAGGACCTCTTTTTAACTCTCTCAATCCTTAGTCTTTAGCTTTGGAATTAAGAGCCAGTACCACCCATCTGAATGCAGGGAGTAAAGGGGAAAACTGTAGGATGAAAATAAAAACCCACGTCTCCAAGAGCTGTCCTGACACATGAGATTCTAGAAGGGTAAAGGGGTCAGAATGTCTTCGTCTATCAATGTGGGCCAGTCTCGACCTGTGACAACCTTGCCGTCCCAGGTAAGGGGACCTCAGTTAGGCTCTTGGGGCAGGACGGTGAAGAGGTGAGGTGGCATGGTGGCGGGTGAGAGAATGTGGACGGAGGGGTCACAGTCCTCACCCTCCCTGGTGCTCTGGGCAGTTCTGGCATTTCCATTTGGTCGCAGAGGCAAGCGTGCACATAATGTGTGGGGCCTAGTATAAAATGGAAATGGGAGAACCCTTATAAAAAATTATAGAGAATCACAAGATGGTGATTTGTTGTTTAGTCTCTAAGTCGTCTGATTCTTTAGCGACCCCATAAACTTTAGCCCACCAGGCTCCTCTTTCCCTGGGTTTCTCAGGCAAGACTACTGGAGTGGGTTGCCATGCCCTCCTCCAAGGGATCTTTCAAACCACAAGATGGGGCTTCCCAGGTGGTTCAGTGGTAGACAGTCCACCTGCGAATGCAGGAGACATGGGTTTGATCCCTGAATCGGGAAGAGCCCCGGGGAAGGGAATGGCTACCCACTCCAGTATTCTTGCCTGGAGAATCCCATGGGCAGAGAGGAGCCGGGGGGCTGTAGTCCATGGGGCTGCAGAAGTGATGGACATGACTGAGCGACTAAACAGCAAGATGGTGATTGCAGAGCATAAACAAAGTGTGGGGCTCTGTGAAATGGCACAGGTCGGCCCCACACCCATGAAACTGGTTCTGCCTATTACTCTGGAGTTTCATAGGCCCTCAGGACTTAGGAGGGAGAGAGAGCCACGTCCAGATGGGGTTGAGACTGGGGAAACACCCTAGCAGTAAGCTCATTCCTGGGAGGACCCCTTGACCAGGTCCTGCCCAAGGAGGACGGTTGAGCGGGTGTGGGGGTGAGCCGCAGGATATTTCAGACCATGTCCACGCGGTCAGTTCTATGGAAGGAAGCTCTGACCAGGATGGGGAGTAAGAGCTGTGGAGAGATGGTGGGCGTGTGTGGTGACTCGCGTCACTGCCCACCCCCAGCCGTAGGCAGCCCTAGTGATCGAGTGCTGCTTGGCCTTCCCAGACGGGCATCTCCACCAGGGCCTTTCACACCCCCCGGGGATCTTGTTAGGAAGCAGAGTCTGTCTTCGTAGGTCAAGAAGGGACCTCAGAATTCTTCACTGGCACCAAACCCCAGGTGGTGGTGTTGCTGTGGGTCTGTAGACTACATTTCAGGTGTCGAATTCCTGCTGGATCTTTCCTTCCGATCCCCAGTTCCTGCTGTTGTCTTACTGGCTTTCCTGGGAACATTTCCTACAAAATCATTTTGTTCCAAATCCTCTTCTTAGAGTCTGCTTGGAACTTGTCCTATGACATTCATGAATTCATGAGGTGGGTAATGCCATCACCAGTTTGCATATCAGAAAACTGAAATCCTGAGAAAAGAAGTCACTGGTACAAGGTCCCATAGCCAGTGAGGGGCAGAGAGGGGCCTCTATTCAGGTCTGCTGGACACCCAGGCCCACTCTTCTCTCCCCACACCATTTGTCAGGCGATTCTCCCCCTGGTGCTCAGCCCCCTTGGCCATGCCCAGCCTCTTGCTTCATTGTGTTCAGGTTTGGAAACCAGCTGGGAGCAGTTACAGGCCACCCCTGCTCCCCCTTCTCCCCCTTTGTGCCCTGATAATGCACCAAGATCTAACTGCAGCGCCAGCCCCAGGATTCCAGTCTTCCACTTGACATGAAGCACCTCTCAGGGCTCCATTTTTCTCTTATTTCGGCCATAAGACAGTTAACCAGCGGGTTCTCCGGAAGCCATTAAATACGGCAGAATGTCGGGATCAATGGAAAGCTCTTCTGTCCTTTCATCCACGCGGAGACAGAGCGGAGGTCAGGTGTTGTGTTCTCAAAGGGCTCCCTCAGCCCTGCCACCCGACGGCTGGGAGGCGGCACGGGCTGCATGACATCCTGTCACCCCAGAACAGCTCGTTCTGTTCCCTGAGGAGATGCTCATGGCAGATGAAATGGCATGGACCTGCTTGTAATGGTAAACACCACCCCAGCTGCCTTCATAACTGCGACTGCCTCCAAGATGCAAGGAAAAGGGACAAATGTTTACTTTCTGGTTTGGAGGAAGCACGCCCATTTCCTAAAAGCTCATTTTAACCTCAGACCCTGAAAAGCAAAGCATCTGTGGGGTGCCTGGCTGCCCTTCCCTGCCAGCCTTCAGTGCAAGATGTCTTAAGACCTGTTTCTCCGGCCGGGGTCCTTCCAAAGGGTAGGGGGCGTTGTGGAGTTAATGCTTCATAAAAAATGAACAAGTATTTTGGTGGAAATAATAAATATGACTGCAAGTGGGTGCAGCAGTGGGAGGGGAAAGAGGCCAGGGTACTAAGGAGAGGTGGGAGGAGGCCTGGGTGCCTCGCCCTCCTTACCCAGGCAGACCTGTTTATTGCCTCATTTTAATGTGCTTTGAAGATAGGGTGGGTTTTTTTTCTTACAAATTGAAAGTTTGTGGCAACCCTGCTTTAGAGCAGATCTGTCAGCACCATTCTCCCAAAGTGTCTGTTCACTTCGCATCTGTTACCTTTTGGAAATTCTTGCAATTTTCAGACTTTTTCATTGTTATTAGTATTTACTGTGGTGATCTTTGGTCAGTGATCTTTTTTGTGGCTCTTCAAAAAAAATGATGACTTGCTGAAGGTTCCAATGATGGTTAGCGTTTTTTAGTCATATAGTATTTTTAAATTATGTATATTGTTTTATTAGACTTGATGCTGTTGCACAAGACTATAGTATAAGCATAACTTTTATGTGCTCTGGGAAACCAAAGCATTTGTGTGACTTTTTTTTTTCAATATTTGCTTTACTGCGGTGGTTTGAAACTGAACCCCCAAATTCCCAAGGTCTGTCTTACAAAGAACCACACTGCGCAGAAGTGTCGCTTGCTCCCCTCTCTGTCTGAGGGTCACTTTTTTTTGGTGTTCAGTTGCTCAGTCGTGTCAGACTCTTTGCAACCCCATGGCCTGCAGCATGCCAGGCTCCTCTGTCTTTCACCACTCCTGGAGTTTCACTTCTTGGTCACCTTCTTTTAAGTGAGGAGCAGGGGCTCCGGGAGGAAATGACTTTCCTTTCAATCTCAGGTCTGCCCTGCGTGCTAAGTAACCTGAGCACGTTCCCTCCTCTCCCCCACTGGTTGTCTCCTCATCTGCACTGGGCTCACCCAGCTGTGCGCAGATCACTTTGGACAGAAGAGTGAGTCCTGAATCAGTATGTGATATGCTTGCAATCAGTGCATAGCTGTCAATCTGTAGTTTCCAACGCAGGAGAGCCTTCAGGGAAGGGGTGGTCAGCTGAGCTAGGTCAGGATGGTGGGTCAGAGTTACCCAGTGAGTGGGGATGGGGGCTGTTCTCTATAAAGTGCGTGAGTCCATCATCTGGCACTTGCCCCTCCACCCCACTTATATTCTTAGTTTATATTTTACTTAAGGAGCCAACAGTGCTCTGGATCAGATGGCAGCTCAGGCTGTAGGCTCCTTCCTTGAACCCAATCCATGACATGCCAGCAGAAGAAGGTGGAGGCTGGTGGATCTTATAACTGCTCTCAGCTACTGATACGAAGCCTGTGAGACCCTTTGATAAGCAGCTGAGGGTTGGGTCCTAGCATGGGATGACCTGATGCCTTAGAGTAGGAACAAGAGGTGGAAGGAGAGATGGGTCCTTTCTGTATCACTCCAGTGACCCCCACTGGGGGAATCTGGGTTTTCCATCGCTGCAGCTTAAGGCTCTTCTGGAGCTCAGGTCCTGGTTCCCATGGGCACAGGAAGGGATCCTGTGAAGGCCTGGTCATATTCGGTCTCCCATGCGGGTACACTAGCAGCTCAAGAGAGGAGCTGTAATGCTCGTAGGAGGATAACAGGGAGGGCGTGTTGCTGCTCCATGATGGGGCAGGAGAGGTATGTCTGGGATGCAGCAGACACACTGGGGTACCAAGTGAACAAGTAATAATAGGTGTGGTACCGAGGGAGGATGTGGTACCCAGAACTCTCAGACCTTTTGAAATGAAGGGGTGGCAGGAGCCTAGACCAGTAGAAGAGCTGGCCAAGGGTGTGTGAGGAAAAGAGCTAGGGGAGTATGTTAGCTCCCTGTGTGCTCAGTTGCTCAGTCACATCCAACTCTGTGACCCCACGGGCTGTAGCCCACCAGGCTCCTCTGTTCGTGGAAATTTTCCAGGCAAGAAAACTAGAATGGGTTGCCATTTCCTACTTTAGGGGATCTTTATGACCCAGGGATCAAACCCACATCTCTTGTGTCCCCTACATTGGCAGGTGGATTCCTTACCACTGCGCCACCTGGGAAGCCCTATAGTAGCTTCCTCAGTTCAGTTCAGTTCAGTTCAGTCGCTCAGTCATGTCCAACTCTTTGCGACCCCATAAATCGCAGCACACCAGGCCTCCCTTTCCATCAACTCCCAGAGTTCACTCAGACTCACACCCATCGAGTCAGTGATGCCATCCAGCCATTTCATCCTCTGTCATCCCCTTTTCCTCCTACCTCCAGTCCCTCCCAGTATCAGGGTCTTTTCCNTCCAACTCTTTGCGACCCCATAAATCGCAGGACACCAGGCCTCCCTTTCCATCAACTCCCAGAGTTCACTCAGACTCACACCCATCGAGTCAGTGATGCCATCCAGCCATTTCATCCTCTGTCATCCCCTTTTCCTCCTACCTCCAGTCCCTCCCAGTATCAGGGTCTTTTCCAATGAGTCAGTTCTTCACATGAGGTGGCCAAAATATTAGAGTTTCAGCTTTAGCATCAGTCCTTCCAGTGAACACCCAGGGCTGATCTTCTTTAGAATGGACTGGTTGGCTGGCTCTCCTTGCAATCCAAGGGACTCTCAAGAGTCTTCTCCAACACCACAGTTCAAAAGCATCAATTCNGTGTATTCTTGCCACCTCTTCTTGCCACCTTCTGCCTCTGTTAGGTCCATACAATTTCTGTCCTTTGTCGAGCCCATCTTTGCATGAAATGTTCCCTTGGTATCTCTAATTTTCTTGAAGAGATCTCCAGTCTTTCCCATTCTGTTGTTTTCCTCTATTTCTTTGCATTTATCCTTGAGGGAGTCTTTCTTATCTCTCCTTGCTATGCTTCCTAGGCCATAACAAATTACCATAGACCGAGTAGCTTACACAATAGAAATGTATTGTCTCACAGTTCTGAAACAGAAAAGTTCAAGGTGAAGGTATTAGCTGGGTTAATTTCTTTTAAGAGCTTGTGGATGGCCTTCTTCTATCTTCACATGGTCTTTCTTCTGTATTTGTCTGTGTCCAAATTTCCTTTTCCTTTAAGGACCCCGAATTGGGTTGGGGTTCAGTCTAATTGTTGTGCCCGAAGTCCGAGTCCCCAAAACTGAGAGAATAAGAAGTCCACAGCAATGCAAAAGCAAAAAGGGGTTTATTGCCAGCTCGAACTAGGGCTCAAACCGTATCCAGCGCAGTGGAGTCGAGCAAGAGCCCCGAGCCCTGAATTATAGTAGTATTTACAGGTTTGGAACAAAGACAAGGAGTTGGCAAGGGCGGATTGGTTACAAGAGTTTCTTGGATCTTCTAATTGACTAAATTTTCACGCAGGCTTTCTTGGAGGAGGTCCATTAAGTTCTGATAGGCTCAGAACAGGCTACGGGGACCATGCTGATTGGTCAAATCCTGGCCCCTGTGGAAGATGATCCCAGTTCCTCCAGGGCAATTACTCAGCTTCTTGATAAAATGGAACTTAGGCCTTAAAGCCTGTCATGGCATATGTTAGGTTCCAACACTAATGACTTCATTTTACCTTACTTACCCTTTTAAATGCTCTGCTGCTACAAACAGTCACATTCTGAGGTACTAAGAGTTTGGATTTCATCACATGAATTATTTGGGGACAGAATCTATCCCATAACAGGGAGGTTCATGATGAGTATAAAAACCTCAGGACCAGCAGCCCCAGTAGGATCTGTGACCTATCCCAGGACATCCGTCTATTGTTTGTTTATTTATTTATAAAAGAAACTGTGACCAGTCACTGTTACCAACCTGGATTCTTGGACGTTTTAATCAATAGAAATTGATAAGAGGCCAGAAATTCATGCAAGGCTTTACTAAAATTTGTGCTGCAGCCCAAGCAAGTGAGAACAAGTAGCAGATGGCCTTGCTGGCTCCCCAAGTCAGGGGTTTGGAGCTGGTTCCTTAAGTGGGGTGAGGGTAGGGGCAGAACGGTGGGTCAGACTGGAGGGGTGTCTTAAGTGGTCTGCTCACCCTGTTGGTGGTGCTGTGTGCAGGCATCATGTGAAGTACCCTGCTCTTGCTCCCAGCGCCTCAGAAATGGCAGTTGGGTTTTGGCCTTTTTTGGTATCTTTTTGTTCCTACTTGACCCAAGTGTGCATTCGTGCAAGTTACTCTTAGTCCCTTGTAGTTTCTTTGTAATCTGTTGTTCATGTTTGGAAGGTGCAAGTACTCTGAGAAAGGGTCCCAGGTCCAAGCTCGTGTCATCACCACCTTGAAAAAATCAGTGACAGAACAGAATGAACTCGACATGGAGCAGAACTGGGTCTGAGCAGTACCTGGGGTGGACTGGACTCTCAGACCCTGCCTGTATTCCCTGGGCATTCACTATTCTCGGGCACACGGACGGCTGCCCACTGCAAGCACCTGTGCTACCCTCCCAAGGGCTTCCTCTGGTATCTCTGCTTGTGTTCAGGACAGGCAGGAAGTGCTGGGAGTGATGCCCCTGGGGTGGGCCCTGAACTAGTGAAGGAGGAGTTGGAGATTAGATAAAGTCGCTTCTTCACCCTTCATCCAGGATGGAGGTAGGGACCCTAACGTGTGTGCTATGCTTTTTCCCAGAGGTCGTTAGTGGGACCAGTCACCCACAGTGTAACTTGCTTATTCATGTATCCTGTGTTGGCTTGCTTGCTCCCCTTCCTGTCTCACTTCCCTGCTCTCTTGCTGTACTTTTTGGGATTGCTTCCCAAAAAAATTCCTTGCGTTTATATTCTGTGCCAAGATTTGCTTCTGGGGGAACCTCTGTGAAGACAGGAAGAGGAATGGAACCCCACTTGAGTGCCTACTGTGGGCTAGGAATTGTGCCAGGCTGTTCACATCCTCATGTCTTTTAATCCCATGAAGCTGGATTTATCATTCACGTTTTAACACACAAGGAAACTAAGACTAAACAATTTCCTGAGGTCCCAGCACCCGGTCCTGAAGTGGTGGAGCCAGGGTTATTTCTAATGATGTGGCCATCCCATTTCCAAAGAACAGGTGCTGATTGTCCTGGGCCAAGGAGTCAGGAGCCCTGGGTTCAAGTTTCAGGCATAGCAGTTTCTTGGACAAGTAACCTTCCCGCTCTGGGCCTCAGTTTCCCTATTTGTGAAATAAAAGTATAGGGTCAGGTCATTTCTGAAAGCCCGTTTGGCTCTTGAAATCTAGGCTGGAAGTCAATCAACCCCATCCTACCTAGGTCTCACCTGTGACTTGTAAGGCAAGATCTTGGAGGCTGTTCTGGAGGGTGTAACCTCTTAACTAATCTCTTACTGAGGTTTATTGATGTTTAAGGATTATATGGATTATCTCCCTGCAATACAGAAAACATAATTCTCCTAATGTCTTTTGAATCTAGGAAAAGCAAATTTCTTGCCTGCTTTGAAATGTCATGGGGGGAAAGTTGTTGGAATTGATAAAACTATAATCTTTCCCCATGTATTTCCCACGAATGTCATAGAAGTCTTTCTACCAGACAGTTTCTATAGATTTAATGAAGACAATGGAGCAGGTAGGATGGCGGATGGTAGCAGATTAATGGCTGCTTAAAAGATTATGCGTGGATGGCAGCTGATGATGGATGGGAAGTTGGCACATAAATGCTAAGGGCTTTCTGTGCACCAGCACCACACTAAACCTGAAACACGCAGAACTTGTATGAATCATCTCATTTCTGAGATAATTCTGAGAACTATTTCTGTTTTTGAGATGAGAGAATTTAGGTTCAGAGAGGCTAAGTGGTCAGAAGAAGGTCACACAGCCAATTGGTGGCAGAGTTGTAAGTTAGACCCAAACCTGGTCTTGAAGAGTGAAGGCTTTGGAGCAGGAAAGTGGCTTGGATTTGAATCTTTCACTCACTGGCTCATCCTCATGTAATCCTCAGCAGGTCACCTAGCCTCTTTAAGCTCAATTTCTTCCTCTCAAAAGTGAGAATAACACCATTAACGGGATACGGGGTATGCTGTTAACACAGTTTTAGGTGTATGCAAAGTGCTTAGTGTATCACTGTGACATTATTCTGCTCCTTTCCCACAGGGTTTCTCCGCTCTCAACCTTCTCACTCCACTCCCCTGCCCACCAGTAAGGTGATTCTGGCTGCCTGGTATTTCCCTGTGGGCCATTGGCACCTGGAGGCAAGACCTTTATCTTACCCCCGCTGGCATCTCCTGCCTCTGTGTTATTTACAACCACAGAATGGTGTGCAGACAGTTACCTGCATTGGATTCTGTTTTTTTCTTGATGACTTTTTTTTTTTTTTTTCTACTATTTTCCCATCTTCAGGGCATCTTTGTCCTGTTCTGGAATGGTCAGTGATGTCTGCTGGTCTCAGTAATTTAGTATCCTGTAACTATTCATTGCCACCCAAGCCATCCATCCACTGACTGCTCTCAGTACACAATCTCTACTCTCTCTCTACTGAAGTCATTGCCCAGATCATATCACCTTCTCCCCTTGCTTAGGAACCTGGCTCTAGTTCATGACTGTCAGAAGGTTATTGGCAAACATTTCTTCATCCATGGTCTTTAGCCATGGTGCCTAAGACCCCACTATTAGAAAGTTACTAGTTTGGTTAAAGGTAAGGTGTCTGCTGTTCAAATGCAACTATCTGTTCAGTTCAGTTCAGTCGCTCAGTCGTGTCTCACTCTTTGTGACCCCATGAATTGCAGCACACCAGGCCTCCCTGTCCATCACCAACTCCTGGAGTCCACCCAAACTCATGTGCATAGAGTCGGTGATGCCATCCAGCCATCTCATCCTCTGTCATCCCCTTCTCCTCCTGCCTCCAATCCCTCCCAGCATCAGGGTTTTCCAATGAGTCAACTCTTTGCATGAGGTGGCCAAAATATTGGAGTTTCAGCTTTAGCATCAGTCCTTCCAATGAACACCCAGGACTGGTCTCCTTTAGGATGGACTGGTTGGCTCTCCTTGTAGTCCAAGGGACTCACAAGAGTCTTCTTTAGCACCACAGTTCCAAAGCATCAATTTTTTGGCGCTCAGCTTTCTTCACAGTCNAGCATCAGTCCTTCCAATGAACACCCAGGACTGGTCTCCTTTAGGATGGACTGGTTGGCTCTCCTTGTAGTCCAAGGGACTCACAAGAGTCTTCTTTAGCACCACAGTTCCAAAGCATCAATTTTTTGGCGCTCAGCTTTCTTCACAGTCCAACTCTCACGTCTGTAGAATATGCAAACCAAGTTCTATTACCTATCCACACCTTAGCAAGGAATGCCTTTAAGGAAAGAGCCCCAGAGTTGGTCAGACACTGGTGGTTCTGAAGTTCTCCCTGGTGAGTGAGGAAATCTCAGTTGAGTTCACAGCCTCACCCCTGACCTTTTGATGCAGTTGCCAGGCAAATCTGGGGACTCAGAGCAGTATCAGAGACCAGATGTACAGAGGGTGCAGTTAAAGAGGGAGAAAGAAAACCAAACATAGCCCCAAACTCAGAAGACTCTGGGCCTCACTCCACCTCCCACCCCAGTATTTACTGCAGAGCTTGACAGGCAAGTATGAGAACCTCTTTGAAATTGACAGATGCTCTGTTCAGGGAGAAACAGTGCAAGGGAAGCAACAGGGGGCGGATTTACCCATGGGGACTCTAAAACCAGCCATCTAGGCCTCCCCTCCAGGATGGGGCCCGCACTCACGAGAAACTGCTGATTGTGGAGTCAGAGCCGAGCAAGAGACGGACAGCAGAGATGCAGGAAGAGGAAGTCCAGGTAAAAGTGGGAGGAGGGACAGGCCACAGAGTCTCAGAAAGCAACCCACGTACTTTTGAACACTACACACAACAGTAGATGAAGGATCCCTAGGCAGTTAATATTTCTAGCTTTGGAACAATGCCTCCTAAAAGTTCAGGAAAATTATTTTCACCTAAAAAGAGCCATAGAAAAGAATCAAGATGAAATCCGAGACAAAGTTGTTATGAGAAAGCAAGAGAATAAGGAGCAGAATAACATTTCCTGGGCTTCCTTGGTGGCTCAGTGATAAAGAATCCGCCTACTGATATAGGAGATATTGGTTTGATCTCTGATCTGGGGAGATCCCGTGGGCCATGGAACAGTTAAGTCCGTGTGCCACAACTGTTGCAGCTGTGCTCTGGAGCCTGGGGACCACAACTACCAAAGCCACATGCCCCACAGCCCGTGCTCTGCAGTAAGAGAAGCCCCCACAGTGGGAAGCCCGGGCACTGCAACAAAGATTGGCCCCCACTCACCGCAACTAGAGAAATGCCCGTGCAGCACAGAAGACCCCAGAATAAATAAATAAAATTTATCTTTTTAAAAAAGAAGAGTAACATTTCCTTAGGCAAAGAGACATGCCATAAAGCAGAACAAAAGTGTATTACTAACTTTCCCTTTCAAGTGAATAAAAGACATTATGATAGAAAATATGTTAGAAAAACAGACGCAAAGTGAGAGAGCTCAGGAAAGAATTAGAAATAAAAAGAAATAAAGACTAAATGGCAAAAGAATATAAACCTCTTAATAGAAATAGAAGGCGACAGAAGAAAAAAAAAAAGAGAGAGAAAGGAAAAGGATTCAGGAGAGATAAGTATTGAAGATAAGCAGAGACGATCCAACACAGGAACAAGAAAAAAGAAGAAAACCAACATGAAATACTCAGCCATAAGCAGGAGTGAAATAGTGCCATTTTTCAGAGACGTGGATGGACCTGGAGACTGTCATACAGTGCGAAGTAAGTCAGAAAGAGGAAAACAGATAGTGTATAATATTGCTTATATGTGGAATATAGAAAAATGTGATATGGATGAACTTATTTGCAAAGCAGAAATAAGTCACAGGTGTAGAGAACAAATTTATGGTTACCAAGGAGAGGAGAGAGGGCGGGAGGAAGTGGGAGATTGGGATCAGCATATATACGCTATTATGGCTGAAATAGGTAACTAATGAGAACCTAAAATAAAAAATGTGATGCTTAAAAAAAAAAAATAAAACCAAGGCTGAAGCATAGAAAAACCCTCCAAAACCATAATTCAAGAAAACTTTACTGAAAATTATGATTTAAAATTAAAGATCGAAAGTATGCTTCATATTTTCTGTCCCTGGGAATATTGAAGCAAATCAGTGAATTCCAAGACATATTCTAGTAAAATTACTGGATCATAAAGAAAAGAAAAATCTGTGGGTGTCCACACCCAAAGACCTAGTGATTTCAAGGGAAATGGACTTAGATCATCATCAGAATTGTGAAAATCGATACTTCATTTTTCAGGAGAAAATGGATTAACATATTTATTGTACTTGAGGAAGGAATGTACGAGCCAAGGAGTTTGTGTTCACCAACTCTGACTTTCAAGTAAAAAAGGGAACAAACTATTATCTGTATGCAAGAACTCAGGAAATTTAATTACTCTGAGACTTTAAAGAGGACGCTGCTAGCCACTGAGCTTCAGACTGCCCAGTTAACTAGGAAGACATTAATGTAAGGAATTGTGGTAAGCTCTAAGTATAGGATTGCTTGAAGAACTAACACAAAATAAAAGATTAATGAGAGAGAGACTAGTCTGTGCTAAATGCTAAATGCTCTGACAGTGTAAATAGATTGTGGTTCTAAAAATGGGAGAAGAATAAGAAGGTAAAATTTTAAAAATTACCTTATTGCTTTTAGAAAACTTTTATTGAAGTCAAGTTGACTTACCATGTTGTGTTAATTTCTTTTGTATGGCAAAGTGACTCAATTATAATATGTATATTTTTCCTATTGTTTTCCATTATGGCTTGTCACAGGGCATTGAATGTAGTCTCCTGCACCATACAGGAAGGCCATATTGTTCATCCATCCTGTATATAACCCTTTGCCTCTGCCAAACCCAGGCTTCTATTCCTTCTCTCCCCTACCTCTCCTTCCACTTGGCAGCCACAAGTCTTCATATCTGTGAATCTGCTTTTGTTTCATAGATATATTGATTTGTATTGTATTTCAGATTCCATATATAAGTGATACCATATGGTATTTGTCTTTCTTTTTCTAACTTAGTTTGCTCAGTATGATAATCTCTAGGGCCATCCACTTTGCTGCAAATGGCATTATTTCATTCTTTCTGATGACTCAGTAGTATTCCATTGTATATATGGACCACATCTTTATCCACTCATCTGTTTATGGAAAGATAGGTGGTTTCCATGTCTTGGCTATTGTGACTAGTGCTGCTATACATGTATCTTTTCGAATTATGCTTTTGTCTGGATGTAGGTGGAGGAGTTGGATTTCTGGGTCACATAGCAACTCTTATTTTTAGTATTTTGGGGAACCTTTGTACTGTTTTCCATAGTGGCTATACTGAAAAAATTCTTTTTTAAATTTCAGTAACCATATTGGTGATGATAGTATTGTTACTCTGAAATTATTATGTGTGTAGTATGTTGTAAAACAAAAAAAATCATAAGATATTCAAATTCTACCATCTCCTGAGTCTTGAGAATCATTTTGTTAGAAGAAGACACAGTTGTAAAAGTGGTTGTGTGCAAGCCCCACAGTCTTAAATTCAAATAGGAAGTGCCACTCAGTATATATTCATGTTTTGAACATCAGTTCATATCACTTTTAGTAGTTAGGATAAGATCTAACTCATCCTTTCTCTTGGCTGAAGAATATTCCATTATATAGTTTTACCATAATATATTTGAATATATAAATATATGTATATATATATATATTTCTTCTCCAAATTTTACCATTACAAATCATGTGGCAGTATATCTCCATGATATGAAAGAATATTTTTGAATGAGAAATTACTAGAAATAGAGTGCAAGGTCAAGGACTGTGATCTTTGAAGTGTATTATATAACTGCCTTCTAAGAAAGGTGTATCAATTTTAATTTCTACTAAGAATGGATGAGAATACTGTTTTCTGACAATCTCATTAGCCTGTTTTCAGTCTAATGGGGAAAATGTTGCTTTGATGTATTTATTCGATCATAAAGCGATTTGATCAATAATGAAAACCTTTTCTACAAGTTTATTGGCCATTTTTCTTTCTTATTTTGTAAATTGCCTGCTTAAAATTTGGCTCATTTAAAGTTGAATCCTCTTTATTGTTTATTTGTAGGCACTTTCAACATATTATGGGTATTTGTACTCTTTCAGCTGTACATTTTGTAATTATTTTTTCTTAACCTGTCACTTATTTTAATATGAGAGACTTAAAGTTTTTATGTAGCCTGACTTGCCATCCCTCCTTTAGTGACTCCTGAATTTTCTGTAACATTTCTTAAAAAGGTCTACTTTACCTTCAAGTCATAATAATTTTCTTATATTTTCTTCTAGTGGTTTTATATTCCTTTATTTAACATTTAGATTTTTAATCACTGAAATTTTGTTATGTGTGGAGTGAAACAGGAATGTATGTATCCCATCTATAAATCATCTATCAGTCATCAGTCTGTCTAACAGACAGGCAATTTTCCTTTAGAAAATAGTATTTTCCCTGTTGACTTGAGAAGCCACATTCTACTCACTAAGTTACATATAATAAGTGTTCTTTGTCCTTCATTCTGTTACACTGATCAATGCCTATTTCTTTGCTGGTACCATCCTCTTTTTTTTTTTTTTTACCCCTTAAGGATAAGGGACAAGAAGAGTTTGTGGATTTTTTTCTGTTCACATACGTAAATGGGCCAAGACAGCATAGACGTTGTTGGTATACCAACAGTCTGCTCTATGGATCTTAGGGTCCTCTTTCAGCTTATCCCTCTGACTTTTTGGGTCTCTTTCTTGGCTTCCTGGGTCCCCTTATTCTTAGGGTCTTAGTTATCTGCTAAGGGCCATTTCAAGTATTTCTATACCCTGACAAAATCTGTGCCAAACTGAATTATTTTAGAGAATATAAATTTCAGCGTTTGGAACTGGCTTTCACGTTCCCTGCAGTTTTATTCTTTCACGTATGTCTTCACTTTTGCTTCCCACGTGACCTTAATGATCAATTTGTTAAAATAACAATTAGGATTCTGATTGAAGTTGCACTATATTAATACATTATTTTGGAGAAGAGGAAAGAAATATACAGAAATATGTGTGTGTCTTCACATCCAAGGATATCATCTTTCACTCTAGGTCTTTTGAAAGTGCCTTTTAGTACATTTTCATAGATTGCTTATATTTTTCTTGTTAAATGTATTTTTAGGTGCAATATAATTGCTGTGGATATTTTGAATGTGGTTCTGCTTTCTACTGTATTTTTCAGTATATTTTACAACTGATATCTGCTTACATAAAGTTAAGCTTCCACATTTAAAAATATTTCCCCCCAGAAAGCAAGAGGGAGAGTCTGTTTTTGTGGAGATCTTAAGGGACAGGACAGCTGGGCTGGGACTGGGAGAGTCGTACATGGTTTTGTTCTCTTCTTCCACATTTGAGGGCTGGCTCTGTTACAAGGTGAGCCTCATTCCTGGGTGGATTTTGCCATTGCTTGAGCCCTGGATACCACTGAGTCAGCACATCAGCTCATTCAGTGACCTTCCAGGATGTCTAGACACCTGTGAGATTTATAACAAAATGCTACTCCTCCCTTTCCCGAGCCTCCCCCCCTGAGCTCAGAGATGAGGATTTGTGGTGGGCCAGAATGGTATCTGTTTGCATCACAGAACTCAACATTTTATGTGGACTATGTAGTCTCCCTTGATAAAACTTCTAAGTATACTTTATGGCAGGAGAATTTAGACATTTCCTGTAATATTAGATATTTTCAGGAGTTCTGGGGGGTAGAGAATATACCAGCTTATTATATCCCATGTTGCTAATTCCCTGTGGAAATTGGTACAAAATTGCACTGACATGCTCAGGACCAGACCTTAGGCGTTGAGTGAAGCCACTGGGGTCAGTGTTTCTCAAGCCTGCGTATGCATATACTTATATGGGGCTGGCTTTTGGGTAGGTTCCCTGGATTTGGGTTAGGCTCCCTGGCTTTAGGGCAGTCTCATCACCCAGAGGGACTGAAATCACGTGCAGAGCCTTCAAATTAATATTGAGAACTGTCTAACTAGTTGTACAATTTGATTTAATAGGATGTCTGATGAGTGACACATGGTTGTTTGTCGACTAAAAATATCTTGAAGACCTTTGAGCAAAGCAGGGGAGACCTCTCTCATGTTGCATCTCAAGAACAGCTGCGCCCTGCCCTGGGTGCACGTAATTGCTGAAACTGACTGGGGAGAGCTAGAAGTGTTGAGGCTGTCATGTTAATTTGCTCTATAAATCAACACATGAACTTGACAGCCCTTTAAAATCTTTATCATCGTTCATCTATCTTTTGTATTCCAAAGGAGCCTTATCTGACTTCGACCCGAAGCAACTTATATTCATTAAACAAATATTTATTGAGCATTGACAGATGATGAAGATGGGTACTGGCAGGGTCTGGGACCCGTCTTTAAGGAGCTCACTGTCTCACGGGGAAATAGACATATAAGCAAGACATTGCAACTTAGTGTATCAGGGCAGTGGTAGAACTAGGCATCCGGGTTGTGTTGCCACAAAGATTCATTCATGTTTCATTTATTCATTCCACAGAGACGAAGATCTCCCAAGACAGAGAGGTGGCCTCTGCAGACACAGGACACAATGGTTACTTCAGGGAGCTCAGTCGAGGAGCAGGAAGCAGGCATATAAACAGATCATAAGTAAATACAAGCTATGGCAATCTGTAGAGAGTATGATGGGGCAGGCCGTAACAGGGAGAGGTCAACTCATGTAGGAGAATCAAGGAAGGCTTGTAGGTGAAGTGGTGCTTGAGCTAATTCTTGAAAGATGGTCAGGTGTTTATATCCCAGGCAGTTAAAGAAAAACAGTCAATGATGGGAATGACATGTACAAAAAGGCCCTTGTTTGGGGGTGGGGGGCAGGCAGTGCAGAGAGAACTGATTATTCAGGACCAGGAAGTAGTGTGGCATGTACTGAGCATGGTGGGAGTGGGCTGTGGTGAGGGGGTGACCTGAGAATCAGGTGGAGGTCAGTCACATCATGAATGGTCTTAAATGCCCATTCAGGGAGCCGAATGTTTTCCCCACGCCTCATACATGCTCAGGTCCCAGCTTGGCTCTTTCTCAGCTTCCTCCCTTTAGAAATGTCAGCTTTAATTGTTTCCATGATATAAACACAGTGCAAAGTCTCAGGCTTGAGAATGCCATGCACGTGAAATAGTAAGCTCTGAATTAAGTTTGATCACCTGTTTATGAGTTTTCTGTTCACTTTTTTTTTTTTTTAAATCAGGCCTCACCTTTTAGAGAAGCAAGCTACATAATCACAAGATACTGTGTCCTCTCTGCACTGGGTGATTCTATTCTGGATAAAGTATGAGGAGTACTGATCCCCTAAACGAGCCAGGTCAGTCTGACTTCAAAATTTTCCTCTTTTTGAGAACATGTATTGCTCTGATTTTGGTTATCTACTGGGTTTATTCCCAAATATTGTGAGCAGTTTTGACCAGGGATAATGGATCTGTCCTCAGAAGGTACATATGATGTGAGTTTGGGTTTAATATGCTGATATGCTTTGTATCAGGGCTTCCCTGATAGCTAAGTTGGTAAAGAATCTGCCTGCAGTGCAGGAGACCCCTGTTTGATTCCTGGGTCGGGAAGATCAACTGGAGAAGGCTACCCACTCCAGTATTCTTGGGCTTCCCTTGTGGCTCAGCTGGTAAAGAATCTGCCTGCAATGCGGGAGACCTGGGTTCTACCCCTGGGCCAGGAAGATTCCCTGGAAAAGGGCAAGGCTACCCACTCCAATATTCTGGCCTGGAGAATTCCATGGACTGTATGTTCCATGGGGTTGCAAAGAGTTGGACATAACTGAGTGACTTTCACTTGACCGGATGAAGCACAAGCTGGAATCAAGATTAGCGGGAGAAATATCAATAACCTCAGATACGCAGATGACACCACCCTTATGGCAGAAAATGAAANATATTCTGGCCTGGAGAATTCCATGGACTGTATGTTCCATGGGGTTGCAAAGAGTTGGACATAACTGAGTGACTTTCACTTGACCGGATGAAGCACAAGCTGGAATCAAGATTAGCGGGAGAAATATCAATAACCTCAGATACGCAGATGACACCACCCTTATGGCAGAAAATGAAAAACTAGAGAGCCTCTTGATGAAAGTGAAAGAGGAGAGTGAAAAAGTTGGCTTAAAACTCAACATTCAGAAAACGAAGATCATGGCAGCTGGTCCCATCACTTCATGACAAACAGATGGGGAAACAGTGAAAACAGTGAGAGAATTTATCTTTTGGGGCTCCCAAATCACTGCAGATGGTGACTGCAGCCATGAAACTAAAAGACACTTGTCCCTTAGAAGAAAAGTTATGACCAACTTAGACAGCATATTAAAAAGCAGAGACATTACTTTGACAACAAAGATCCATCTAGTCAAAGCTATGGTTTTTCCAGTAGTCATGTATGGATGTGAGAGTTGGACTATAAAGAAAGCTGAGTCCCGAAGAACTGATGCTTTTGAACTTTAGTGTTGGAGAAGATTCTTGAGAGTCCCTTGGACTGCAAGGAGATCCAACCAATCCCTCCTAAAGGAAATCAGTCCTGAACATTCATTGGAGGGACTGATGCTGAAGCTGAAACTCCAATACTTTGGCTACCTGATGCAAAGAACTAACTCATTTGAAAAGACCCTGATGATGGGAAAGATTGAAGGTGGGAGGAGAAGGGGACGACAGAAAATGAGATGGTTGGATGGCCTCACTAACTCAATGGACGTGAGTTTGAGTAAACTCCGGGAGTTGGTGATGGACAGGGAGGCCTGGCGTGCTGCGGTCCATGGGGTTGCAAAGAGTCGGACATGACTGAGCGACTGAACTGAACTGAATTGATGCTTCATAAGTGATCAGGATGGAAAATATGGCAATTGGGTCCCCAAACTTATAAGACTACAAAAAAGTCTGCATGGAAAATAGACTAGAAAATTCTTTGCTGTAACATATATTCAAGTGGTGTCTTATGAAAAAAATTCTGATATTAAAAAGAAATCCAGTCTTATCAAACTCATTTATTGGGCAGTGCTCGCTGGCATTGCAAAGTAATTTCTTCTTTAACTGCATAGTGTGCTTGCTCATTCATTCTCTGATTCATTCATCCCACAAACATTTGTTGCCTGTGCTGTGTCCTGGAAACAGAGGCGTCATACATGGTCACTGTCCTCAAGGAGTTCACGATCTAGAGGAAGAGAGAAGCAAAATGCTGATTACAGCCCAAAGTCATATATGATGAATTATAGCCCTTTGGTGACACACATTTTTCTGCTGGTCTCGATTTTAAGCATTTTGCGTAATGTTTAGACGATGTGTCATGTGAGTGAGTCTGTCAAAATTTGTGTACTACCACCTTAGTCATGTTCTAGTGATCAACAAAGTACCTAAGGGTAGGGGAGGGGTACAGATGAAGGTGAGACTCTTCACCTCAGATTGGAATTTGAATCCATGTGCTGGGGCCCAAACCCAGCCATAATCCAGTTTGGGATTCTAACCCATGTGGCCAGGACTCAAACCTGGCCAAACTCCAGTTTGTGACTTGAATCCACATGGCTGGGATGCAAACCCAGCCAAAACCCACTGTTTTTCAACTGAGATCACACGCCTGGTTTCAGATTCTTGATGTCTCATTATAGAAAGAATTCAGTGAGAGCCAAAGTGATAGGTAAGAAGTGGATTTATTTAGAAAGAAACAGACTCCACAGACAGTGTGTGGGCCATCACAGAAGGCTAGGGCAGCCTGGAAATGTGTGGTCGGCTTTTATGGGCTGAGTAATTTCATAGGCTAATGAGTCGGCGGATTACTCCAACCATTTTGGGGAAGAGGTGGAGATTTCCAGGAACTGGGCCACGACCTCCCCTTTTGTCTTGATGGTTGGCTTTGGAGCTCTCGTGGTGCCTGTGGGCATGTCATTTAGTTTGCTAATGTACTGTTACAAGTGTATGTGTGGGTGCTCAGTTGCCCAGTCCTCTCCAACTCTTTGTGACCCCATGGACTGTAGCCTTCCAAGCTCCTTTGTCCATGGAATTTTCCAGACAAGAATGTCTGGAAGCTCAGGTCTAGTGGAAGTTGGGTTTGTCCACTGTCTTGGATCCATTTGGTTCTAATCAGTTTATGTCCTTGGGCTGTGTGTCATTCTTGTAAAGTTTGTGCCCTACCTCCTTCCCTCCTGTTTCCCTTTGACCTCCATCACTCTATTTCTCCCTCCTCTAGCCCCTGGCAACCACCACTTGATTTTCTGTTTCTATGAAATAATTTTTTTTGGCTGTGCCATGTGGTGTATGGGATTTTAATTTTCTGACCAGGGATGGAACCTGGGTCCCCTGGAGCAGAAGCAGAGAGTCTTAACTGCTAGATTACCAGGGAAATCCTTGTAATAATTTCTGTATGTGTATGTGTGTATTTTTTGCGTCCAGTCCCATCACTTCATGGGAAATAGACGGGGAAACAGTGGAAACAGTGTCAGACTTTATTTTTCTGGGCTCCAAAATCACTGCAGATGGTGACTGCAACCATGAAATCNGGAGAGTAAAAAAGTTGGCTTAAAGCTCAACATTCAGAAAACGAAGATCATGGCATCCAGTCCCATCACTTCATGGAAAATAGATGGGGAAACAGTGTCAGACTTTATTTTTCTGGGCTCCAAAATCACTGCAGATGGTGACTGCAGCCATGAAATCAAAAGATGCTTACTCCTTGGAAGAAAAGTTATGACCAACCTAGATAGCATATTCAAAAGCAGAGATATTACTTTGCTGACTAAGGTCTGTCTAGTCAAGGCTATGGTTTTTCCAGTAGTCATGTGTGGATGTGAGAGTTGGACTGTAAAGAAGACTGAGCGCCAAAGAATTGATGCTTTTGAACTGTGGTGTTGGAGAAGACTCTTGAGAGTCCCTTGGACTGCAAAGAGATCCAACCAGTCCATTCTGAAGGAGATCGGCCCTGGGATTTCTCTGGAAGGAATAATGCTGAAGCTGAAGCTCCAGTACTTTGGCCACCTCATGTGAAGAGCTGACTCATTGGAAAAGACCCTGATGGTGGGAGGGATTGGGGGCAGGAGGAGAAGGGGACGACCGAGGATGAGATGGCTGGATGGCATCACTGACTCAATGGGAGTGAATCTGAGTGAACTCCGGGAGTTGGTGATGGACAGGGAGGCCTGGCATGCTGCGATTCATGGGGTCGCAAAGAGTCAGACACGACTGAGTGACTGAACTGAACTGAACGGATATATAATGGATGGATAATGGATAGCAAGATGGATGAACAGAGAGATAGATGATAGAAAATAGATCGATAATAGATAGTATTAATAGATGGATAGCTAGCTAGCTAGATGTATGGATAAATGGATAAATAGATGGATGATGAATAAATAATGAATTAGATAGAGGGAGATATGACAGTTGAAAGGTAAAAAAAAAACTTCAGATGAGTAAATGCCTGACTTGGTCCCTTTTGCTAGTCTTTATTTGACTCCTGCTCTGGGGTCTAAATTCTGGGTTGAGGACAAAGCTCTTCCTGGTTGAAGGTTTGCTCTGCCTTACAGAGCCCACTCCTTAAGGACTAGCCGCTTTGCTCCTTAAGGACTGGCTCCACTCCTTAAGGACTGGCCGTGTGGGCTTCTGGTTGTCGGGGCCTCAGCCATAACGTCTGATAACAGTAAATAGCCTGGTTTCTCCTTCTAAGCTTGTTGCTAAGCGTCCTGCAGACCCTCTCTGCCCGAGGGGAGAAGGATGCAGGCAGCCAGGCTCCCAAGCCCTCCGCCAGCCTAGTGGTGTCAGACTGCAGCCGGCGGGGCAGTGTGCCCTCCTGGACTGTGGTCACTGCTGCACTGATCCTCGCTACAGCTGCTGTGTGTAAAATGACCTAACAGTGCTCACCTCAGAAGCAGGGGAGACGCGTGTCCAGGCTGCCAGCACCTGGCCGTCCCTTCCGCTCATCACTGGCCTGCAGAGATAAGTAAAATAGAAACATATAAACATGGGCTTCTGATCAGCTGGCTTGTTTATAAACCCTAGCTAGTCTGTTTGATATAGTAGATTTTAATATTTCACACTTTCTCCCGAGTAGAAAATGTTTGCAAACTGTTTCCATTATTATGAAAATAATAATTTCCTTTTACCAAGTGTCTTACATATGCCTGGCACTTCCTTGAGCTGTTATCATGTTTCCCACACTTCCCTCCTTAGGACAGCCTGTTGTGCCATGTTAGTCTCTCAGTCATGTCTGACTCTGTGACCCCATGGACTATAGCCCACCAGGCTCCTCTGTCCATGGAATTCTCCAGGCAAGAATACTTCAGTAGGTTGCCATGTGCTTCTCTAGGGGATCCTCCCAACCCAGGGATTGAACCCAGGTCTCCAGCATTGCAGGCAGATTCTTTACTGTCTTAGCCACTAGGGAAACTCAGGACAGCCTAGAGGCAGGGTATTATGTGGGGAGACCAGCTATCAGGTTTTTTTCGGGACTGAGAGGAGGGGTGAGGAGTTCCTGGGATGTGGGTCATAAAAGAAACAATTGTTTGTGTGCACTTGTGTGTATGATTTATGTAAAGTGTTTTCCTTTAAGTAGATATGGAACTATGTTTGACGCATTACTTCTTTATCACATGAAAGTATTCCATAGCAAAATATAGATATGTTGCCAATTGTTTTATTGACCACATCATTGAATTGTAAATGCCATAAATTATTCAGCCATTTCTTTATGTATGAGCATGGAACGTCTGCCATTTTTTTTTTTCAGTTAATAAAGGCAACCTAGCTACTTTTTTTTCTTTGTCCTTTCCCAGCTGATCTAAATGTCACTTACATCTCAACTTGATTCAGAGAATGGACAATAACATTGCATTCTTTGTGAGCCATGTTTTTTCCTTACCTTAGTTTGTTTCTAAGAAATTGACAAATGTTTTTACATGTATTTTTCCAATTTTGCCTCTTATATTTAAAACAGGGTTTTGCTTTGCTTTGGAAGGACTATCTTTTCCACTTGCTCAACTAAGACTGTGAAACACTCACTTTCCAATAAGAGAATGGTCACCTACATTGCTAATCTCCTATTCTAACCAAATGGCACAGATGTGAGAGGTGAGTGAGGCTCATCAACCAGAAAACTAAAAAGCTACAGCGTTAGGAAGCGGTGTGTTGAGAATGGCCGTCAGCTAGCTACTGGGGGGTAGGGTTGGCGGTGGCGAAAGGAGGGAATATCTCTGACTTAGAGAGTTGCCCAGTTTCCAAGTGCAAATGCTCCCACCGTTGACCAGTTTCAAGCGACAACACAACTGCACTGACTACAGCCTTAGGAAGAGACCATCACAGTATTCCCACTATACAGGTGCCCCTGACGTCAGTAACCTCAAGAACACAGGTAAAATGTGCTGAAGATGATCAAGAAGTGGTGTGGTTTAAGTGTTTGTTACCTTTGGTTTTAAAATTCCTTAACTTTGAAGAATGACTGGACTTGCCATTGGCTCTCGTGGGCTGGAGGAAGCCGACACGGGTGTACCCTGGGAGAGGTCCCAGCCGCAGGATCGGCCGTCTCCGTATTCCTCCCCTCCTGCCACCAGCCCAAGGCACAGCGCTCATGCAGGGCGGGCTCGCCTAAACAATGTGGTTGGCTGCCCAGGGGATTCTACGCTTCTGCGTACAGAAAGTGCTTGTGGTTTTAGAAAACTATCTTCCCACCTTCTAACCATTCAGGTTTTTTTTTTGTTTTTGGTTTTGGTTTTTAATCTCAGGCCCAGTTTTCCAGTAGGCCCTGAAAGGTTAACTCAGGGAGCTCCTCACTGCTTTTACACACACACACACACACACACACACACACACACACACTTACTTTTTCCAACAACAAAAACCATTGGCCTGGGTTAGTTTATTTGCTAAACAGTTTCATAATAGTTTAAGCAAAATTTTGCAGTTGTCCATTTTCTGTGACTATATTAAAGGCTGTTTTTAGTGCCTGAGAGTCATGTGGTCTGGTGAAGAGATCTCTGAGAGATGGAAGAGCCAGCCTCCACCCCTGACCCTTAGCTCACCCACATGTGGTCCTGGGCAAACTCGTCTTTTCTCCTCCCTCTTCCTCTGAAAGGGAGAGGGCTTATCCAGCCAGAAAGGTGCAGGAAACTCATGCTGCCCAAGCGTAAGACCTGAGTAGAGAAACTGTGGCCAAAGCCGGGTTAGAAATTCCTGAGGCCCTGGTAGGAATGGAGGTACAGAGCCACAGCCTCACTGGGATCTGGTATCGGAAGCAGGTGTGCAAGTCAAGAGTGAGTCAGCCTCCACTTAAAACCAGAGAGGGGCAACCCAGCCTTGCTGGCGACAAGCAGCTGAGAAACAGCTGCTGCAGACGGCTCTGGGGTTGATGGCCTCTGGGATGAGGACAGCAGGGAAGTTATGGGTATCATCAGTGCTGTGCAGGGACCCCCAGCCACAGAGAAGGACAGAAGCCTGGCCTGGGTGGGGAGGGTGTGAGGGGGCAAGTCAGCCACAGAACCAGTGGTGAGTGAAACAGGCCCAGGGGGACAGATAGACACAAAATCCTCATGCACAATGAGCCTGCACCCCTAAGTCTAAGGGTCAAATGACCAGCCCACAAAACCAACACTGAAGCATGAATTTACTCCAAATAAAGTTAATTTACCAGATATTCTGGCAGACACACACACACACAAATTTTTTTTAAAGAAAAACTTTTATGACAAAAATATGTATACAGAAGAGCCACACAAAACTGTTGGAAAGGAAAGATAGAATTATTCAAATAAAAATTAAAACACTTTTATACCCAACAGAAAAGAACAAATTAAGGTACATAAAGGGAGAAATTGCTGTTATATTATAAATCAGATAGTTGAATGAATAAATAAATAAATAGGCTGGTTCTTAAAAAAAAAACTCTATTAGAATAGAAAAACTAAGAGTTAACCTAATTATCTAAAAGGAACAGAAAATAAAAACAGGTTTATTGATGGTTCTTGAAGCTTGATCAAGGGTATAGTCTTTGTCGTACTGTTCCCTCCACTTTTATGCTTAGAAATTTTTTTACAAGGTACAAAGACAGAAAGAGAAAAATAATGAGACAATATCAACCAAGAGCCGTATATTAATATCAGACAAAATGTAAGGAGAAATCATAACAGCAAATCAAGAGTGTGGGTTCCCAGCCTAAGGCTGCACGCACGGGACAGCTGGACACGTGGGGTCAGCAGCTAGCTAGTCCCCAGCTCTCAGCCCCACTGTCCGATGGCTCCCCTGGGCCATCAACCTGCCCTGCCTCTCTTCCTGCTCTGCCCTGGATAAGCCTTCAGATGCAGAGAAAAAGATACTGGTGGTTGGAAGCTGGACAAAACATCCCTGAGGGACACAGATGGGCACCAACAGACCGATGACCAGTGAGAACAGGCATTTTTCAGGCACATACAGAACATCTACAAAAATTTGCCTGCAATGTGGGACACAGAGCAAATCTCAAAAGTTCTCAAGCTTAGCTTCATTGCATCACATTCTTTGTCCCTAATTAAGAAATTAACCACAGAAAATAACTTGGGGGGACTTCCCTGTGGCCCACTGGATGAGAATCCACCTGCCAATGCTGGGGACCTGGGTTCAATCCCTGATCTGGGAAGATTCCACATGCCACAGAGCAATCAAGCCCGTGTGCCACAGCTGCTGAGCCTGGACCACAACACTGAGTAGTTCCCACAAGGGAAGTCACCACAGTGAGAAGCCTGCCCACAAAAATGAAGAAAAGCCCCTGCATAAACAAATACATTGGAGAAGGAAATGGCAGCTCACTCCAGTGTTCTTGCCTGGAGAATCCCAGGGATGGGGGAGCCTGGTGGGCTGCTGTCTGTGAGGTCACACAGAGTCGGACACGACTAAAGCGACTTAGCAGCAGTAGCAGCAAACAAATACATAACTTATAAAAATAACTTGGGGATGGGGAATTAATAAATATACTTCTAACTAATGATTAAAAGAAAAACTAAATTGAAATTGTGCTATGTGCTAAGTTGCTTCAGTTGTGTCTAACCCTTTGCAACCCCATGGANTAAAGCGACTTAGCAGCAGTAGCAGCAAACAAATACATAACTTATAAAAATAACTTGGGGATGGGGAATTAATAAATATACTTCTAACTAATGATTAAAAGAAAAACTAAATTGAAATTGTGCTATGTGCTAAGTTGCTTCAGTTGTGTCTAACCCTTTGCAACCCCATGGATTGTATAGCCCGCCAGGCTCCTCTGTCTGTGGGGTTCTCCAAATAAGAATACTGGAGTATTTCCTTCTGCAGGGGATCTTCCTGATCCAGGGATCAAACTCATGTCTCTTATGTCTCCTATATAGACAGGTGGGTTCTTTACCATTAGTGCCACCTGGGAAACCCCAAACTGAAATTAGAGAATACTTTTTAAACCATTACATCTTAAATCGAGAGGGATGCAACTAAAATATTTTTTAGATAAATATTTAAATTCTTCCAGCGACAGACGGATGGATAAGGAAGAGGTGATATATCTATCTATCCATATCAATCAATATATAAACAATGGAAAATTAGCCATAAAAAGAACGAAATTTTGCCATTTCTAACAACATGAATGGACTTGCAAGTTATTACGCTTAGTGAAATGTCAGAGAGAGAAAGACAAATACTGATATCACTTATATGTGAAATCTAAAAATATAAACCAAACTAGTGAATAGGTAATACGTAAAACGTCAGCAATACATAAAACGTGAACTTCCAGAAGTTCAAGCTGGTTTTAGAAAAGGCAGAGAAACCAGAGATCAAATTGCCAACATCTGCTGGATCATGGAAAAAGCAAAAGAGTTCCAGGGAAACATCTATTTCTGCTTCATTGACTATGCCAAAGCCTTTGACTGTGTGNGGACAGGGAGGCCTGGCGTACTATGATTCATGGGGTCGCAAAGAGTCGGACATGACTGAGCGACTGAACTGAACTGAACTGAACTCAATATATTTTTTTTCTTTAAGATTCCCATGTAAGTGATACCATATAGTACTTGTCTTTCTGATGGCTTATTTCAGTTAGCATAGTGGTCTCTGGATATATCCATGTTGCAAATGGCAGGATTTCCTTCTTTTTATGGCTGAATAATATTCCATTGTGTGTGTCTGTGTGTTTATAGCACATTTTCTTTATTCACCCATAGGTCAAAAGGTACAAATTTTCAGTTATAAGAAGAATAAATTATCAGGATCTCATGTACAGCATGCTAACTACAGTTAATAATGCAGTACTGAGTACTTGGAAGTTGTTGAGAGTACGTATTAATCATTCCCTGCCCCTCACCCCACACAGAGTTAATTATGTTAGTTATGTGAGGTGATGGATATCTTAATAATCTTGATCTTGTTAATCATTGTAGAATGTGTATGTATATCACACCGTAACATTTTTTACACTTTATAAATATATGCAATTGTATCTCAGAGAAGACAATGGCAACCCACTCCAGTACTCTTGCCTGGAAAATCCCATGGATGGAGGAGCCCGGTAGGTGGCAGTCCATGGGGTCGCTAAGAGTCGAACACGACTGAGCGACTTCACTTTCACTTNCATTTTTTACACTTTATAAATATATGCAATTGTATCTCAGAGAAGACAATGGCAACCCACTCCAGTACTCTTGCCTGGAAAATCCCATGGATGGAGGAGCCCGGTAGGTGGCAGTCCATGGGGTCGCTAAGAGTCGAACACGACTGAGCGACTTCACTTTCACTTTTCACTTTCACTTTTCACTTTCATGCACTGGCGAAGGAAATGGCAACCCACTCCAGTGTTCTTGCCTGGAGAATCCCAGGGACGGGGGAGCCTGGTGGGCTGCCGTCTATGGGGTCACACAGAGTCGGACATGACTGAAGTGACTTAGCAGCAGCAGCAGCAGCAATTGTATCTGTTAATTATTTGTCAGTAAAGTTAAAAAGAGAGAGAAATACTTCTCTGAGGCTGACACATGAGCTGACTTCTGGAAGGAAGAGTGCTGGAAGCAAGTGCAAAGGCCCTGGGGCACAATGGAAACTAGTCTTTCCTCCAGCTAAAAGCTAGTCAGCTAGAAGAAGATGGGCCGTCTTGGAAGCTAGCTGTCCTCCTTACTCGGTGTTTGTAGAAATACTGAACTTCTTTCAGCCTTGTGGACAGTTGCGATGTGACAGAATAGGATGAGACCTGATCCAGGAGACCACTAACCAGTTATTTAACCACAGACTCTGCCCTCAGTTTCCCCATCTACCCCAATGGGGCTTCCTACCCACTGCCACCCCCTGCTTATCTATAAGACACTGTGGGTGAGAAAGTGCTCAGGAGCAGTGCAAACTCCATTGTTACGGATGTATTATTATGAAGTCCTTGCCTCGCTTCTTCTGACTTCAGGAATACATCTGCGAGGTGAAGTGAGGTAAAGTGGTCATGCTTTCATGTTGAAAGATGGTGGTTAATCAAAAAGACTTTTTTTTTTAATCAAAAAGTTTTTCTTCTTAAGCACACAATAGTGTTGGGGAAAGCAGCTGACTGTCCCCAGCTGCCTGTAGACACCCAACCGGAAGCAGCAGACAAAGAGCTGATTATGACAGAAAGGCGTGGGGGCTGTGAGTGCTGTGGGGCTGACAGACGCCATTAGCAAGTGGGAACCAAAGGGGAATTGGCCAGTTGCCAGGAAAGACGCCTCTCTGTGCTTCTTAGAAAGCCGGCTGGGCAGAACAATAGGGATGGTGCTTGATGCGGGGAGGGCCAGGGCTGGGAACAGGGGTGTCTTCACCATAGATCCAGACCGTCGCCAGCACTGCAAGGACGTGAGGACACAATTATTCTCATACTGGGAGTAGGTGGGGGCCAGGAGCAGGCAGTAGAGCGATCAGAGCTGAACTTTGAGGGTTACCAGCTGAGGCACGTGACAGATTGAATGGTGTCCCCTGCCCTCCCCATCCCAAAAGACATGCTGAAGTCCTAACTCCTAGCACTTCAGAATGTGCCTGGTGTAGAAATATGGTCTTTACAGAGGCAATCAAGATGCGATCCTTAGTGTGTGTGTATGTTAGTCACTCGGTCGTGTTCGACTCTTTGCACTGTGGCCCACCTTGAGATTCTCTAGGCAAGGATCCTGGAGTGGGTTGCCTCTTCCTTCTCCAGGGGATCTTCCCGACTCAGGGATCAAACATGCGTCTCTTGCGTCTCCTACATTGACAGGTGGATTCTTTACTACTGGTGCCACCTAGGAAGCCCCAAAGGTTTTATGGACCTTACCTAAGATGCTTCTTGGCATTCTACATGACCAACTCTCCGATTATAATTGATGTAATTAAGACATGATTTTTTATTAATGCTTACCTTGTTCTTACATATTTATTTTTAACTCCACTACAAGACTTCAGTGTGTGTATGTGTTAATCACTCAGTCGTGTCCAACTCTTTCCAATTCCATGGACTATATAGCCCACTAGGTTCCTCTGTCCATGGAATTCTCCAGGCAAGAATACTGGGGTGGGTAGCTATTTCCTTCTCCAGGGGATCTTTCCAATCCAGGGATCAAACCTGGGTCTCCTGCATTGCAGGCAGATTATTTACCATCTGAGCCACCTGGGAAACCTGAGGTCCTTTGGGTGGGTCCTAATCTGATATGTCTGAGCTCCCTATAAAAAGGGGCAAATTTGGACCCAGAGCCAGACATAGACAGAGGGAAGATGGTGTGAAGACTCCCAGGAAGAAATTGGCTGTGGAACTGGAGTGCTGCCTCTTCAAGTCAAGGGACGCCAAGGATTTCTGGCCAACACCAGAGCTGGAAGGGACAAGGAAGGATTTTCCACCAAAGTTGTCAGAGAGAGCACAGCCCTGCAACACTGTGATTTAGGACTTCCAGCCTCCAGAACTATGAGACAATGCATTTCTGTTGTTTTAAGCCACCCAGTTTTTAGCGCTTTGTTAGAGCAGCCCTTGGAAACTAACATGAGGCACTCTCCTTAAGGATCATTTAACGTCTCCCTTAAGACCAAGGTATCATATTTTTGCTACAGATAGGAGGGAGGCAGTTGTTTTCTCAGGGCCACTGCCAATTCATTCAAATACTTGTATCCCGACAGTGCCAGGCTTCATGTGTGTCTACTCTGTCTAGGTACGGTGGAAGTGGAACATCTCAGTGGTGAGTAAAAGTAGATGCTTCACAGAAAAGTGGACCTGGACCAGATATCAGCCCTGCTGCTTGAAAGCTGTGTGGCCCAGAGCGTGCTGCTTGCCCAAACCTCAGTTCTTATGTTTGTAAAAGGAGGATTATACCACCATCCTTCTGGGATGCTGGGGGGATTCTCTGGGCATATGTATGTGAGCTGTTCAGCCCTGACCAGGCCGAGGAAGTGCTACAAAACTGTGATGGATTATGATTCAAGTGATCCTGTCCAGCAGCTGTTTTCCTCAGCTGCAGGCATTTGGTAGCTTGATGATTATAGACTGTGGGAGGAGTTCAGTGGCCCCAAGTTCGACTCCCATGATTGACACCCTAGAGCATGGGGCAGGGACACAGCCTGCCGTTGGCACCCTCCCATCTCCCTGGGGTCTGGCTCAAGGGCCTGGCTGTTGGTTCCTGACTCCAGGCTTCCCCAACCTCCACTCTGAATGCTCCTGCTATGCCGAGGATCTCTTATAAATCTCTTTCCCCTCTCTCCCATGGAAGCTCACAGTCCTTCATGATAGTTAATCTAAAAGGGATGCCTTCACTGATTAAAAAACTTTATACAAGTCATAGTTCTTTCCACTCCTTGAGGGTTTTACCATTAAAACAAAAGTAGAATTTGTTAATATCAGAGAAATTCTGATTGATAAGAGTGGATTTGGCAAATACATTTTTGATCTGGATTTGGGGAATGATACCTCTATAGACTTGTCTCTCCCCACCTCTCCACCCATTCAAGTTCATATATTGAAACCTAATCCCCAATCTAATGGTCTTTGGAGGTGTGGCCTTTGGAGGTGCTCAAGAGCCCTCATGAATGGGGTTGGTGCCCTTATGATAGAGACCCCAGAGAGCTCCTTTAGAGCTGCTGCGAAAGACACAGCAAAAAGACATCCGTCTATGAACTAGGAAGTGGGTCCTCACCAGACGCTGAATCCGCTGGCATCTTGATCTTGCATTTCCCGGCCTCTTGAGTTGTGAGAAATAGATTTCTCTTGTTTATAAGCCACCAAGTTGGTTTTGTTACAGCAATGCACATGGTCTAAGATGGTATAAACCCGAGAATAAAAGATCATATGTCAGCAATGTAACATGTTATTTGTGAAAGGCTGCCACTGTGGTCCCTCCTATGACAAGCCACTGGCTTGGCATCCGTTTCCACCTCCTTTATAGCATAGGAGGGCTGGATCTGGGGAGATCATACTCCTTTGTCCTGCTTCCGTCAGAGGTTCCGGGCTTGCTCACCTGCTCCCACTTTCTGATCTGCTCGCATGTCCGTGGCTTCCCGTCTCCTCTCTGCCTTGCTCTCCCAGCTGGATCTGATTTTCTCTGGATGGATGTAGGCTGGACCTCCCAGCTTGGTGGATGCTTTGGCGTGGCAGCATCAGAGGAACTGAGGACCCTGGGGGAGTCCCTACTCACGCAGGGCTTCAGAAAGAGCATGGGCTCAGAGCTGTATGACCTGCCTCAGTGGCTGGGATGTTTGGAATGTGTTGCTACTAAGCCGGCGACAGCTTTTAGACAGACACCCCCGTGTGGTCTTCTGTGGGTGTTCTTGCTCTCTTTTGTCTAAGATGAGTTGTGATTGAGACTGGAGAGGAGCCTATTGTCTGGAAAGAGAGCTGGCCAGCAACAGGTTTTTATTTTTATTTTTTTAAATAAAATCTGTGGTTCTTAAAGGAGAGAGCTCTGTCGATTTTGAGGTTCTGAAGATCTCCTTTACACAGAACCTACATCTGCCTTTGTCTGAAGGACAAGGTGGCAGGTGGTCTTTTCCCCAAGACTGAATTATATTTGGAGGCAACCCCCACCTTCCATGTATGTATTAAAGCATCCAAAGAAAGCCTCAGGCTAGATTAATTTGACTCCTTAAACTTGGGAGATTTTTAAATTCATATGAGGGAGACTGAGATAACTTATTAGATAAAATAATCCTTGCAAAGTTGGTGATCTTTGGCCAGCTCATCACTTCCCCTGTCTGGGTCTCCATTTTCTTACCAATGCAATTGTTAGACTGATAGTGTCGTACTTCATGAAGCTCTGCAGATCAAATAAATTCACATAAATTATAAAATGTTAAACAAATGCTGAGACTTGATGGTCATTATTATGAGCATAGCAACGACCATCCGTCTCAGAACAGAGGAAATCTGCAAAGTGACCTGGAGAATTAATGGGACCAGTGACATTTATCCTTCAACATCCATCTCTTCCTAGTTGTTGGTGTCTGTCTCCGGGACTCGACATGGAAGGGGGTGGGCAGGTAGTAGAATTGCAATGAGTTTCTCTTCTTGGTTTCAGCACTTCTGGCTGGGGGCATATGTGTGTGTTGCTAAGGGATACTGTTAGAATATAAAACCCTAGGTCACGTGAGGAGAGAACTGCTAGCATTCAAGCTCTTCCAGTGTCTGCCTGGTGGGTCCTCACGTCCACCTTCCACTTATATAATCCCTTTTTTGTCTTCTCTAGTCTTAGCTCTCTGCTACATTGAGGGAAGCCTCATCCTGGCAAGGACCCATCTAGTCTGGTCCCTTCTCCATACTGGGATCACACTTTTCCTTTCTCAGGGAGTGAGGAGTTGTGCCAAGTCTGAGATTTCATCACAGCGAGAGGACCCAGGAATTCCTGAATCCTTCTCTCTATCCAGTCTCCCTTAAATGATGTCCAGGAGGGAAAGCTCTTCCCAGATAAAGGGAAGAAGAAGAAGGAAGGGGAGGACTAGGAGGAAGAGGAAGGGGGAGGGAAGGAAAGTATGTTATACTGTTTAACCCCAAGAACTGAATGGATTTCTGCTGTGGAGAACTCCTTTTGAAAATCTAAGTGGACTCCAGAGACACCAGAGTAGCTCTCTCTGTCCATGTGCCTTTTGAGAACAGACCTTGTTGAGAGAAAAGCTTCACTCAGAGACCCTTGCAGAGAAGTTTTGAGAGTATCAGAACAGGAGAGTCCCCATTTCTGGGGTGGCTTGTTCATCCCTGGCTTGTTGGTCTTGGGTGGCCCCTGAGTCTGTAGTCCTGATAGAGTAGAGAAAATAGGCAAAAGGAATGGAAAACCATGCCCCTGCCACAGGTCTTTCCACCCTGACTGCATGGGAGGAAGAGAGAAAAGAAGAAGCCGTATACATATGGATTTGATGCTACCCCCAGCCCAGAAGGACTTTCTGCTCACCTCTTCATCTTGTTCCTTATTGTTTTGAAAGTAAAATTTTTTATTTAGAACAAGAAGAGATATAACAAATTGCTCATTTAAAAAAGACCCTGACAAATGCAACAAACATGATAGAAACTTAAAAAAGATAATTTTATTATTTTCTTTCCATGTCTCTAATACTTTTCTCCTATAATCTTTGGCTGTGTATTATCATTGTCTCTTAATATGGCAACAAATTAATAGTAATTTTCTACAGACATAAAAGATGGGATAATTTCTACAGAAATAAGATGGGATAATTCCATTTTTCCTCTAGCATGACTGATGGAAATATATGTATTATTGGTGTTTTATTGCAGTTTTTTCCAGCTTCACTGCTCTTTATTGGTAATAGTGTATTTTTTTTTTTTTTT
>SJYA01002795.1:1095165-1140366 GCA_006410615.1 Neotragus moschatus | reverse complement strand
GACAGAGGATGAGATGGCTGGATGGCATCACCGACTCGATGGACATGAGTCTGAGTGACCTCCAAGAGTTGGTGATGGACAGGGAGGCCTGGCGTGTTGCGATTCATGGGGTCGCAAAGAGTCAGACACTACTGAGTGACTGAATTGAATGACATTTGATGTTGCACATCTTTTCATATGTTTATTCATCATCTGCATATCTTCTTTTGTAAATTGGCCAGGTCTTTACAAAAATTGGATTGTTTTCTTATTTTGAGTTCTTTGTTTATTTTAGATACCAGTCTTTTATTAGATATGTTTTCAGTGACTATATTCCAGTCTGTGGCTCGTATTTCTTCACTTAATAGTGTTTTGGTTTTTGTTTGTGCTGGCAGAATAGAAGTTTTAAATTGTGATGAAGTCCAATTTAGCGATTTTTTTCCCCCTTAATCGTGCTGTTGGTGCTGTCTCTGAAAAGTCATTGCTAAACCCAAGGTCACCTAGATTTTCTCCTATTACCTTCCAGGAGTTTTATTTTGAAATTCTTTAGTTTATTATTTATTTATGGATACTTGCAGGCTTCCTCTAGTCGCAGCGAGTGGGGCTACTCTTCATTGCAGTGTGAGTTTCTCACTGGGGTGTCTTCTCTTGTCGCAAAGCACGGGTTCTAGATACATGCAGGCTTCAGTAGTTCTGGCATACAGGCTTGGTTGCTCCACCACATGTGGAATCTTCCCAGATCAGGGATCAAACCCATGTACGTAGGGTTGGCAGATGCATTCTTTGTTTGTTTGTTTTTTGGCAGATGCATTCTGAACCACTGGACCACCAGTAAAGTCCGTCTTCCAGGAGTTTTATAGTTTTGAGTTAATTTTTGTGAAAGATGTTGGTCTGTCTTTAGATTCAGTTTTTTTTTTTTTTGCATGTAGATATCCAGTTGTTTCAGCAGCTTTTGTTGACAAGGCTCCTTTTTCCATTGAATTGCCTGTGCTCCTCTGTCAAAGATCAGTTGACGCTACGTGTCTGCTGTTTTCTTTTTTCCTTAAATCTCTGTACTTCAGTTTGGATAGCTTCTATTACCCCACCTAAGTTTTCTAATGTATTTCTGCTACAGTGTCCAATCTGCTTTTATGCCTATCCATTGAATTTTTCAATTCACATATTTTAATTTGAAGTTCTCAAATTTCTCTTTGATTCTTTCTAATAGTTTCCATATCTCTACTAAAATTCTGAATCTATTCCCTAATAACTTTAAATCTTTGAACATATTTCTGATAGCTGTTTCAAAACATTTGTCAGCTAATTTCAACCTCTCGATTATTCTTGGTCTGTTTCTTTAGACGTATTTTTCTCTTGATTATGGGTCACTGTTACTTATTCTTCACATGACTAGTAATTTTTGATATATTGGAAATTATGGATGGCACATTATATTTTGTGATTTTCCTTTAAGGAGTGTAGGTTTTTTTCTGGTAGTTAATTTATGTAAGAAAACCTCCAAAACACCTCAGCTTAATTCTTTTAAGCTTTATAAAAATCTTTCTTAGGATTGTTTTAGAATAGTCCTTAGAAAAGACCCTGATGCTGGGAAAGATTGAAAGCAGAAGGAGAAGGGGATGGGAGAGGATGAGATAGTTGGATGGCATCACCGACTCAATAGACATGAGTTTAAGCAACTCTGGGAGATGGTGAAGGACAAGGAAGCCTGTCCATGGGGTCACAAAGAGCTGGGCATGACTTAGGACTCAACAGCAAAAGAATAGTCCACTTGGTGAGAGTGGTCAGATGTGTTCTCTCTAAAATCTCTGAATGGCCAGGATTTTCAGGGACTTAATGCTGGGTGGGTGGAACTGCTGTGTTTCCCAGCACTGTGGGCTCTCCATTCAGACCACTCTTCCTCAGTAAGTTGTTCTTAGTCAAGTCTTTTGGCATCTTGTCCTGTAATAATATTTGAGCCAAGATTTAAGAAAACCTTTATGTGTGTGTTTCAAGTTCCTTTTTTTATGCCACGCCCTTGTCTCCAGTATTTTACCCCTGATTCCAGCTGGCTGAGCAGAATTTCAGTCTTTGTGTCCTCAGTTCGCTGAGACGTCCGTGGTCTCCTTGGGCTCCGTCTGCTTGTAGGGTCTGGACAGCAAGTTCACAGAGGCAGCCAGGGCAGCATGAGGCCCCCACTGCCCTCTGTTGTTTCCCTCCTCCTGTTATCCAGTGTCTGAAAGCAGTTGTCTCATATATTTTGTACAGTTTTCTAGTCATTGACAGCAAGAGGGCGAGAGGCGAGTATGAGACCAGTTACTTTGTTACAGTTGGCAGGAGTGCAGTCACTTTTTGAAGAGCAATTTAATAAAATAATGTTTTTGTAGAAGAGAAATGAATTGCAAAGTATTATCTAGCCAGAAGCATCTAGGGTCATCGAATGGGATGAGAGAAATAGTAGAACGCTTAGGAAAAATGCCTTCTTTCTCCTACCCTCCTGGCCCCCCTTTTCCAGGCCATGGACGTTTAGAGGGCTAACATCTGAGTTGGGGGGTGGGGGAAGTCAAGGGGAAAGGGGAAAAGTAACCACGACTGTTGCCTCTAACTTAAGTAAAGGTTTCCATCCTAATGAGCCAGTCTGGTTCATTAGGGGCCCCCAGGAAATGTGGGGCAAATACACAGCACCTGTTTGTTATCTCTGACCACTGAGCTCACATACCCATCAAGGTACTGTGGTGAGGTGGATGGTGGCTGTGACCTAGAAGATTCAGAGGTCAGGTTCCCAGAACCTCACCATCCCACACAGTCTCCTTTGGCCCACAGAGAAGGATAAAAAAAGCCAGAGGGTCTAGGAGAGTTAAGGGACAAAGATGGGAGCTGGGGGCTGGGGGCCCAAGGCTCTGCTGAGAATGCGGCTGGAACTCTGACACTTATTTGCAGTTGGTTGAGCACTACCATGGTGCCCAGGCCTAAGAGAGGGTGACTTTCTCCTTGGGGACAAGATACTATATTGAACTCTCCCAACTAGTATAGAAAATCAGGTTTATTCAAGACAAAGCTTCCTGGGAAAGTCTGTAGAAATACCAGAGGCTTCTCTTCTGGGGCGAGTACCCCCACGTAGCTGAGTGCCCAGCTTTACTTACCCTGAGAGAAGTCTCTATCCTGGTGGGTGGGCTGGTGGAAAAGGGCCTTTCCAGTGTCAGGAAAGGCTTGATCTAGGCTCTGAGCCACATCCCATGGGGCTGTCAGTGGGAATCTTGGGATTCCTTTGGGAAGGGGACTCTTTGAGCTTGAGCCATCTCTCCTGCCTTCCAAGTTTCTGGGCCCTGACTCCTTTAGAGGACTGACTCACTCCTCTAGAGGGCTGACCCCTCCCACTAGGCAAACGAAGATCTTCTTTGTCTGAGAAACTCCTCCGAAACTGATTTGCTTGCCTGCCTCTCAGGCACAGCTCTGAGGTTCCTGGCAAATTATTTTTAGGAAGCAAAAAAGCAGGCAAATGGAATCCACCAAGTTGATCATTGGGTACGGTGTCTCCAAATTTCTTGATTAAAAAATTTAGGCAATTAAATTAGAAACGGCTTATAGATATTTTTCTACCTTGGGAAATCTGAATTTTTAAGGATGCTGATAAATGCAAGCCTTGAATCCAGGCTGCTAGGTTGGTTCAGCAGAACAGTTTCTACCACAGTAGACTGTTTCTTGGTATAAAGTTGAAAAGGAAAAAAAAGAAGACCCTGGAATGGCCTCTCTCAAAAACAGCAGTTCTGTGTAGAGAACCCAGGGTGCAGGGATGAAGGTGGATAGCAGCCCAGCGACTTCATGCTGCAGAAATAGAACAGGAGAGCCATACTCGGAGACGTTCCCACCCACCCAGCTCTGCAGCGGGTGATGGTTGGTTTTGCCAGACAAAGAAGTCTTAAATAGGGGTTTTTAGGAACATCCAGACTAGAGTTTCTCACCATGACATTTCGTTGCTTGGAGAGGTTGCTGGGGTGGTTTGGTAAGTTTTCAAGATAAAGCAACACTTGGATTATCACATTCCCGAATCATGACTAAGAAGATCCAGGCTGTCTAAATAAAGGGAAACAATCCTATTTAGTGGCCTCCAAATGTAATTAAATTGTCAAGTCGGTAATTTTCTAAATGCGGACACCTCATGCGTGACTAACACCTTCATTCCCCAATCAAAACACACTAAAGGAAGGAAGAAAACAAAACACAACAACACAGAGATTGCAAAATGCCCTCCTGAGAATTCAGCCTTGAACTCCGCATGTGTGGGACAGATTCTAGCCAAGTTAGTCGCTGCTGAGGAAGTCTCTTCTTTTCACGAAGCTGGCCGAATGCTGATCAGAATTTTGACCCAGGCAGCAGGTGGGGCTCCCTCATAAAGGAAAATGAAAAAGTTGTAGCCACAGCTCAAGCTGAGAAACAGAGGTACCAGGATTGACCTTGGGTGTCTGCCTCTGGGGCTAGCCGGACCCCAGGCTTATTGCCAGTAGCAAGAGCTTTTGCCACGTGAACATTTGGTGGTTACTGGTTTTCCTCCAGCACAGAGGCCTGCAGGCTCCCAGTGTGCCTGTGGGTCAGGTCAGAGGGATGGGGAGAGAAGGACAGGCAGGAGAAATTCCAGATCTGTAGCCCTAGCTCTGAGATAACTTGGGAAACAGCAGAGTGTGGTGAGAGGCAGCGTCCAGTCCCTCTGTGCTTAGAGGGGGCTGTGTCCAGTACTGACCTCCCTGCAAGAGACAGCCAAGCTGTGGGGAGGGGTCCATTTCAGCAGGAGGCTAAAGAAAGGGCCAGGCTGTTTACTGGGCTCATCTTATGAAAGGAGTCGGAAATTGGCAGAAATTTCGAATTCTGACTGTGGGACTGAGCTATTTCTGTTGAAAACATTTGAATGACTTTCTCCCCACCCCCACCCCCTTCTTCCACAATGTCAGATGGGCACACTTCCAGGCCTGCCTCCGCACCCAGCCAGCCTCCCAAAAGCTGCCTGGCCCTCTCTCTGCTGAAACCGTGAGGAGCCTGGCTGAATAAATGGCCCGGCAGAGCTCTGTGAGCGCTGAAGTTTAATATGCACTTGACCTCTTTGTCTTTCAGAAATGAAATTTATTGAGTTTGGATTCCAGCGCCCCCGGGCCCCCACTAACATCTAATTAACCAGACCACACTTTGACTTCAAAAGTGCAGGGAAATGAGGAGATGTATTTGCTGCAGGAACCTCGGGGGTGGGGCTGGGGAGCTGAGCCAGGGATCTTTTGAAGTGTCTGTGTTGGTGGTCTGCCATCCTGCTAGAATGCCAGATAAGCAGGTTGGCCTTCCTTTTTGCTGTCTTCCCCCACCCCCCAATAAAGAGCGATTATCTTTCCTTTTGTTGCCATTGACCCTTCTTGGCCTAAATTTCCCAGGCTCTGAATCTGAGCTCCTTTGATGCACCAGCAGATGAGGGGGCAGCCAAACATATCCCCCGCCTCAAACTGTCTCCTACTGCCTTGCCACTGTACTCGAATCCCCACCACAAAACTGCTTCTTTATCATCAGGGCGATGTGTCTAGGAAACTCCATGAAAATACATCATCAGAGACAAGGTAATGCATTAATCCCTGAGAAGGAGAATCATGACTTATTGGACTGCAGTTTGAGAACTACTGATTCAGTCCAATTCCCCTATTTGCAGGCTGCAAAGGTAGGGGAAGAGAGGCAAGGGAGGCAAAATTTGACATTTGTCTAAAGTAACTAAGAATAACTGCCTCTGGGGATCCTAACCTGGGAGGATGCTGAGCATGGCTCACCCTTGAGAGATGGGCTACTCCTCACTGGAATGGACCAGCAGGGCCTCCTGGGGGCGTGGAGGGTGTGTTGGGACCTTGACTACAGATCATGGAGGCAGGTCGGGGCAAACACAGCCCCGCTTACCTAGGTAGAGGACTAGATAGTTGGCCAAATGTAATGTGCAGAGGGTTGTGGGCACTTGAGTTAGGTCATGGTGCTTTCCAAGGAGGTCCCATCCCATCAGGCAGGTGGGATGAAGCAGGAACAAGGTTGGGAACATAAGCATGAGGCCACAGCTGTTTGGCAGATAGATGAGATAATAATCATAAGTCCCTTAACCCAGGGGTGAGTCTACAGTATATGCTTAACAAATGGTCTCATTCATCACAGGTACTGTATTCAGGTACTGCAAATGAGGGGAAAGGAGACGTTTCAGAGCCTGGGTGAGAGGGACAGAGAGAGGGAGGGATGGAGATGAAGACCACGGACAGGGCAGAAGTCAGGGACTCAGAGAAGGTAGAGGTGACTCCTGGTGAACTGCAAGGGACAGGGTTTGGAAGCTCCAGTCTACCCTGGGAAGAGGAGGGAAGAGGCACGGGGACAGGTGGCCTGCTGTTTGCCTCCAACAAGTGTCACGTGGTCAGGGACCATTTCTCACTTGTTGGTGAGTGTAGCTACGGCATGTAGCAGCTTCTCAGTGCAGAGTAGGAACTGGAAGTGGACATTGAAACCCTGCCCTTATCTCCTAATGCTTATTGTTTAAAGATCACTTGGCCTGCTTCCCAGCTGCCAGTTTCTACATTTCTTTGCCTAAAGACTTTCTGAGTTTGCTGAAGCCTACTTTGTCCCACTGAATGGAAGACCAGAAGTGGGAAAATTAACACCACAGGAAAAAGCAGCCATCAGTCAATGGCTGAGTGTGTAAAATACCCCATACCCTAGCTTCTTCCCCTCTTTGGAAGGATAAGTCAAGTCTAAGGCACAGGCTATACAGTGAGTTTCTGGGGTCACCATAGGGGGAACTTGATAGCTCATCCTTTCTTGGCCACCTTCCTTTTCTTCACTAACTTTTGTGGTCCTGTCCGGATGTTTACTTCACTTCCCAAATAGATGGCTAGCACTTGAATTCTTATCTGAGGGTCTGCTTCTGGGAGAATCCAAACTAACCCAGGTCCCAGGAGCTACTTGCTGGATAATGGATAAATATGTGAGCTGGGACTCAGCCAGAGTCACTGCTGCTTTGCCCTTACTGCTGTTGGCATTCCTGAAACATCCTGGGCACAGGTAGCAAATGGGGGTGTCCACAGACTCAGAAACACACCTCCCAAGTGTCCCAGGAACTCCAGGCTTTGTTCCCAGGCTTTTCCCTGTGTCTTTATCTTACTCCTCTTTCTGGCCCAGTCAAGATGAGAAGATGCTTTCTGCTGTATCTCTCGGCCCATCCTTGGCTATTCTGCTTGGTGATCCCTCTTCTATCAAGAAAGAAACTTCCCTTCATCACTTATTTCAGAGGCTGCCTCCTCTCCGTCTCTCATCCTTAATGATTCTTTAATGGAATTAGTCAAGAAGTCCATCATGTCTTTGTGGTTTAATCTCCAATAAAGGATGAGAAGATGGGATAACAGCGCCTGTTGTGCAAAACAAAAAGACCTGCATTTAGGAGAGATGACCCAAATAGAGAGATGGAATCAGGGCATCTAGGGAATCGCAGCTGCCACTGGGCCCTTCCTCTGAGAAATTTGTTAACCAGTCTCCAAGTCTTGTACAATTAGATGACAACATTTATTTGCAAATAGGAAGGGTGATGGTGGCAGCGCCATAATTCACGTCTTCAGTAAGTAGCTCAAGCCCAGCACCAGAACAGATCCATTGCCATTTAATCTTCTGCCTGGTTTTCACATTTTTGCATTTATATTGGGGATGTAAGTGACAAAATAGAGCATGTGACAGGCCAGGCTGTTGTCAGCTTCATTCTCAGATTGCCAATCGCTCTCGTTTTTGGTAAGATAATTGCTCTATTTTGTGTGTTTTTCTTGCTTCTTGTGTGGCAAATTGGGTGACGTCGGGGCTGTCCCTGGAGCATGTTGCCTCGTGAATTTGCAGAAGGGAGGAGTAGATAGTGATGGCTTTGTTACATGAGGTTGGAAGCTTCCCAGTTCGGCAAAGAACATTCCAGAAACTCCAGGCTGTCAGGTCCTCTTGTTCATCTTATAATCATAGGTCAGATTGCCTCACTAGCATCACCATAACCTATCACCCCCTCTATTACAGGGAGCATATAATTCATTGTCCAAACTAAAACCCTTTTGAGGATGAAAGGGGGCACTATGACTGATTATCCTAGGATGACAGCTATAAATTTGGCATATTGGGACATACAGTCACACTCTCTTCTCTGCTTCTACAGCCACTATGATGGAGAGCTTCTTTAAACTGACAAAATATTTATGTAAAAATCTGTTTTTTTTTAAACCCATACTTAATAAATAAATATACATTCTTTTTAAAGTTAAGAAGATAACAAGGATGTCTTTTTTTAACCTTTTCTTTTCACTATTATATTGGCAGTCTAAACCAGTATAGTAAAAGAAGAATATGATACAGAAGGCATAAGGATTGGGAAAAAGAAACAAGACTACCATTTTTATGGACAGTCGTGATTATCTATAAAGAAAACCCAAGAGTCTTTAAAGATCATAGCTAGAGTTAATGAGAATTCATTAAGTTTGTTGGATATAAGATCAATATCCCAAAATCAATTGTATCATGTCCATTAGCAAGAAGCCATTAAAACACTATTTACAATAGCGGCACAAAAGTAACATTTCTAGGAGCAAATGCAATGGAAGATGTATTAGATCTCGGAAAGAAAATAACACTTAAAGAAAACCTAAATGACCGGAGAGCTATATGACATTCAAGGATAATATGAACTCTATATTGAAAAGATGTTGGTTCTTCCCAAACTAGCTTATAATTTTAGTAACGGTTCCAATAAAACTCCTAACAAGGTATTTGTGGAACTCCTTGTGCTTATTCTAAGTTGGATATCGGATAACAAAGGGCAAAGAACAGCTTTTGGACACTTGGAGAAGAATAAGGTGAATATTCACTCTGTCAGACACCAAGACTTGTTATAAAGCTATAGTAATTAAGAAAGTATAATATTCTTATGGGGCCAGATAAACAAACAGAACAGAAGAGAGGATCCAGGCAAGCACCCGCACAAACCTACTAGTGACAGAGATGGCATAGCAGACCAATGAATGATGTGGGGATGACTGATTATCCATGCCCAGAACAATCAGATTAGCAACTCATACAAAAAGATAGACTCCAGGTGAATTAAACACCTAAGGAACAAAACTTAAAAAGCCTTTAGTGATGATCTAAAAGGTTATCTTCCTGAGCTCAGTGTAGGAAATTTTTTTTTTTAATTTGAGATGCACAAAATTGGATTAATTATAATCCTTGGTTTATCATTCTTGTTCCGGTTTGCTTTTATTTTGTTACATTCAGCTATTATTAATAGTGCAATAAGCACCTATGAAACCACCACCTAAAACAAAAACTAGGGCCTTGAGATAATAAGCTACACCTAAAAGGATGCCCGCTGCATCCCATCCCCTTTTCTCTGTTTCCCAAGGAAACCATCATTCTGAACCACATGCCTGTTATTCTGTTTATTTTCTCTTTATATAGTTTTATTCCAGTAAGTTTTCCTAAAAGTATATGTTTTTGTTTAATTGTTTTTAACTTTCTAAAAAGGTATCATGCTGTTTTCAATCTTCTGGGGATTACTTTATTTTATATTATATTGCTAAGACTTTTCCATATAATTATGTTGCACAGTAGTTAGTTTGATTGCTTTATAATATTTCATGTGTGAATCTCTCCCATTTCATTTGCTCTCCCAGTGATAGGTGTTTGGTTGTTTTGGGGATGTTTGCTTTAGTGAATGATGCTGTGATAAGCATTTTCGTACTGCCTCCTGTTGTACCTATGCAGTAGTTTACCTTGGGTGTCCTTAGGGGTAGAAAAAGATTTCTCAACAAGATACAAAATGCACTGAGTATTGAAAAAGGATTGGTAACATGACTTTATTAAAATTGAGAACTTTGGTTTTTCAACAGACATCTTAAAGCAAATGACAAGACAAGTTATAAACTGGGGGAAGATATTTGCAGTAGGCACAGCCTAAAATGATTTAGTATCAAGAATATGAAATAGAGCTTACAAATCAAAAAGGAAACTACAAACTACCAAATTAAAATGGGTAATAAAGGACATGAACTAACAGTCTTCATAAAGGACTACATAGAAGGGAGGCCCATATATACGTGGAGATATTTCACGTTTCTTTAACATCAGTGACCTGGGAAATGCAAATTAAAGTTGCAATGAGATTAATTTTATACACTTAATTGGCAAAATTAAAAGTGTGAAAATATCTAGTATCAGAGTGGATCTTGGGCCTTAGGATCTCTGGGACATTGCCTTGTTGGGATAATAATTTTAGAAAACATTTTGTCTTTATTTCCTTAAGTTAAACATGCATACAGGCGAACCTCATTTAATTGTGCATTAGCTTTGCAGACGTTGTTTTTCACAATTGAGGATTTGGGGCAGCCCTGTGCTGAGCAAGTCTATTGGCACCATTTATCCAACAGCATTTGCTTATTTTGTGTCTGTCACATTTTGATAATTCTCAAATATTTCAAAAGTTTTCATTATTATTTACATTTGTTGTCATGTTTGTGATCTTTGATGTTACTTTGCAAAAAGATTATGATTTGATGATGGCTCAGTTAACTTTTTTAACAGTAAAGCATTTTTAAATTAAGGAATGTATATATATATACATTTTAAGACATGATACTATCGCACACGTAATAGACTATAATATAGTGTAAACATAACTTTTAGGTGCATTGGAAAACCAAAATATTTGTGTGACTTACTTTACTGTGATATTCACTTTATTGAGGTGGTCTGGAACCATACCTACAGTATTTATTGTAGGAAGATTATCTACCACTGAGCCACCAGGGAAGCCCCTGTGTGTGTGTGTGTGTGTGTGTGTGTGTGTGTGTATGTGTACATATATATATGTATGTATATGTGTACACACACACACAAGCACATATATATATACACACACACATACATACTCACACATACATACATACATATATATACATACAGTCATACACACACACATGTATGTTTATGCTACAAGGCACAAAAGCCCAAGCCATAAAAAAGGTCAAAAGTTTTTATTAACAAATATTTATTTTAAGCCTCTATTATTAAAAGACACCTTTGAAAGTGAGCAGCCAACTGCTTAAGAGGAGATGCTTGCAATAATATTACGAATAAAGGACAAGAGAATGTGGAAAGAACTGCTGTAAATCAGCTGGAAAACAAACACCATTGTGGAAAAGTGGGGTAGAGGCATGAAGGGGCAGACTAGGGAAGAGCGCAAACAGCTGATCAGCAAATACAGCTCAAGCTCACAAGTCATCAGGAAAAAAATGCAAATGAAAACTGTAATAAGATGCTCTTTCATACTCATCAGATGAACAGCAACAGCAGTGTGCCCCAGCACCAAATGTTGAGAATTTGGTGCCACAGAACTGTTCTACATCACTGCTGGGGGTTTAAATTAGTGAAAGCAATTAGGGGAAAAATGGTAAATTTTCAGAAAAGTGTAACATGCATAAACCCTTAGGCCTAGTTATTCCATCCTTAGATGGAAACTGGAAAAACTCTCATGTGAGTTCACAAATGTGTGCAAGACAATTCCTGACCACAGTGTACAATAGCATCAAATTGAAACACCCTGAGTCTCCAGCAATAAAACAATGAATAAATTAGCTGAGTAACTGTCATAATGGAATACTCTGCAGAAGGGGTCAGCAGACCTTTTCTGTAAAGGGCCAGATAGAAAATGTGTTAGGCTTTGAAGGGCATGCAGTCTCTATCATAGCTATTCAACCCTGCTGTTGTAATGGAAAGCATTTATAGACAATACTTATATGAACAAGCGTGATGTGTTCTGATGACGGTATGAAAACATGGCTAGTGGATTTGACACATGAGACAACTTCTCTAAGGAAATGAGCGTGAGTCCACTCAGGTGACATCTGTCAACATGGATGAGTTCCACCAACATGAGGTTGAGTGAAGAAATAAGTTGAAGAAGAACTTGTCTGTATGAGATGGGTTCTTTACCATTGCGCCACCTGGAAAGTAGCAGACTGAATAAACAAGTGTGCTCACCCAAGTAGGTGGGCATCGTCTAATCCACTGAGGGCCAGAAGAGAATAAAAAGGTGGAGGAAAGGAGAATTTACTCTGTCTGCTTGACCGTCCTTGACATCAGTGTCTCTCCTGGTTCTCAGGCCTTCTGGTTTGGATCAGCACTACCTTGATGGCTTTCCAGGGCCTCTAGCTTACAGATGGCAGATGGAGGGACTTGCCAGTCTCCCTATTTCCATGAGTCAATCCTTCAAAATAAATCTCTTTTTTATATATCTGTATTTATCCTATTGGGGCGCAAGTGTATATAGTAAAGTATGAAGAAGTGCATGTGATGATAGACACCAAGTTTAGGAGAGCAGTTCATCTGGGGCTGGAGGCAAGGTTAGAGTGATGAACTGGGGGCAGGGGCAGGGGACTTCAGCTATACTGATAAAGTTTGATTTCTTAAGTAGGATAATAGATATCTGAGTGACTGGGTAGTATTTCTTACACCTTTTTGTGTATCTTAAACATATCATGTATGAATGTGAGAGTTGGACTATAAAGGAAGCTGAGCACCAAAGAATTGATGCTTTTGAACTGTGGTGTTGGAGAAGACTCTTGAGAGTCCTTTGGACTGCAAGGAGATCCAACCAGTCCATTCTAAAGGAGATCAGTCCTGAGTGTTCATTGGAAGGACTGATACTGAAGCTGAAGGTCAAATACTTTGGCCACCTGATGCGAAGAGCTGACTCATTGGAAAAGGCCCTGATGCCGGGGAAGATTGAAGGCAGGAGGAGAAAGGGGTGACAGAGGATGAGATGGTTGGATGGCATCACCGACTCAATGGACATGAGTTGGGCAAACTCCAGGAGTTGGTGATGGACAGGGAGGCCTGGCGTGCTGCGGTCCATGGGGTTGCAAAGAGTCGGACACGACTGAGCGACTGAACTGAACTGAACTGAAACATATCATAATACACTTAAAAACAACACAAGAGACTCCTAAAGAAGAAATGGCTTCCTTACTGTGATTCCATATTACTTTATGATGTGTCCCTGTGTCTGCCTAGACCTGCCTCCTTGTCCACATCCATGAAGCCCTGCTCAAGTTCTCCAGGAGTGAGGGCCTCTTTATCAAGTGGTCCTTCTTTCCTTGTCCCTTTTGCTTCCAGAAGACCAGGAAGCAGAGCTAGAACTTTTTGTGGATGGTTTCTGTTATGATTTCCTGGCACCAGACGCTCTAGTTTGTCTATACCAGTGCCAGTGGGGTTGAATGGTTTGGGAAGCCAGGGCAGATTGGAGGGTGGCTGAGTGTGAGTGGTCTCTGGCTTCTCTCAGATGAAGGGGCCTCACCCTTGGAGGCTGTCTCTAGCTCTCTGGTCTCTCCTTAGCATCTCTGTGGAGCCCAGTCGGTAATCACTGGGGAGTCAAGGCTTTTGGACTTTAGGCAGGTGGTTTGACTTCTCTGAGCTTGTTTCCTCAGTTGAAAATGTGGAATCATAAACCTGTGCCCCGTGTTGCTTTCTGTAACTATGAAAAGGGGCACTTTGTGCAAAGAAGATGGCAGCCATTCCCACTCCAGGTTCTAAAGAGAGAAGGGTGCGCCTTATGTTCCTTGAAAGCACATACCCTCCAATAGCGAGTTGCAGAGAGGATTGAGTCTCCCCCTCCTTTTAGATAATTGCGATACAGATGCATGTTATATTTTCTCTTTGCCTCTTTGGGTTCCCTACCCATGTTCCACCCATTGGCTCTATGAATTTGACTATTTCAGATATCTCATGTGAGTGGAATCAGGCAATATTTGTCTTTCTGTGATTGACTTCTTTCACTTAGCATAATGTCTTTAAGTTTCATGCGTGTTGTCCCAGATGGCAGTTTTCCCTTCTTTTTAAAGGATGCATAATATTCTTGTGTGTGTATGTGAACATATATATTCAGACACACAGAGGAATGTCATTGTGTGACACTAGACATCAGTGTCCAATCTGTCATGGGATGTTTAGTCTGTTTCTGCATCTCGTCTATTTCAGTCAAGCAAAATGAATAAGCTCTAAGGATCTGCTGTACATCATTGAACCTATAGTCAACAATACATTGTACAGTTAAAATTTTCTTAAGAGGGTAGATCTCACATTAAGTATTCTTTGCACACACATGCAAAACCACCGAAGGAAAAGGGGTGGAGCAGGAAGCACAGAATTTAATCATGTTTCTTTCAGAGCTTTCTGTCTTGAGAAGATTTATTTCTGCCATGATTACAGTTCTTTCCCTTTCTCTTCACTGTAAATGAGATCTTTCTCTTCTCTTCCAAATTTTTACACTCTGTCAGGAGGTGTTGTCATTATGATTGGTTTTTTAAAGTCTGGTAAATCTAGCATTATATTATAGAATCACAACATTAGAGAAATCTTTAGAGGGCATTTCATGCGTACAGAGGGAATCTTTACTGTAGCTGTTCTGGGAGGTGAGCCTTGGTTTTTGATTACTTCTAGTAATGGAGAACTCACTATCTGCAGAGGAAGCCAGACTTTGAATTCCTTTTCACATTGCTGGGGAGTCAGGAGACCTGTGTTCTAGCATCAGTTCCATCACCAATTGGCTGAGCAACATTGGGCAAAATTCTCTTTTCTGTGCCTTAGTTTTCTCATCCATCTGCAAAATGGGATCATTTCAATTGAAAGATAGTTGCAAACTGAGCACCAGATCACTAAACTCAGTCACATACTGAACACCAGATCTTCCTCTGAGACCAGGCAGGTCTGGGAGCTTTCTGTGGGGAAGAACTGAATTTTTTCTTTTATTTAAAATTCTTTTTTTCCCCCTGGTTATAGAAATAAATGTGTTCATTGTAAAAAAAAAAATTAGGAAATCACCTAAGAGCATTAGGCAAAAACTGAAAATTGTCCTAAGTCCTACAAACAAGGGATGACGCCTGTTTACAAACGAAGCTGTAAAAGACCTAGTCATCTTAATAAAAGTGATTAAAGCAGGATAATAATAGTACTAAACAGTGCTACAAGGCAGCATTAATAGCAGCAGAGACCAAGCCTTTCTCTAAACTTTACATATTTTAATCTCATTTAATTCTCACAATGGAGACCATTATCTCCATTTTATAGATGAGGGGATTCTTGCTCAAGGGGTGGCGGAGTTTGTGCTCTTAACCACTAGGTCAATTTAATATGGAATTTTGAACCTGTCCTTTCAAAACATCATGCCATGTACACTTTACCGTATAAAACAGATGTCGGTGAGTAAGGTGTAACAGCCTCTCAGATTCTGCAACAGGCAAGGTGGAATGGGAATGCATGTGGTTGACTTGCTCCGTGAGCTCAGCCACCTTCCAAGGAACGCCTGCACCAGTGATGCACTTTTTTTTTCTTTTTGACTGTGCAGCATAGCTGCTGCTGCTGCGGCTGCTAAATTGCTTCAGTCGTGTCCAACTGTGTGCAACCCCACAGACGGCAGCCCACCAGGCTCCTCCGTCCCTGGGATTCTCCAGGCAAGAACACTGGAGTGGGTTTCCATTTCCTTCTCTAGCAGCACAGCTTGCAGGATATTATAAAAATTCTGTTTTAAAACCATTTAAAATAAAATTGAAACTGCTGCTGCTGCTGCTGCTGCTAAGTGGCTTCAGTCGTGTCCGACTCTGTGCGACCCCATAGACGGCAGCCCACCAGCCTTCTCCACGCCTGGGATTTTCCAAGCAAGAACACTGGAGTGGGTTGCCATTTCCTTCTCCATGCATGAAAGTGAAAAGTGAGAGTGAAGATGCTCAATCATGTCCGACTCTTCGCGACCCCATGGACTGTAGCCTAATAGGCTCCTCCGTCCATGGGATTTTCCAGGCAAGAGTACTGGAGTGGGGTGCCATTTCCTTCTCCAAAATGGAAACTAATATTCACAATATAAAACAGGTAAATTTAGATCTTTCTGTAATTTGTGACAAATGATGTTTTACAAAGCAAAAAAGCTTGATTTGTTAACAACTAGATTAAAAATTGACATTTGATATCATGTTTAGATTTGGGACTTAATTGCATATTTAATGGGATCCAAAATTTAACAATACATTGCAGCATAAGAAATAGGCATACACTGTTTTTAAGACCTGACATTTAACATGCCTGAAATTTCTCTTAAAATTGTTCTTAAAAGTAAATTGTGTCCTGTTTCCAAAACATGATAAGAGAGAGGGTTTGCAAGCCTGCCTCTACTAATAAGACACTTTGGGCCATAGATGTTTTTTATTTCTAATAAATATAAAAAGTCAGTTGGACAGAACGGTTACTTTCTTTCCTCTTTATTTATTTATTTTTTTTAATTTTAATTTTTATTTTTTCATCTCAGGTGTACATGAGTTCCCAATCTTGAAACCCCCCCCCCCCCACATCCCACTCCACATCAACTCTCTGGATCATACCCGTGCACCAGTCCCAAGCATCCTGTATCCTGAACCGAATATAGACCGATGCTTCGTTTCCCACATGACAGCACACATGTTTCAGTGCCATTCTCCCAAACCTTCCCCCTCTCTCCCTCTCCCTCAAAGTCCAAAAGTCCATTCCATGCATCTGTGTCTCTTTTGCTGTCTCGTATACAGGGTTATCATCACCATGTTTCTAGATTCCATAAATATGAGTTAGTATACTGTATTGGTGCTTTTCTTTCTGGCTTACTTCACTCTGTATAATTGGTTCCAGTTTCATCCATCTCATTAGAATTGATTTAAATGTATTCTTTTTAATGGCTGAGTAATACTCCATTGTGTATATGTACCACAGCTTTCTTATCCATTCATCTGTTGATGGACATCTAGGTTGTTTCCACGTCCTGGCTATTATAAACAGTGCTGCTATGAACATTGGGGTACATGTGTCTCTTTCAATTCTGGTTTCCTCGGTGTGTATGCCCAGCAGNCATCAACTCTCTGGATCATACCCGTGCACCAGTCCCAAGCATCCTGTATCCTGAACCGAATATAGACCGATGCTTCGTTTCCCACATGACAGCACACATGTTTCAGTGCCATTCTCCCAAACCTTCCCCCTCTCTCCCTCTCCCTCAAAGTCCAAAAGTCCATTCCATGCATCTGTGTCTCTTTTGCTGTCTCGTATACAGGGTTATCATCACCATGTTTCTAGATTCCATAAATATGAGTTAGTATACTGTATTGGTGCTTTTCTTTCTGGCTTACTTCACTCTGTATAATTGGTTCCAGTTTCATCCATCTCATTAGAATTGATTTAAATGTATTCTTTTTAATGGCTGAGTAATACTCCATTGTGTATATGTACCACAGCTTTCTTATCCATTCATCTGTTGATGGACATCTTTCCTCTTTAAAAAAATGACTTTTGAAGTTGTGGAGACTTCTTGATAAGTTCCTTTAGAATTTTGTTCACATGAACACAGTTTCTAGATCTGGCTGAGATGATCTGAAGGTGAATTTTCCAGGATTGCCTCCCTTTACGTTGCTCTCACGTTTCCACATCCCAGGGTGAGAGGGCCTGGTGTGCGACCTCTGCCTGGTGATTGACCTCATGTCCAACTGGCCTCTGCTGATCTCTGCACAGGACTCCCTGGCCAGCCTAAATGCTCTTGAAGCATTCTGCTTTAAGGAAAAAAACTCCCACATTTGACTATTTTTTAAATTATTTTTTTCTTTTGCTGCACCACATAGCGTATTGGATCTTAGTTCCCCAAACAAGGATTGAACCCACACCCCTTGAATTGGCAGCGTGCAGTCTTAACCACTGGACCACCAGGGAAGTCCCTTGGCTGATAATTTTGATTGTGGCTTTTTAAGGGATAAAATCGAAACAGACAGTTTTATTATTATTATGACAGAAAATCCTGGAATCCATTTGTGAACCCTGGGTGGAGATCGAACCCTTGATTGGAAGATGGTCATTTGGATAAATGTCCCCTCTAGCCCTTTGCTGGGTATTCTGTGTTTCCCTTTGGACATAGCGTGCTGTAGATGGAGGCCTAATTTATTTCAAGATCCTCATTCAGGAACTTTTCAGCAGTAGGAAGTAGCAGGGGTTTGGGGGGTCAGAGACCCCAGATCTCTTCAACCATAGCTATTTTCTCTCTCTCTGTCTCAGTTTCCTCGTCTGCACAACAAAGGCATAGAATTACTTGACCTTGACTCATGGTCCGGGAATGGATGCTCTCACAAGAGAATGGATACTGTCACAAGACAAGCACCAAGTTCCTTGTTCACCCATCTCACGGCAGCATAATTTTAGGCAGCCGTCAGTTTCCTTGAAAAAACCCCGTGGAGATTCACCTCAGATTGGGACTTGAACCCATGGGACAAAACCCATTGTCTTCCAACTGAGACTACATACCTGGTTTCACAGCCCAACAAAGCTCAGGTTCTTGATGTCTTACCTCAGAAAGAATTCCGTGAGAGACAAAGTGATAGGTAAGAAGTGGATTTATTTAGAGAGAAACATACTCCATCTCGGAAAGTGAGAGTGACCTCCAAGTGTGGTGTGGTTGGCTTTTATGGGCTGGGTGATTTCATAGGCTAGTGAGTGGGTGGATTATTCCAACTATTGTGGGGTGGGCTCAGTGGCTTCAGTTGTGTCTGAATCTTTGCAGCCCCCATGGACCACAGCCCCCCAGGCTCCTCTGTCCATGGGATTCTCCAGGCGAGAATGCTGGAGTGGGTTGCCATTCCCTTCTCCGGGGGATCTTTCCAACCCAGGGATTGAACCAAATCTCTTACATCTGTCTTCTGCATTGGCAGGCAGGCTCTTTACCACTAGCGCCACCGGGGTGGGGCGGAGAGTTCTAGGAATTGGAAGTTCCACTCCCCGCTTTCTGGTCTCTGATGGAGCTGTCACGGCACCTGTGACAGGTGTCATTTAGCTTGTGTGTTACAGTGAGCCTCCATGAGGCTCAAAATCTAGTGGAAGTTGACCTGTCTGCCGTCTTGGACCCATTTGGTTCTCATCAGTTTGTGTCCTCAGGCCACATCATTCTTTCAAAGGTTGTACCCTGGCCCCTCCCCTCCTGTTTCAGAGAGGCTTCTATGTGGGCAGCCAGCTTTGCTTGAAGACAGTTTCAGAGAGAGGCTGAGCTACCATTTCTACTCTCATTCTCCCTGATGAACGGTGAGCTGCCTTGAGGCTGTGATTTTAGGGACACCAAGACCCCAGGAAATCCCCGTCATCTTCTTGCTGATTTGAAGCTGTCTTCAATGAACCATCTTTTTTCTCCATGGGGAGGAGAGAGGCAGAGACACAGTGAAATTTGTGTCTTTTCAGCAGGATGAATTGATAGAGAAAGCAAGAATCAAAACGAAACTCACAGTCTGGGTTCTGCCTCCTTAGGAAGCAGAGTTGGGTCAGCTTTCTGGGGTGAAGGATTCTTCTTGGAATCTTCCAGACGATGGACAACCTGGAAGCCTTCGCCTTTGATTTCACACCTGCAACTCCAGTTCTGGCCTCTAGAGGGTGTGGGACCCAAACTCCAGGGCCCTGGACCGGAAGCCCGTTCTGGAATTCTTGAATGATCTTGTGGGAGAAAGTCCCGAGAGCTCGAATTATGTTGCCTGCCTGAGTTCACAGCTTGGGAAAACAAGCCCTAGAGAAGGGAACTCACTCAGGGTTACACACGCTTAAAGGCAGAGCCAGGGCAGGAGCTCAAATCCGCTGGCCCTGAGTTCAGGTCTCTGCAAACCTTGATGATGGGGAAGTGGGGCCCTAGGGAGGAGGTGTCCCCAACCTGTCTCCTGTCCACCCCATTCCTCAGCCACTTTGTTCATTGTGAAGGTTTTGGTCTTGGAGTCATCTGAAATAACTAAGTAAATTCCCTTAAGCTAGAAGCTCCCAAGACCGAGACCTAGGCTCCCAGGCCTGCAGAAAACTTGGGAGCACTCTTGATTTGGAAAAATTGGGGGAGCATAGGAGATGCAGGGTCTTCTGCTCCAGATGAACTTCTCATTCAGGGAAGGATCCCCAGAGGAGGTGGCACTTGAACCTGAATCAAGAGGTGAGCCTGTGTCAGGGGCAGATGGCACAGTCTGGAGCTGGTGGGTGGTGGAAGTGTGGGGACCAGACATGGAAGGTGGTCCTGCCTCGGTGGGCACAGCACCCCATGCCAAAGAGGAGGTGCTTTTCCATACAGGCCACCAGGAGCCACAGAACAGCACAGCTTAGAAAGGTTAACTCCCTCCATGTCTGCCCCAAAGGACTGTCCCTGCAGGCATTTGGGAAGCAATGGGTTAACAGCATGAGGGCTGCCTCTCCACCCTCACAAAATGTCTCTGCCACACATTGGGCCATCATTCTCCCTAATAAAATAATATGAAGCTCAATTATGCTCCTGTTCCCATGTTCCTGGACTTCATTAAGCACAGAGGGATTAAAAACTTGTATAAATTAATCAATGTACCATAATCCTAAAAATTAGAAGATGAGTCCTTGAGGAAGTAATGTAATATGGGGCTTTTTAATTAGCAGGGCCCCCGAGATTCAGTGCTTTCTCCCCTGCATGTCTTGTGTTTATGAATTGCTTTATCATCTGCAGGGGAAGGGCCCCGCAGACTCCCGGCCTGTTCTAAGGAAACGCTAGAAGCCGTGTTAATTCCCCTGGCTCCTCCCCTCCTCAGAGCTGGAGCAGAAAGACAGAGCTGGCCTGGCGTTTCTCTCTTCCTTTTCTGCCCCCAAAAAGACTTTCAAAAGGAAACTCAGAAAAACGATCCAGAGGGGACACTAAGCTATCCTTTTTCCCGGGGGGAGGGTGTATGTGTGTGGAATTCAGAGCACAGATTCTAGGGCCACATGGGTCTGGGTTTGGATTATCTAGCTCTGCACCCTGGGCAGGTGACCTGCCCTTGGAAAGTCTTTGTTTGCTCCAGTTGCTCCTCTGTCCCAGGCCTTGGTGAGGAATGCCTCCTTATAGTAAACAAGAGCTTCTGGGCTCTCTCCGCCACACCATTTCGCCTCCTTTCCGACACAGGCCATATAGCATCTTCTTCCTGCCGGGGCTTGGCCATCTTTTTCTTTTGTGACCGTTTTCTCTTCTTAACTTGCTATCCTTCTCAGCAACCTTGAACCATGCCAATTCTTTGCACCCTAACAGAACCCGCCCATGCTTCCTCCTTGACCCCACTCGCTCTCCAGCTCAGGCCCCTTGCCTCTCCTTCATCTCACGCTCAGTCCACTAGAGCTGGGCCCTGGCCTCAGCACAGCACTGACACCCTTCTCATGAGGGTCCCCAGTGACCGTAACAAAGACCCCCGCGTCTTTATCTTGCTTGACTTCTTTGCACTTGTGGACTCAGATGATCTTCCCCTCCTCCTAGAGCCCTCTCTGGTTTCTTCTTGGCTTTTCAGACATGCCTTCTGAGACTTTCTCCCTCCCTCTTCTATCCCAGGAGCATTGGTGTTTCTCAGGTTGTTATCTGTGCTCTCCCAGGGATGCTCACCCACTGCAGAGCCTCTCCACCACCTATACTCAGGACTCTCACAGGCCTCCCTGGCTCTGTCCTCTCTGCTCTGCTCAGACCCCGAACCTGCTTGGTCATTCTGGTTGAGCATCTTATAGGCTCTTTAAACTCAGTGTGTCCATGACAAAACCCAACTCCTTCCTTTCCCAAAAGGGTAGGTCTTCTTTAGCGTCCCAGTCTAGAAAATGGCACCAATATCCACCCAATGATGTAGAAACCTGCTTCTCCAGCACAGGGGCCAGGACTGAGTATCTCAGTCCCCACTATATCCCCCAGGCCTGGCACTGAATCTCGAAAATACCAGACCTTTGGTAAATGGATTTCATGAATGAATGGATGGCTCCATTTACTTTCTTTTCTATGAAGATTTGCTGGCTCATTTGATGAATGAGAACGTGTTTTCTGTGAGTCCATCTTTCCTAATGGTTTCACCAGGACTGAGGCTGATGCTGACCTTGATGCAAATCAGACTCCTGGGTGGGAAAGAGTCCTCAGCTCCAAGCAGGAAGCCTCCATTTACTTGTTTCTCTAGCCTTTCATTTATCAAAGGGCCTCTGGATTAGACATAGAAAAGGCCCCTGGAGGATGTCTCTGCAGTGCCTGGAGGAGCAGATATTCCAGCCTGTGTAGGGAGCTGCAGGGTCCCCGCTGTGCTGCCCCATGCGTGGCCCAGTGGGGACAGGTTTCTTTGGTGACCGAGGGCATGGTGCCTGTCTGGCACCCACCCACTCTGCTGCCTGGAGGCGCTTCCCCAGAGTCGGAGGCTGGGCTGTGGCAGTTCTGGCCCTTCCCCCGACCAGTCTTCTCCTGGGGAAGCATTTGCTCTGTCTTCTGAAGAATGACCGGATAACATGGGACAGTCACTCATACCGGCACGTGAGGCAGTGCCACTCCTGTTTCATTCATTTCAGAATCTATTTTTATCCTGGCACGTTTACCCTGTGTATTTTGGGAAACAAAGATATGCACACACGCACACACACACACATACCCCTAGTGCTGCCAAAATTCACATTCACACTCCTCTCCCACACAAGACTTCCCTTTGAACGTGGGCTCCTGGGGAGCCTGAGCCTGCCCCTGGATGGGGCCGAGGACCTGGCCAGGAGCGGGAGCACAGGGCTCTTTGCCCAGAAGTCCAGGCAGCGCTGGGTTCAAGACATCACGGCAGAAAGTCCCATCTGGCTCCCGCTTCTTCCTGGGGTGAGCCCCCTTCTTTAGCGCCGCTTCTGTCTCTTGAGGGAGTCTGGCTGCTCCCTAGTCAACAGGAGCCTGAGCTGGAGAGGCAGAACCCCTCTGCCCCCTTGAAGAAGGCATGTTAAGTGAGTCAGTCATGTCTGACTCTTTGTGACCCCATGGTCTATTGCCCACCAGGCTCCTCTGTCCATGGAATTCTCCAGGCAAGAATACTGGAGGAGGTAGCCATTCCCTTCTCCAGGAGATCTTCCTGACCCAGGAATCAAACCCAGGTCTCCTGCACTGTGGGCAGACTCTTTACCATCTCAGCCACCAGGGAGGTCCCTTGCATCCCCTCAGATCCATCCTTGCCTCCCTTACCACACTGTCAGCTAATGAGGTGTGGCAGGGGCAGATGGCCCTGGGTCAGGAGCCGGGAGGAGGCAAGTCTCTGTGCAAAGGAACTCTCTTGCCTTTGTTTCCTGAATTGACACAGCACTCATTGACACAGGGTCTTCCTTCCCTTGGGGCTCAGGGAACCTCCTGATAATTTTCTAGGTGGCTCCAGTTCTGCCTTGTGGGCCTCAAGGACACTGGGTAGGAGACCTTCCTCATTCTTTCCGAGACCAGGACTGGCTCTGTGAATTGGGGAGGATTTCTGGAACTCCGAGTGAATTCAGGGAACAACTTGGGGACACACAGGGAGAATGTTCAAGTAGATAACTCCTAAAGTATGGACTCCCTACCACCACTGCACACATAGTGAGAGTGTATGTGTGTGCGCACATGCGTGCGCGCGCGCACGTGCACACACATACATACACACACACACACACACACACACACACACACACACAGAGGTTAGGACTGTCTTCCAGAGAAGTTAAGCCATAATTGCCAAGGGCAGGCATTTTGCACACAGATCATTGTGTGACCATGAATCAGCCTGCAGAGCCCAGGCCTGAGTTTGCGACAGTCTGCAGAGACTGGTCTATGGCCCAGCTTTCATAATTTTAAAAAAAAATAATAATGAAGAAAAAACAATGCAATCACAAAACCCTAATGCTCAAGGGACAGTAAAAACCAGAAGGGTTCATTATTTTCCTTTGGAAATCTAAAAACTGGATTTCCTAACTTCTTTTTAAGGTAGTAGCATTTAGTTTTGAAACAAAAATCCCCTGCAGACATACTCAGTGTGTCTGAAAAGCAAGGTGAGCGGTGGAAGGGGGATGGGGCCTGTCAGCTCTCGCCCCCCGCTACTTCCCTCTCTTCAGCCTGTCTGGGGTGGTGATGGGGGGACTTTCAGGAATCTTTAGAGCAGTTTGAAAACCACTGACCTCAGAGAACAAGGCCAGCCCACTTTGTCCCGGGGGTCCAGTGAGATCCTGGGTGCTGAACCCAGACAGCTTTTCATTATCACAGCAGTTGATAGAGAAGTGACTCTTAGCCTTGTCTTTGTTGGAAAGAGAAGAGGAGGCCTGGGCTGCATCCCTGAGTGACCCTCTCTAATGGGGATCTGGGTGCCTGAGGGAGCGGTGGCCTGCAGATTCTCACTCACACAGAAATACAAGAGCTCCGTGAAGCACCTGCTGGAGAGCAGGACCTGACATCTGGGCAGGCCAGTGCCCCACTGCCCCACGCCCCATCCCTGTGGTCTCCAGGTCAGACCCAGACCTGTCTCCTTGCCCTGCAGAGCCACCACCTCTTGCAGTAAATGCCTGCACCCCAACTGTTCTCAGAAGCTTGGCAGCCAGAGAACAAGGCTCCTGTAATTTCCCCCACATTTATTAATACAAGGACACCTCTGAGAATTGTAGGATTTGCTTTATCTCTTGACACTCATGAAAGAGAGTCATTTTGGACCCCACATGTGTTCCAGTGCCCTTTTCTAGTGAGACAGTGTCTTCTGTGGTCCTTGAGTTAAGCAGAGGAAAGGGGCCTGGAGAGGGGTGGTGCTCTCACAGCCTTAGGAGAGTGGTTATCTCGGAATGTTGACAGCGGTGTGAAAGATGAGTTGTTGATGTCTCACTACAGTTTATCTAAGAAACCTCTTCACCCACTGCAGCACTTTATTTCCTCATGCTGCTTCTGACCTTCGTGTCACCAGGGCAACCCAGAGTGCTTGCTGGGGTGGGGCTGGCATATGACTGTCACTGACCCATCATTCTCTGACGCTGGGCCTCAGAAGTTTCCTCCTGGGGTGAAGTGTCATTTGAAGAGCCCCTTGAAAGCATCGAGGCTTTGCCTAAAATCTTAGCAAAGGGTTATTTCTTGGGAATTTCTCCATATCCAGGATCAATAAGTCAGAAACATTTCTGAACTATGGAGACCTACGTGCTGAGCAGGGATTGTTTTCCAAGGCAGCATGGGAGTGCTGTCTTCATTGGGTCTTGCTGCTAGAGAAGTCAGCACGTGTATTTTGACAGAGAGGTGAGGCCTCACCTGGTGGAAGAGGATGGATGGAGAAGAAGTGTTAATTAGAGCAACCCGACGCTCAGCTTCTAGGACTTATTTATGCAGGAGCCCTGAACAGCTTTCCCTCCACAGTCACCCTCCATAGATAACTGGGGATATTAAGGAAAGGGAATGCCTTCCCAGTTCATGGGAGGGTGCTATGTGATCCAAGGTGCCAAGAGCCCACAGGAAAAGGTCAGATCCCCAGGTGGGCCCTTGGAGGGTGAGGGTGGGTGCTGGCTGAGGAGGCTGCATGCCTGTGTGTTTCCTTCTCCCATTGCGCCTCCTGACGCCCTCTCCCCTGCTCCCACTGCTCCTTGAGCCTTACCCGGGGATGTGAGTTGCAGCGGTGATAGGAGAGGAGCTCATCTCAGAGAAAACCTGGGGAGGGGTAAAGTCGTGAGAGAGAGAGGATTCTGACATAATGTCAGCCATCGTCCCAACTTCCCCCAGAGCTGGGCTTCAGGCAGTGTGTCGCCTTTCCCTGCTTGACAGGTGGGCAGGTGGGACCAAGAAAACCTGCCACCTGCTGAGACTCAGCCTTGTCTTGTCTCATCCCATTACCCTGGTGACCTCGGGGGTCACAGATGCTGAAGGGAAGGCACTGTCATGGTAATATCGGGCCCTGGTCTCCATGCCTTCGAGATGGAGCCCTGTAAGTGTGGAAGGGTTCTTTGCTGAGCACAGAGGTAGCTGGTTGTGAGCTGCACTCGTTTCCAGGGGCCCTCCTCTGTCTCCTCTTTGCTTTTAAAGGAGCAGGAGGGGCCTCCTCCAAGGTTTTAACGTCTCTCCTTATATACAGACAACCTCCCTGTGAACACTGCAGAGACCTTGGCTTCACCAGTGCCCTTCATTTTGGGAGGGAGGCGTCAGGAGGGTCCTTGAGCATCTCCTGGATGCTGGAGAGCAAGCTCAGCAGTGGTAAAGATTTCCTACTGGAATGTTGACAAGGAGGTACAAGATGCAGTTCATATGTGGTTGTTTTTTCTCTTAAATTACAAATATTCATCATTTGAAAGCATCCTTCCCTCCTTTCCTTTCTTCTTTCTCTTTCTTCTCCCCCNCATCTCCTGGATGCTGGAGAGCAAGCTCAGCAGTGGTAAAGATTTCCTACTGGAATGTTGACAAGGAGGTACAAGATGCAGTTCATATGTGGTTGTTTTTTCTCTTAAATTACAAATATTCATCATTTGAAAGCATCCTTCCCTCCTTTCCTTCCTTCTTTCTCTTTCTTCTCCCCCTGCCCCTTCAATTTGCTGAGCACCAAGGCTCCATTACAAGTCTTGGGGATGCAACAAAGAGTAAATCTGGGGGCCTGTAGGAAGTAGTCTGAGGCTCATATTTGAGGAGATAGAGGTTAGACATCTCAACTCATCCTAACTTCTGTAGAGGAAGCTGAGTGTGGTGTGTAGGTGCAGAAGAGAGGACAGATAACTGGATCTGGAGGCGTCGTGAGAGCATCTCAAGGAAGTGACCCTTGAGCTACATCTTGAAGGGAGAGATTTCTGTGTGGGGTGGGGGTGTGATGTGCCTGGCAGAGGGTACTCTGTGCAGGGGTAGAGGACACACTGGGTGAATCTGACCACTGTTTTCTGTGTTGGTCACCAAGGCCAGCCACGATGGCAAATTTGGGGCACCCCGTCATCCTGCTTTTCCTCCTCCGAGGTGTTGCCCTCTTATGTGCAGCTCTAACCTGCCTCCAGGAGCCCTGCCTTGCGCTGTGGGTCATCCTCCATCCAGAAGGCCCCCATGCCTCGCATCTCCCCACGCCTCGCATCTCAGGCCTGGCCAAGACCAACTCTCTCACTGCTAGTTCTGGGATTTGTGTTTAAGATCTAAAGCTGAGACAGTCCCTGAGTTTGTAGGGAGTGAGACCAGGTAGTAGCAGACATTCTCAAAGACTCCGTGGCTGGGGTGCAGCATTAAAAAAATCTCAAGTATTAATGTTAAAAAGAACTTGAGGGTGGGCAGCATAATTTTCTCCGAGTTCTTTTTACCTCTCCAGGAGCTGATATCACTTTAAGTGGGAGAGGTCATCGTTCCTAGCCAATCTTAGACACCTCCTAAAGAAGGCTGGCCTCATGCTTTGGAGTTGTGAAGTCTGGGGAACAGAGGTCAAGATGGGAAGACAGCCAAAGCAAGCCTGTTGGACTTTGCGAGGGGGAGTCCAGAATTTGGGATTTTTGAGGTTTGTTTCAGGCTCCAGGAAGTCTGGCTATGGGCCGTGTGGAATGTCAAGCGATGAGATAAGAATGGGTAGAAGCAAGGGAAGACTGCCTCCTCTGATAAGGTTTGCCTAGCCTTCTCTCCCAGAAACAGGGAGTTGGGTTGGGAGGCAGATGGCCCTCTGGGAAGCGCTTGGGACGTTGTTATACTGTTGCTCCAGATGTTTTCTTTCCTGGGGTCAGGTGTGAACCAGGGAATTGGTGACTCCGCTCCTGCAGGGTGAGTCACACCCCTTAGTGTTGTCTCCTAACAGCGTCTGTCTGAATCCACATCCTCCCAGAATCGCAGGGGCAGGGCCCGGACAGCGCGTGGGTCCTGTCTACTGTCACTCTCCGCTGCCAGGTCCCAGGACACCCGGGCTAGGATGGTGCTTGTACCAAACCTCCCTCTCACTGTGCCTTCCTGCTTCTGCCCATCAGTGCTCCTCACACCCTCAGCTGTAGGGCCACGCCCTTCTGCGGTGCACGGGCCTCACTGGCCCTAACGCGCATGCGCACAAGCTACTCCATTGGCTATGACTGCCTTGCTCCCTCGCCGCCTGCTACATGCGCTCAGGGTCCCCCGTGCACCAGCTCAGATGTTGCCTCCTTGAGAGGGGCTTTCCCTCCCTCCTGGGCTAGCCCCCCTCAGTGGTCCTGTGTGCTTCTACTGCTGGAACCTGCCCCGTGCCTTCATGATGGAGAATGAGGGAGAGGGTGGCTACGTGCCGGCTTGGTGGCTGTGCGCCTGTCCTCACTATTCCTGTGGCCTCTCCAGGTGGCCCATGCGACCGTTCTTGGATTTGAGGAACAAAAGCTCGGTTTTCAGCTTTCATCTTGGTTTCTGTTTTTCCTTAGAAATAAGAGAGCTGTTAGGCAAGCCACTGGCGTGTGTGGGGTGGAAGCTCAGAGTGTGAGCTCTGCACAAACTCTGCCCTTGTGCAGCCAGCCGGCCACAAGGGTGCACCTGTGATGGGGCTGCCTCCCTACTATCCTGGGCTTATGCTGGACCAGGACGAACGCTGGAGCGTGAGTGCCACCTAGAGACCGGGTGTGGGCTGGTGGGTGGAGGGAGCCTCCTCTGATGCTGCCCCACAGACCATGCTCCTTCAGGAGCAGCGAGGGCCATGCAGCGGGTGGAATAGTGCCCCCTCCCGCCAAATTCATGTCCACCCAGAACCTCAGAGTGTGACCCAATTTGAAATTAGGATCTTTACAAATATAACTGGGCTTCCTTGGTGGCACTAGTGGTAAAGAATCTGCTTGCCAGTGCAGGAGACTACAAGATGCAGGTTCAGTCCCTGGGTCAGAGAGATCCCCTGGAGGAAGACATTGGCGACCCACTCCAGTTGCCTGGAGAATCTCATGGACAGAGGAGCCTGGTGGGCTATAGTCCATGGGGTGGCAAAGAATCAGACACGACTGAAGTGACTTAGCACACACACAAGTATAATTAGTTAAGAATCTCAAGAGGAAGGCATCCTGGATTTAGGGTGTGCACCAGCCCCAATTCCTGGTGTCCTTATAATCAGAGGAGAGGACCCACAGAGACCCAGAAAGAAGGCCTTGGGAAGACGGAGGCCAACGGGTACAGTTATAAACTGAGGGAGGCCAAGGTGGCTGAGAATGCTTAGAGGCTAGGAAGAACGCTGGAGGGGGTCCTACCTCCGTGTCCCCAAAAGGACCCCATCCTGCTGACACCTGGTTGTGGCCCTCTGGCCTCCAGACCTGTGTAGGAACACGGTTGTGTTGTATGAAGCCACCAGGTCTGCGTTGATTTGTTAAACGGCAGCCCTATGAATCTTGTGCAGGGTTGAGTTTGGTGGGGGGGTCTCTCGCTTTGCTTCTGCTCTTCCCATGGCCCTCAGGCTTCCCCACACAGCATCTTCTCTGATATGTATATCCTCCAAAAGGCTGGTATCACACGGATAAAAAAAACTGGGGCACAGACTGTGGGTACTAGGATGTTAGGATACCCAATTAATGCTGTCATGTTCCCGCCCTCCACACTAACCCCCTGATAGATCTCGGCTTGCCTTCTCTGTGAGCTTTTCTTCCTTTCAAAATTAGATCCAATGGGAAGGAGGTAGCAAAGAGACAAACAAGAGGTTATTGGCCAATTTAGGGGTTCAGAAACATCCTTGGTTTAACAGCCTCATTCTGGCAGGTCCTAGGAAATCAGGACTGTTCCTGCCTCTGCTCATGTGTCCTGTGGGTCTAGGAACCAGATAAGCAATGTGTCAGTTAGCTTTCACTGGTTAACAAGCCGCCCCATGATCTGGTGCTTTAAAAAACCAACATTTATTTAGGTCGCGATTCCCTAGGTCTGCATTTTAGGGTCAGTTGGGCAGTTCTAGTCTTGGTTGGACTCACTCATTTATCTGTGGTCAGGTGCTAGGTTGACTGGAGGTAGACTGGTCCATAGTGGCCTCCCATGTGGTGGTTGGATGGTTGTTGTTTTGGGTCACGGGGGAGACTGGGACCCGTGCCTCGAATCCTGCAGCAGGTCAGCGGGGCTGTCACATCATGGTGGCAAGATTCAGGGAAAGAGAGCAGAAGCCACAAGCCTCTTGAGGCCTAGGCTCTGCCCATCACTTCCTCTGCATTCTGTTAATCAAAGCAAGTCACAGAAGCAGCCCAGATTCAAAAATGGGGAAGTAGACACTGTCTCAAGTTCAGAGGAACTGCTAAATCACATTGCAAAGGACACAGTCACAGGATGGGGAGAGAACTGGGCCATTTTTGCTAACAGTCCTCGCTGGGCAGCCCCTTCTTGGCCTGGGTGCAAGTTCACTCAGCCTGAGTTCTCGGCTTCCCTAGTGCATCAGACAGTAAAGAATCTGCCTGCAATACAGAAGACCCGAGTTTGATCCCTGGGTAGGGAAGACCCCCCCTAGAGAAGGGAATGGCTACCCACTCCAGTATTCTTGCCTGGAGAATTCCATGGACAGAGGAGCCTGGTGGGCTGCAGTCCATGGGGTTGCAAAGAGTCAAGACATGACTGAGTGACTAACACACACACACTGACAAGGAGGAGTCCTGTAGTGAGAGGTGAGACTAGAATCCAGCTTTTAGTATCTATAAGGCCAGGCTGGACCTGTAGTATGTCATTCCAGAGACCTTTCCTTCATCAAACATTTATTCGAGCACTACCGCAAGGCTAGGTATAGAGACCACGCAGGCAGGTAGGAGATCCTTGTGGTAAAAAGCTTGGATTTTGGAGTGGATCAGGTCTGGCTTTGGATCTCTGCTCCGACAGGCTGGGGCAAGTCACTGTCTTTTTCATCAGCTTGTGTTTCATTGTCAATAAAATGGGGGTGATAATGTCTGTGTTGCAGGGAAGCCTGAATTAGAGGCCCAAGGTAAAGTGCTTCGCACAGCACCTGGTCCACAGTGAAAGCCTGCTAATGGTGCGATGATTATTAATAATAAATATGGGCTCAGGGAATGCATACGTGAACGAAGGTCTGGGCAACTTTCAGCCAAATGCACATAATTCATGGCTGCTTCCTCCCCTACCCAGCGCAAATGAAATATACAAAGGATCTAAGGAACTCCATTAGCCACTGCGAACTTTCTTTCATAAGAGGAAACCTGTCACAGCTGTGGCCGGGGCTCCTTTGTGACTGGGTCACGGGGATGGGTTAATAACGCCCCACTCCACTTCTAGGCTCCAGGCAAACGCCCCTTCCTCTTGCACTGTGTGCGCCCTGTGGAAAACCAAGCCGCACCTGCACCAGTCGCAACCAGGAGGCATTTCCCCCTTGGTTGCCTGGACGATTTTTGTCTCCACACCTGCAAACAACCTTGGTTTTCCCCTTCTCTCCAAATCAAAGCATGTCTTTGCTCTCCACACTGCCGGCCTCCCAAGTGGAGTCTGTGGGGAGGGCCAGGAGGAAGCTAAGGATTATAGACGCTCAGCCCCGGCCCCTCTTCGAGGCTGGAGCTGTTTTTAGCTGTGCCTCTCCTGCAGGCAGGCCTGGCCTTGGGGTCTGGGGCCAACCTGGCAAATTAATAACAGGACAAGACTATCAGGGCCCTAATAGAGCCAGGAGAGGGGAGGAAAGCCCCTTCTTGAGCCTCCACTGGGTTGGAGGTGCTTCCTTACTTTTTCTTTTATTCTGTTGGAAATGACAGTCCCTTAAATTTGCCTCTGTCTACATGCTCTTTGTCAAGCCACCCGGTGTAATTAAAGACAACAATAAACTCCACCCCCAACATATTTTTAGTGGAAAATACAAATGCATTTTCTAATCGGAAACTGCATGCAGGCCTGAGAAATGAAGAGGATGTGGACGCTGCGGGTTTTAGGGGTGGAGGAGGGAGCCTGAAGCTGCCTGGAGGAAAGAAAAGGTTTTCTTAAAAGGCATTTGTAAGTTGAGGCTGCTCCCAGGAGCCTGGGCTTGGTGGGAGTTGGGGTGGTTGGTACTCCAGCCAGCGGGTAAGTTTTGCTTTTAAAGCGAAAGGGTTAGATTCTGGAGGAAAACGGGCTCCAGGCTGATACAATCTGTTGGCGAAAATAACTCTGGATTTGGATCTAACAAAGACTATAAAAGAGAGGCTCGGAGACTTGTTTTCCAGCCTGGTGGGAGTCAGGGTGGTTTTAAATGAAGGGCAGATGTAGCCTGAGGCCAAAATCTGCCTCCCCCCCCCCCACCCGCCGCCCCCGCCCCCAGTCCTGCTGTAACCTTATTAAAAGGATAAAAAGAAAGGCAGTACTTTTATGGTCAGGAAGAAACGGTGTGACAAGGCGGTTTTCCCTGCAGAGAGAGGGGTTCTGGGGACACTGGTGAGGAGGTGGGCTCTCGCTTCTCTGCAGGGGGAGAGGAGGAAGGGAGGTGGAGGCCTGGGGCCTGTGCAGGGGTCTCTGACCTGACGGTCAAGGTCAAGGTGGGGGAGGAAGGGCAGGAGGTGGTCCCCAGCTGGCTGGCCTCACAGGTCATGTCAGCCCTCTCCCCACAGTTCTGCTAGTCCCCCAGGATCAGGCACTGTGACCCCAGAGGAAAGGGCCCTGAGGCGGAAGCCCTGTCAGGGAGCACAGGGCGTGGCACCTGGGACAAGCTCTGCCTGCTGCACGCAGTAGGAAGTAGGAACTTCTTACCGTTAAGCACTCTCAGGATGGGGTGCTTGCTACACCTCAGGTTTGGGATGCTAGAGGGACAGAGTTTGGGACCTAGTGAGAACTGTTCCTACACCCGTGACCATCTGAGCAGCTGGCCTCTCCTGTCTGGCCCTGGGCTCAGGCATCAGGACCACCAGGTGTGGGACTAGGTGTCGGTGACAGGCTGTCATACTCCTCAGGACTGGAATCCCGGCAGGGAAACTGAGGTAGGGCCCCCGCCACTAGAATGGCAACCCGAGGGGCCTGGAACAGAGAGGCCCGCTGCCCAGTGGACCCAGAGTCAGCCTGGGGCTATGACCAAGAGGAAGGGGCCAGAGAGGCCTCCATCAGGTGTGGAGAGCAAGCAGTAGGGGGGTGTTTCATCTTCTGGCTTCAAGTCTCCCAGCACGTCCCCTTCTCCTCTGCCTGGTCCCACGGCTCCAGGCTTTCCGGCTGGAATGTGTTTTCCAGAAGGTAGCCAGAGAGGTCAGTGTAAATCACATATCTGAACACTTTCTGCTTTCTCCCTCGAATCCTGCCTGTGGCTCCGTCACTTCCGGGATAAAGTTCAGACTCCATCACGTGTTACAGAAAACTTCCGGCATCATTCTCTCGTCCTTCTCTCTCACCCCGTCACCCTGGGGTCTAACGGGCAGAGCTGGGGATTCCCTGATCAGTCCCCTCACTCACCGCTTGTCTGTGTCTCTCCTAGCCCTGCCCTGTCCCCTCCGTCTGTCCCCAGGGCACCTGCCCCTGGGATGGACAGTCCTGCCTCTCAGTTGGCTCTGGACCTCAATAACTTGGCCGTCTCTGCTTGAGGACTTTCTCTGGTCTGAGGAGGACACTCTGCCTGCTCTCTGGGTAGGATAGCGATGGGGGGTGAGGTGGGGGTGACCAGACCTTTGCCACAGGAATCACCTGCAGTCCATGAGGAGTGGAATTGGAGACTAAATATCCAGCCTGCCAGGGCCTTGAGAGTGCAGTTCCAAGCTGTGCTCTAAGGAGTTCTCAGAGGGTCCTGGTAGGGGGGCTTGTGTCCTGGCTGCCTCCACAGGGACCCACCTGTTGGCACTTCCCTCTCTTCTCTGGTGCTTTTTACTGAATGCTTGTGCCCCACCCCCAGATTCATATGGTGAAACCCTGCTCCCCAGTGTGATGGGATGAGGAGGTAGAGCCTTGGGGGGGAGATGAGGTTGTGAGGCTGCACCCCCATGAAGAGATTAGTGCACTTATAAGAGTCCCTTGGACAGCAGCGAGATCAAACCAATCAATCTTAAAGGAAATCAACCCTGAATGTTACTTGGAAGGACTGATGCTGAAGCTGAAGCTCCAGCACTGGCTACCTGATGTGAAGAGCCGTCTCATTAGAAAAGACCCTGATGCTGGGAACAGTTGAAGGCAAGAGGAGAAGGGGACGACAGAGGATGAGATGGTTGAATAATAGCATCACTGACTCAATGGACATGAGTTTGAGCCAGCTCCAGGAGATAGTGGAAGCCTGGCGTGCTTCAGTCTGTGAGGCCGAAAAAAATCAGACTTGTCTAAGCAACCGAACAACAACAGGAGTCCCCAGAGAACCTGCTTACTCCCTCTGCTTTCTGCCACGTGAGGGTACAGAGAGAAGTCAGCACTCTGACCTGGAGGCAGGTTCGTGCCCGGATCCAGTGATGCTGGCACTCTCATCTCAGACCTCCGGCCTCCGAATGTGAGAAATCAGTTTCTGTTGTTCGTAAGTCATTGAGGCTAAGGTGATTTGTTGTAGCCTGAGATAGGACATCTGTCTTCCCCGCTCTCTCACTGGNCTCTGACCTGGAGGCAGGTTCGTGCCCGGATCCAGTGATGCTGGCACTCTCATCTCAGACCTCCGGCCTCCGAATGTGAGAAATCAGTTTCTGTTGTTCGTAAGTCATTGAGGCTAAGGTGATTTGTTGTAGCCTGAGATAGGACATCTGTCTTCCCCGCTCTCTCACTGGCTTCCTTGGATCACCCCACTATATCCCATCACACCCAGTTTTAATCTCTGGATCTACTTTGTGGGGGAGTCCAAGCCATGACACAGCTGCTATTCCTTCTGTCTGGAATGCTAACTTCTCTTGTCTGTTGGTTAGCAGATCGGGCATTCCTGGGTAGGCTTTTCTGAAGCTAGCTGCCCTGCCCTGTGCTTCTGGGCCTGTGATTTGCCCTGTGGCTAGCTTGCTGGTTGGCAGAACGTGTCAAGNGGCTTCCTTGGATCACCCCACTATATCCCATCACACCCAGTTTTAATCTCTGGATCTACTTTGTGGGGGAGCCCAAGCCATGACACAGCTGCTATTCCTTCTGTCTGGAATGCTAACTTCTCTTGTCTGTTCATTAGCAGATCGGGCATTCCTGGGTAGGCTTTCCTGAAGCTAGCTGCTCTGCCCTGTGCTTCTGGGCCCTGTGGCTAGCTTGCTGGTTGGCAGAACGAGTCAGTCTGTGTGGCCCAGGGCATGGGGCCCTCAGCATCAGGGGCTGTGCATTCACGTCTGTGTAGCCAGTGACCAGAGAGCAGGGGTTCAATAGGTGTGTGTTCAGGGTGCTGACACGAGGGACACTTGCTGGTGTTAGCTCTCTGCACTTGGAAGCAGCAGCAAATAGTGTTTCCCATGCTTCACAGAGTCTTCCTCCCTTGGCCAAATACATAAAATATCTTGCATCTATCTAGAGTGAGGGCTTCTTCAAGTGCTTTTCTGTGAGGCTGGGTCTCACCTAGACTCTGTGATAAGCAGACAGCATTGCTCCATTTTACAGATTGGGAAACTGAAGCCTAGGCTGATTGGCTGGCCCAAGACAATAAGCAAATAAAGGAGGAGACTGCAGTCCAGAGAGGTTAGGTAAACATCCCGGAGGCACACAGCACAGAGCCAGTAGGAGAGAATAGGAGAGACAGGCCTGTCTGTCTCTGGAATCCACATTCTTGCTCCTGGTCAGCTGGACAGAGTGGATGCCTACTGCTGTCCGGCTCCTTGTGGGGGGCCTGCTCCTCCATTCCTTATCTCTTTCTTAAAACCATCTGCTGAGCTGGAGAGCATAGCTTGGCTTCTCAGAGGAGGATACGGAGGTTCTGAGAGGTTCCAAGCTCTGCCCCCAGTACATCTCTGCGGCCGGTGTTCTTTCTCTACAGTCAGCCCATTCCTTTCCCCCTCAACTGTCCCACATTTTATGCCCCAAGGCAGACAGCTCAGGGAGAGGATTATTTCAAAGATGTGTCTGGCGAAGATTTAATGGCAGGCACTGCTCATAAACTTTGGGTGATTGTGTCTGCGGGACCCAGAGCTCCAGGCAGAGATGCAAACAGTGGGCTGGACCAGCAGTGCTGAGGCAGCTGTTTGGGGCTGGCCAGGCCTCCATGAATGTCTGTGCCCGGATTTATGAGGGCTTGTTGCAGAGTGAGGAGGAGGGAGAGGAGATGGGGAAGGAGAGAGGTGGCAGAGGAGGGAACTGCTTCCCTCAGATGGAGATCTCTCCCTTCTCCTGCCAGCCTGCACCAGACCAGCCCCTTGGGGTTTTCTAGAAACTGCCTCATGTATCTTCTTCCTCCTTTGGAGGGGTGGGAGGTCAGGTGGAAAAGGCCAGACATGTGCCAGGTAGAGAAGGGCTGCTCATCATCTAAAGCTCAGTCGGCCTTGGCACCTCCCTTCTCCCCCCACCTCACATCCCACCAGTCGCCAAGGCATCAATTTTCCCTCTTAAATAGACCCTGTCTCTTGGCTCCTTTCCGCATCACTCGCCTGGACAACTGGAGGAGCCTCCTTGCTTCCAGTTCTGTCCAAAAACTGTCCCTCCCACAAGGGCCCCGGAGCGACCCCTTTACAAACTCACACCTGACCGTGTCGTCCGCCTGCTTAAATGCTTTTGCAGTGTACTGTAATGATAGAGTACATATATACAGAGTCCCGTGTTGTAAACCGGCTGAAAAAGGAAAGCCCTGGTTTACAGTGTGTGCCGATTGCCTTGGTATAAGGACTGCCACTATTTCAAGTTGTAAAATCCCGGCTGGCAACATGCGGTGGCTTTCCTCTAGTGGCAGCCCATGGCCCCAGCACATCCCTGCATAGCACTGATGAGGTGCCGGGCACTGCGTTAGGGCTTGTACCCTCATCTGGGTCCTTCCCCTGCCTGGCAGGGCCCTCTCCGCCTATCTGTGCTGGTCCAGATTCTCTGCACTCCTCTGGCCCACTTCCGCTGTTGCTTGCTCCAGGATGCCTCCCCTGACCTACCCCCATTGCTGGAATAGTTGGGAGTATTCTCACAACACCACAGTTGCCATCTCTTCCTAGCAGAATCCCAGGCCCTCTCCTTTGGGGAGGATGGTTTCTTTCAGAGCCCCAGCCACCATGTGTGCATTCCAGGTGTAATGAAGCCTTGTGAGTAACCAGGCCATTCCGGGGAGCTGATAGATCACCGTCAGTGGAGTCAGGCTCAGCGTAGCTGTGGGTGGGGGAGACAGAGAGCCCTACCCTTGGGGCCCAGAGAGCTGGCTTTGGGCTCCCTGAGCATCCGGGCGGAGGAGCCTCGGGTCAGCACCCTGGCACTGTGGTGATGAGTAGCGGCGTGTATCCTGTGCCTGAACCTGATGCGCCTCCTGGTGCACTTCCCCACCACCTCAGTGGGTGGGGCCTTTCATTGTAATGCCCTGACGGTGTGCCTGTGATCGGGAAGTCCGCAGGGCTGGAGGGGACTCTTCAAGGTCAGGATGTACCTTTTCTATTGAGAGTTCAGTTCTGTAGCGAAGGAAAGGATGCTGTTGGTGACTTCCTGCCCACTCCCTTAAGGGGTAGAGGGTGCTCCCCAGTCCTGCTTGGAGCTTGCTGTTCCCACCCTACAGCTTCCTGCCATGAAAATACTATTGTCAAGATAAAATAAACATTTACATTCAAGGAACCTATACAATTTATGTAAGTGCTAGCATGAGTGTATTAAAAATGTGGATTTTTTTTTTTTGGTAAGAGCCAAAAATTGGAAATAAGCTAAACATTCATCAAGATGGGGTTGCTTAAACTGAGAACGATACACTTATGAAACACAAAGAGATTTTCCATTTTAAAAATTGTGGTAGACCTCATGATTTGGACGATGGCCCAGGATCTAAGTGGGATAAGTGGGGTAATTTGCAGTTTGGTAAGTGGGGCTGGGCAAGCTGCAGAGTGTTTCTGATGGCCCACTGGTGGGATGTGGGGGCAGTGTCTCTTGTTTACAGTTATCCTCAAACCTAGTACAGAACCTGGCCTCAGGAAGGGCTCTGTAAATATGGCTATTATCACCATTGTCAGCAGACCGTACATAAATGATGAACAAATCCTATTTTGTATAATCCTTTGTAGAGGCATTGAGAAGCCTGGAAGGAACCTTGTGAAAATATTAATAAAGCTTACCCCTGTTTGGAGTAAAATTGGCCAGGAGGGGATAAGACATTCACTTAAAATGTAAATATTACCTGATTAAACTTAAAAGCTTTTGGATAGAAAAGGAAACTATAAGCAAGGTCAAAAGACAATGCTCTGAATGGGAGAAAATAATAGCAAGTGAAACAACTGACAAAGGATTAATTTCCAACATATACAAGCAGCTCATACAATTCAATACCAGGAAAACAAACAACTCAATCAAAAAGTGGGGAAAAAACCTGAATAGACATTTCTCCAAAGAAGACATACAGATGGCTAACAAATACATGAAAAGATCCTTAACATTGCTCGTTATTAGAAAAATGCAAATCAAGACCACAATGAGATATCACCTCACACTGGTCAGAATGGCCCTCATCAAGAAGTCTACAAACAATAAATGCTGGAGAGGGTGTGGAGGAAAGGGAACGCTCTTGCACTGTTGGTGGGACTGTAAATTGATACAGCCACTATGGAAGACGGTATGAAGCTTCCTTAAGAAACTAGGAGTCAAACCACCATATGACCCAGCACTCCCACTCCTAGGCATATACCCTGAAGAAACCAGGGNAGACTCTGATGCTGGGAGGGGTTGAGGGGCAGGAGGAGAAGGGGACGACAGAGGATGAGATGGCTGGATGGCACCACTGACTCGATGGGTGTGAGCCTGAGTGAACTCCGGGAGTTGGTGATGGACAGGGAGGCCTGGCGTGCCGTGATTCATGGGGTCGCAGAGTCGGGCACGACTGAGCGACTGAACTGAACTGAACTGAACTGACTCAATCTGGGCCAGTGAGATGCTTATGTGTCACTCTGGGCAGGGTTTTGAAGGGCTAGAGCCCCTTTGTGGGGTGAATTGTGGGAGAGTGGGGGCACTTGTTGCAGCAGCATGCCTTGGCCTCTCCTGACTGACACACATACACACTCTCCTGAGCTGATGCCAGCATAGTGGGACCGCGGGTGAGAAATGGCCTTCTGCTTTGCTGTGAGGAGGGAAAAGAGAGACACAGATGAGTTTGTGCACTCCCTCACATGGAAAGTTTTTTTTTCCAGTGGAGTATTCAAGCTAACCAGCCTAGCATCCACCTTGCTCTCCCTGGGGGAATCGGGGTGTGTGTGTGAGCCTGATCAGATGGACCACCAGACCACCGCTGCGCATTGCCTCTTCGGTCCTGTGCCTGAACTTGCCCCACCTGTTTCTCTGTGATAAGTGGGCTATTTGTGCTTCTTGCTGTGCTAACTTACGAGTGACTTCCAAGGATCACTGCTCACAAGGATTTAAAAATTGTACTCCTGTGAGGCAGCCCTGGTGAAGCTCCCCGGGGCTTGCTCCCTGCCAGATCCATGAGCAGGCTTCCTGGGCAGGGCCACCAGAAGAGACCTTGTCCGAAATATCACCCCCCCTGGGGGGCCCTCTGAATCTCTGTGTCAGGGGTCATAGGAGAAGGTGGTTGAAAACCCAGGTCCCCATGGAGACCTAATGTTTTAACTCACAGTCAGTGCAGATTTTATTTTCTTGGGCTCCAAAATCACTGCGGATGGTGACTGTAGCCATGAAATTCACAGATGCTTGCTCCTTGGAAGAAAAGCTATGACAAACCCAGACAGTGTAGTAAAAAGCAGAGACATCACTTTGCCGACAAAGATCCGTATAGTCAAAGCTCTGGTTTTTCCAGTAGTCATGCACGGATGTGAGAGTTGGACCATAAAGAAGGCTGAGCACTGAAGAATTGAGGCTTTTGAATTGTGATGCTGGGAAAGACTCTTGAGAGTCCCTTGGACTGCATGGATNAAGGATTTAAAAATTGTACTCCTGTGAGGCAGCCCTGGTGAAGCTCCCCGGGGCTTGCTCCCTGCCAGATCCATGAGCAGGCTTCCTGGGCAGGGCCACCAGAAGAGACCTTGTCCGAAATATCACCCCCCCTGGGGGGCCCTCTGAATCTCTGTGTCAGGGGTCATAGGAGAAGGTGGTTGAAAACCCAGGTCCCCATGGAGACCTAATGTTTTAACTCACAGTCAGTGCAGATTTTATTTTCTTGGGCTCCAAAATCACTGCGGATGGTGACTGTAGCCATGAAATTCACAGATGCTTGCTCCTTGGAAGAAAAGCTATGACAAACCCAGACAGTGTAGTAAAAAGCAGAGACATCACTTTGCCGACAAAGATCCGTATAGTCAAAGCTCTGGTTTTTCCAGTAGTCATGCACGGATGTGAGAGTTGGACCATAAAGAAGGCTGAGCACTGAAGAATTGAGGCTTTTGAATTGTGATGCTGGGAAAGACTCTTGAGAGTCCCTTGGACTGCATGGATATCAAGGCAGTCAATCCTAAAGGAAATCAACCCTGAATATTCATTGGAAGGACTGATGCTGAAGCTGAAGCTCCATGTGGAGGGTCGACTCATTGAAAAAGACCCTGATGCTGGGAAAGATTGAGGGCAGGAGGAGAAGGGGGAGACAGAAAATGAGATGGCTGATGGCATCACTGACTTAATGGGCATTAACTTGGGCAAACTCCAGGAGATGGTGAGGCACAGGGAAACGTACTGGAGTATGTGGGATCACCAAAAGTCAGACGTGACTTGGCAACTGAACAACGACAGTAAGAAATGGATGTAAAGTTATTCAACCTAGACTGTTTCAGTGGAGGTGAGCAAAAAGAGACCGATACCTAAAAGTCAGGAGATAGAAATGAAGGGAGTGAAAGGGCATTGAAAGAGAAGATTGGGGCTAGGCTGGGCACCCAGTCGACTCCCTCTGGGAGATAATGCAGGGCCTCTGAGGTCAGGTGACATGGGTTCAAAGCCTGCTCCTGCCGTTTGGCCCCTGTGTGATCTTCTGGGGAAAAGGTGGATAGTTCTAAGGTCAAGCGAGTACAGTTGGCTCTGTTCATGAGACATGTAAATGCCTGTGCTGGGTGGTCCGTGGGGCATTCAGAATGTCACTTCCCCCCCGCCCCACCCCCCGACCATCTGAATGCCTTCTCCTGTGTGCCTTAAAATGTATTGGCACCAAAACCAAGAGCCGTCTTTTCTTTGTTTCACTGCAGGGATGAAATTAAATGAGCTCAGTTAAATTTTACAGTTGACCATTGAGCAAGGAGGGGATTTGGGTGCTGGCCGTCTGTGCAGCTGAAGGTCCACGTATGATTGATAATCAGCCATCCTTGTGCATGGTCCTCAGCATCTGCAGATTCAACCAGTGGCGGATTGTGTAGTCTTGTGGTATTATATTGAGAAAAATCCATATATAAGTGAAAGTGTTAGCTGCTCAGTCGTGTCTGACTCTTTGCAACCCCATGAACTGTAGCCCACCAGGCTCCTCTGTCCATGGAATTCTCCAGGTAAGAATACTGAAGTGGGTAGCCAGTCCCTTCTCCAGGGGATCTTCCTGACCCAGGGGTCCCTATGCAGTTCAAACCCATGTCATTCAAGGGTCAGCTGCACTGAGTTCTCACTCTGGGCAAGCCCTGGGGTGGGTATTGTGGAGGGAGACTGTCGAGAGAAGGATGCTGCTGCTCAAGACACCAATAGAATTGGTCTGGGTAAGGTCATTTCCCCTTCTCCGGGACTCAGGCGCCGTATGTCACACAGGAAGAGACCAATGGCATCTCCTCTGACCCGTCCTGGAAGGGGTGAATGAGATGGGGTGTGTGAAAGCCACTTGCAATAAGTAAAATCTATGCAAGTGTAGTGTTTCCTTTTTTATTGGATCCACTGGTATCTACTCTGAGTTCTCCCCTGATTGTGTCCCCGAGGCCCTGGGATAGCTCGCTGGGGTTTTCCATGGGATGACTTGATCAGAGACTTTCAGCTGGACTTGGTTTTATCCGAGGGGCCCCAGGCAGCTCCCCATGTTCAGTCTGGGAGAAGAAGGGCTGTATGTCTTTGGCCGTCAGTGGGTTCCCAGCCAAGAACTAGCTCCCTGCATTCCTGTTGTGAGGAAGGACTGGGATTGTACTCAGCGTTTTGTCTACACAGCCATCTGCCAGAGAAGCCTCTTCAGCATTGGAATAGCAGAGATTCAGAGCAAGGCTGAGGAGATGCATTGTAATATCTGCAAGGATATCATATGCAAATAGTGGGATATCCGCCAACCTCTGTGAGCCCCTTGAGAATCAGGAAAATGTTCTCATTTTTAAGATATCACTGACTTTTATGATTTCTGAGCCCAGAGATCCTGAATAGAGCTTCCTGATGGTTTCTTCTCTGAGTTTTTAAGCTTTTACAAATAAAATTATTATTGTCGTAGTTTCAAAGTTGACCACAAGCTTCCTGGCTTCCCCCTATGGGCCTAAGGCTTCCGGGTTGGCCTGGGCAAGGCTGTCGGTGTATCAGGGCATGGGTTTTCCCTCTGGGAAGGTGGCTCAAGAGTGCAAGCCACATAAGCTGGCTACTTTCATACAAAACTCTTGAACTGGGGTCTACTTAGAGTTAAGCTTGGTGCTGGGTGATGGAGGAACAAAGGCATGGCCGTTAGCTGGTCTCCAAAGGGGTGGGGAAGGAGGCATGTGCAGTCAGTTGCAAGGGAATGTAAAGGAAATGTCCCCAAATGGCTTGAGTGTGGCTGGCCCAGGAGAGGCTTTTGAGCAGATGTATAAAAGTGTTTTGGAATCCCCAGGTATAGAAAAGGTTCATGGACATTTCAACAGACGGGTCTGTGTGGTTGAGGAGTAAGAGGTTAGGGGTTCAAGTGTGAGAGAAGATGCTGGTGGGAAAGTGGTGTGCATAAGATGGGGGTGGGGGCAGGGCAGACAGGAAAGGCCTGAAATCCCAAGGAGGAGGTTGATATCATCAAGTGGTTTGGAAAGATCTTCTGTTTGAATGTCTTCCCTGGTGGCTCAGATGGTGAAGAATCCACTGTTAGGTAAAAGACGACCAGGACCCCAAAAGAGTGTCTAACGGGCTTTAATGGCCACGCGCTCCCCGGTGGGGTTCCCGGACCCCGAATGGGGCAGGTAGAGGAAGTCAGCGCACCCAGACCGAGTTAGAAGTTTGTTTATATATGCACGTTGCGAGGATGGGCAGGTTGATGGATGGGGGTTTGGATAGGTTGCCGGGCCAAGGTGTCGCGGGCTGATAGGTCCTTCTTCGTGGCTGGGGTGGGGTGGCTTTAGCTGGCGAACTGTGCTTCCACTGGTCCCTGGGATCTGGGAGGCTCCCTCCCTAGGGACTTCCCCCCACCAGCGGAGGAAGGAGGTGGTGGCCCATCATGGCCCCCAGGGTCTGACCCTACATCCATCTGCAATGCAGGAGACCTGGGTTCAATCCCTGGGTCAGGAAGATCCCCTGGAGAAGGAAATGGCAACCCACTCTTTGCCTGGAAAAGAATTCTGTCCGTGGACAGAGGAGACTGATGGGCTACAGTCCATGGTCACAAAGAGTCAGACATGACTGAGCAACAAACCCTTTCACTTTCTTCCTGTTTGAACACTTCTTGTGAGGGAAAAGTCACTACCTCTGGGGTAGCTGACCCCACCATCAGCAGTGATGTATAAAAAGCCCTTCCTGAGAGCAAGCCAGTGCCTGTTGGCCTCAGAGGGGCCTGAAGGGCCACCCTAGGCCACTCTTGGTCCTTCCATCCTTGTTTTTGTCCTTATTAGACTGATGGGCCTTTGGCTTTTAGATGAGTATGATAACTTCCTTTTACCATGACCATCACTAAAATTTAAGCATGTGCCCAGAACTTCCAGAACTTTCTGTTAATGACTGAGCTTGGCCTACTCTAAGGAATTCACCTGAATTCATCTCTTCAGTTTTCTCTGTGGCTCAGAACTTGGGGGATTTGAGGTTCAACAGTCTTGCTTCTGAATCCCATCTCAGATGCTTTGTAGCTTTCTGACCTTGAACATGTGGCTTTCCTCTCCAAGTTCAGCTTCCTTTGCCTGTCACAGGGCTTGCTGTAAATGTGCAGATAATACTTCCCAGCTCCCTCCTTTCTGGTTAAGAGACGTCTCTCTTCCCAGGCTGTTGAGGTAGAGTTTTGGAAGGTCACCGGGCAGTACTGTCATTGAGATGCTTCCAGAGCCCCTGACGCTGTTTCTATTACCTTACTCCCCCTGGGAATTGATGTGTGTGTTTTCTGGATAAGACAGGCCTCCAGAGGAAGGCTTTCTCCCATTTCTGTAAAAGTGCCTGTTTTAGGGCTGCATCCTTCGTTCCAGTTCTGGCGATTTGGGAAGCACGTGCAATCTGCATTTTGCACGCTGCCTTGGTCTGTTTCCAGACAAAATATTTTGACAGTGGATTCTTCATCTTGCCTCTCTAACTGTCTTTGGGAGGCCCTGGGATTTTGCTTTTCCTGAGCCTTTGGCTCTGTAATCCTCTAAATCTTGAGTGTCCAGTGGGGTCAGCCAGCCAGAAGGCAGGCTCCCAGGGGCTCACCCAGGTCACCCGCTGCTGTCTCAGACTGGAGATGGAATCCCAGAGAGTAGGGTTGGGGGAACTGTCTGAAGTCACAGGGCAAACTGGTGGCTGAGAGGGGTCCCTCCCCTCCCTCGACTCCACATCCTGCTCTCAGCTGGGGCCCCAGAGCCCCGTAAAGTTGCCTGAGTGTTCCAGAAGGCTGTTTGTGGGTGCTGCGCGCATTTTCCAGGCCTGCTCGTCTTTCTGTAGGTTACTACCCCCATCGCCGCCCAGCTCCATAGTCAACCTGATTTATGCTCAGGGTGCTTGATGTGCAAACCCCAAAACTCAAAGCCAATCAGATGGACACTTCCTGAACTCCATCCAGTTCCTGGCTGAGGCGGGTGTTGTGCTGTGGGGAGGTTCAGGAAGCCTCCAGGGCAAGTGGTGGATTCCAGCAGCTGTGATTTAGGCAGCTAGAGCTGTAACTATTCCCACCTCCCCCCAACACACACCCCTGTTTCCACTAACAAACTGGCCCCACCCTGGGCCTTGGGAACATCAACTTGAGTCACAGCTTTTCTAAGAGTGAAATGATGCTCACTCTTCATTTTTATGTTGCTACCACAACAAATGACCACAGACACGATGGCTTCAAACAACACAAATTTATCCTCGGTTCTATAAGTCAGGAGCTCAGACAGAGTCTTTGGGGCTGAGAATCAACACGCTCTGTGGCCACTTCCTTCTGGAGGCTCAAGGAGAGAGTCCACTTCCTCATCTCTTCCTGTATTCTTTGGCTTGTGGCCTTTTTCTTCAAAGCCAGACACTTAGCATCTTCCTTCTCTGAATCTTCTGTCCTCACTTGGCCTGCTTTTCTGTGTCAAATCCCCCTTTGCTGTGGTGTTTGTGATGACATCTAGAGCTCGCTTGGATAATCCAAGCTCATCTCCCCATCTCATGATGTTTTATCCAATCACATCTGCGCAGTCCCTTTTGCTTGCCATGGGAGGGGACAGTCACTGGGTCCAGAGACTGGGCGGGGGGAGGTTTTGGAGACCACCCTTCAG
>SJYA01002795.1:996570-1090579 GCA_006410615.1 Neotragus moschatus | reverse complement strand
TTGCTCCTCCTCTGTGCTGCTCCCCTCACTCTGCCCATCCTAAGAGCCCCCGCCTCCACTTAGGGCACCCCAGTCCTGCCATGGGCTCTGCTTTTAAGGGACCCACCCCAAGTCACTTTCCCTTCTGCCTTTTCTTTTTCTCTTCTCTCTCTTCTTTGTTGGGAAATCAGGAGAGCACGATGTCATGGAAACCAAGTCAGGAGAGTTTCAATCAGAGGAGAAGCCAGCCCCATCAGACGAGGGAAGCAGTCGCAGAATCAGGACCTCAGCTCATCAGCCTTGGCCTTGAGAAGGTCTGTTGCTGCCCTCCTGTCTACTTGATCATCAGGTACAGTTGAATGTCACCTTCCTTCTTTAGTGCTGGGTCTTTCGTTGTTCAGTCGCTCAGTCGTGTCTGACTCTTTGGGATTCCGTGGACCGCAGCATGCCAGGCTTTTTTTCCTTGTCCTTCACCATTTCTCAGAGCTTGCTCAAACTCCTNTCTACTTGATCATCAGGTACAGTTGAATGACACCTTCCTTCTTTAGTGCTGGGTCTTTCATTGTTCAGTCGCTCAGTCGTGTCTGACTCTTTGGGATTCCGTGGACCGCAGCATGCCAGGCTTTTTTTCCTTGTCCTTCACCATTTCTCAGAGCTTGCTCAAACTCCTGTCCATTGAGTCGGTGATGCCATCCAACCATTTCATCCTTTGTCACCCCCTTCTCCTCCTGCCCTCGATATTTCCCAGCACCAGAGTCTTTTCTAATGAGTCGGCTCTTCGCATCAGGTGGCCAAAGTATTGGAGCTTCAGCATCAATCCTTCCAGTGAATATTCAGGATTGATTTCTTTTAAGATTGACTAGTTTGATCTCCTTGAAGTTCAAGGGACTCTCAAGAGTCTTCTCAAGCACTACAGTTCAAAAGCATCAATTCTTCAGCGCTCAGCCTTCTTTATGGTCCAACTCTCACGTCCATACATGACTACTAGAAAAAATATAGCTTTGATGATATGGAAACAAACTTTAATGGTGGAAAAATGTCAGGGAAGTCAGTTCTCCCTCCTTAGCTTCAATTTGTATACCTACAAAAGAGCTGAATGATCCATCCAAAATTTTCTGATTCTAAGAAGGTATCCTCATGTGATCTTCTGCAAATAAGAACAGTACCAACAGTCCCCTTCCCAAGCCTGTGATAAGTGTCCTCACACGTGCTGAGCAGAGGAGGGGTAGCATCTGCTTCAATCCTCCAGCCACCCTGTGAGAAACAAAGTATCTGTCTTATCCCCCTTTTATTGTTTCATCAACTCGTTATCTGCAGAGGCCTCCTGGATTCACATCTCCAGCCTGTACCTCACTCCTTAAATCAGCTGGCTTTGGTGTGTTTCTTCTAACGCTGTCTTAGTTCAGGCCTGGTGCCACAAAAAATACTATAGAATGGTTGGCTTAAATCACAGGAATTTATTTCTCCCAGTTCTGGAAGTCTGAGGTCAGCGTGCTGCTGAAGGCTGTCTTCCTGGCTTGCAGATGGTCACTTCTTACAAGCTGGGGAGGGAGAGGAAGAGGGAGGGTGGGCAAAACTGCTCTCTCTGATATCTCTTCTTATCAGGCCTCTAACCCCATTGTGAGGGCCCCACCCTCATGATTTTATCTAAACTTAATCACTTCCTGAAGGTCCTCATCTCTAAATACCATCACATTGGGGCCAGGACTTCGACATATGAATTTGAGGGGTTGGGTGGGGAACATAGCTCAGTCCATAGCAACCCTTGACCAAGAGTACATTAAACAGTCACCGTGGGGCTCAGCCCAGTGCAGGAACTCTGTAGATACTGTAGAACATGCCCCAAGGTTATCCATCCAAAACAGTGAGGGAGTGAGTTATTCATCCACTGATTCCCATCACCGGTGGATTGAGAACTATTTCCAAGAGGTACTGACCCCCTGCCCCTCTGGTCTCCCTGCGTGAGCTGAGTACTCTCCAGGGACCAAGAAAGGCCCTCGGGCAGGGCCAGGCACCTGTAGTTGAAGCTGTTGGGGCTGCATGGTCAGGTGTTGTTCATGCAGAGAAGGGGGTGCCATGGTGACTTTAGGAGGGGCAGTTTCTATGGAGTTGTGGGTGCAGAAGTCCCAGGGCAGTCGGTTGTCTCTGAACAGGTGGTGAAGGGGCAAAGCTGGATTGAGGATGTCTCCTGAGTGAAGAAAATGGGGGCATGGAGTCAGGAGTGTTCTCAGGCATTCCCTGGTGGTCTAGTGGTTAGGATTCAGCACTTTCCCTGGGTTCAACCCGTGGTCAGGGAACCAAGATCCCACAAGCCATGGCGTGTGGCCAAAAAAAGGGAGAATGAAACAGAGAGTTCTTGTTTCCAGATGGGAGGCTCAGGGACATGCTTTTGTATGGATGGGGATGTTGGGGGTGGGGATGAGGGAATGGTGGGTGATGCAGGATGCAGGGAGGGAGGTCTGGACATTGAAGATTTGAAGGCAGATCAGAGGCTGGAGGGAGCGAGGTCCTGACACAAGTAAAGTGATTGGTCGGTTGGAAGGACAGAGCCTCTTTTGAGCTGTGAAAAGAAGGAAGAAGGGAAAGTGGGGACCCGCTGAAGGTGGATTTAGTAAGGTACCATGCAGGGACTTGACTGATGATGCCTTCTGTTTTACTGGTGAGGTCAGAACAAACAAATGAAGAGAGAGAGGTGGGGAGGGCATGGTATTGTTGCCCCATTTCTTTTCTCTTATTTTGGAGTGGAGCAAGAAAGATAGCTTATTTCTTTTTATACAGAAACACTTCTCATAGCTATCAAAATAATTGCATTTTCTCTCATTGAAAATAAATACACATCAAATGCTTCCATGCATTTAGTAAGTTTCTCAGGCTCTTTTGAAATTATGTATTGGTTTCGCTTGTGAGCATTATATGTGTAATATAAAATGTAGTCGTATTTTTGAAGGGGAATTTGGAATCATTAGTAGTCCTAACAATACATGTAGATTTTGACCTGTCAATTTCACGAAACTTGACAACTTTCATGTTTGAAAAGCCAATGGAGAAGATATCAAAGGCAGATTAAGAGCCAGGAGAAAAGGATTCCTTGGGTGTTAGGAAGAGCGAAACGACTGACATTTATTGAATGAGTACTGTGATCCAGGCCTGTTAGCTAGGGTTTTCTAGTCACTGACTTCCACAGTTCTATGAAGGAGATATTATCGTTATCCTGGTTTTAGAAATGGGAAAAACAGAAGCATAGCTGGGTATTAAGTAACTTGCGACAAGTTATAGACCCAGTAAGTGGCAGGACCAGGAGAAGTTTTCCTAGTTCCAGTGCTTATGTTGGTGCCACGTATCTTAGCGCTGTCATCTGAGACTCATCTCCATCTGTTTATCTTTTTTTTCTGGATCTGTTAAGATAAAATTGACATAACACTGTGTAGTTTTAAGGTGTGGGATGTGATGATTTGATACATGTATATACTCTAAAAGGATGACCACAGTAAGACCAGTTAATATCTCCGTCACCTCATATAAATGCCATTTCTTTCTTTTGTGTGTGTGATGAGATCATTTAAGGTCCACCCTTTGAGCTACTTTCAGTTTATAACACAGTACTGTTAACTATTGTCATCATACTGTACGTAGATCCCCAGAACTTATTCATTCATCTTATAACTGGGAGTTTGTACTCCTTGGCCAGCATCTCCCAGTTCCCCCAGCCCCTGGCAACCACTTTTCTCCTCTCAGTTTCTTGGAATTTGATCTCATACAGTGAGATCGATAGTCTTTGTCTTTCTCTGTGTGGCTTCTTTCACCATTGCCCCATTTCTTTGGTCCTGGGGCACCATCAAGGCTCAAATCCAGAAAACCCACATGGTGTCAAGAACTCTAGTGGGCTGATACATTTTTTGTAAGTTCCCTGACAAATAAAAAAAGTCCCATTTCTCAGGAACAGACTAATACACATTTATGGAGCTGATCACCAAATTACAATGATGAAAGGGATAATTCTTCAGACTTTAGGAAGTGACTTCTAGTGATAAACATCTACTTTTTTTTTTTTTTCCTCTCCTACAGTCTAACTGGGGGGGGGGGGAAATGGGCAAGACTTGTTGCATGTAACATGTAATATTCTTCATTTGCTGCTGTGATCTTCACAAATGGGGTTCTGAATAAGAGTTTTCAGCTTGAGTTCAGTGTCCTTTCGTGCTAAAATGATAGGTACAGGAACACATAAAATTGCATATTTTTATTGTCTTTGATATAAGATAGATACTCAGACTCTCTAACATGACAGGAGACAACTTTATTTTCTTGACAAGAAACAGAAAGAAGCCTGAACGGTCTGATCATTAATGTTATGAGCTGTGGTTAGACATCATGACAGTAAACTTGGAAGGAGATAATAACTTTCAGTGCTCCCAACTTAGATCCTGCGCCTGCCATCACGTATAGTTCTACATAGTTTATAGTTTTAATATTGTTCTGCGGCTTTGTCCAAATCACGTTACGATGAAATCCCTCTCAAAGAAGATGCAGCTGAGTAATGAAGGACGATGTTTGCATTCACCTTCAGGATGAATTCCTTTGCTGCAGTCTCTTAGACCCCTTGCGTTTCATTAGGTAGGAATATAGTCACTGGGAACAATTTGTAACGTTGTAAATTTCTACTCATGCTATTGGACACAAAGGGAAATTCTGTGTACTCCATTCTGGATGAACAAATTACCAACGACATCAAAGATTTTAGTCCAGAGGGGCTTAGAGATATGCTGTCCACAGTCACAGGAGTGAATATCTCGTCTGCAATTTCTGATATTTTTTTTTTATCACACACGTGGGAGTGAACTCTCAAGAGTTCCTGGGAATTCTGCACAGTTTATTTAGGATATTGAGTCCTAGGATGATACACTGGGGCCGGGAAGTGAGCAGACTCAAGTGTTGAGTGCACTGTGGTTTGGTGAAAATGATCAAGTGGCCAAGAGCAGGGGAGGGTGGGAGGGTTCCCACCTCAGCCCAGATACTGAGCCATGTGTGCGTGGAGGCAGTTTTCTTCCCTGAAAGAGGAAAACTGAAGAGCTAGCATGGGACTGTCTCCAAGGCTCTGCTCAGCTCACATAGGCTAGGATTCTACCACCCTAGATCTGACCTCCATTTCTTCCAGCAATTGGCTCTATCACCTGGGAATTTTCAAAAAGTGGGCAGTGTAATCTCAAGGGGAAACCTATTTCCACATGTTAGTGAGACCCACAGACAAGGTGAAAGGGTCAGGGGACAGAGGGAAATGAGAGGCCTGCTTGATTTTTATCACCATCAGTGGTTCAGGTGGGAGAGAGGCCTTTTTCTTGAAAGACAGGTTATTTGTGATGGAAAAATCATACAGGTTAGTTTCTAGCTGATCTGACCACTGGCCAAATATGTAGGGGGGGTGGTAGTGTCATAAGGAATGTTCTTCTACATCTTAAAGACTGTTGCCTTCCTGAATTGCACCATGATAGCATCATAATAATGTGAATCGAGCAGTTGTAAAGAAATTATTAAAAATTAGCAATGGGCTACAAAACGCAAGGTGACAGATTGGTGCCCACGGTGCTAGGGAAAGAATAATTTACAACTTCCAAGTGAAATCTCAGGTTGTTTGTTCTTTGTTTCTGGAAGCAGAACACAACATTTGCAGCCAGTTTTGGGGAAGTTAACTTCTTATTAATTTTGGAAGCTGTTGTCAGTGCCCAGCCCTACCTCCCTTTCTCGGCTTCAGGGACGAGGTACAGGGAACAGCATTATTTCAGTGTATAAGCTCGCTCGTGAGTCCCCAGAGGGATTCTGCTGTGCTGCCTGCTGGCCTGGGAGCCCCAGGAGAACCAAGACCGTGTTCTGTATGGCTGGTGTCTGGCACATAGTAGGTGCTCACGGAGGGTCTGTTGACCCTGCAGCTCCTGGGAGCAACATTGGCACAAAGAGCAGATGAGATTAGGAGGAGATGAAGGGGCATGGGACTGGGGCATTTGTCACCCCTATTTCCCTGGCAGCAGACTCCTTCCAGGAGGCAGAGGAGAGCCAAGCCCATCTTTGGAGCCCAGCCTCTCCTTTTGCTTCTCATCTGCCCTCAGTGCTGAAGGGCGGCCAGCTAAAGAGCAGGATGGTCAGAAATACATTTTTCTGCACCTCCTGCGTTTAGCAGTCAGGGTAAACATGCCAGCATCAGCTCCCAGACTGGACTTCTTCAAGGCCTATCCAAGGGCACCATGGATGGAGAGGAGCTGCTGTCCCCTGGACATGGCTTCCTGGAGGAGGGCAGAGAATTCCTGTGCTCTGCTGTTTGGATGAGAAGTATCTTGTGTTTTTACGCTCATGTTCTCACATGGACATTATTCAGCTTTTGCTAATTGGCTTTACGATTTTCCCAGTAGTTAATATTCATCTGTCAAAGATGGAAGCATAAATAAATAACTTTGGTCCGAGCACACCTTCTTATTAGACCATACATCATGTTAGAAAGTTCGCATTCTTTAACCAGGAAGATGAAATTAGAAACATCTTGAAAAAGCCTTCTTGTTATCAATCATGTCATCTTGAACATGTTTCGAAGCTTGCTGCTGGCATCCAGAATAGATGTTTTATTCAAAAGAATATATTTAAAGAAAATGACAGCACTTTTCGATTTCAGCTTTTTTAAAAACAGGAAATCTTTCACGCCCTCCTGACTCAGAGCATTCCAGCACCTTGGCAGTGGAGCGGCATGGCTGGAGCCTTTTCCGGATGTCCCCGCAAGGGTGGAGAATTTTCTGACCTTTTAGAAAGGGAGTGAGACAGAAAGACACATGGATCACCACTCAGCAGAATTTCCTGGTTCTCGAGTGGCTAAAAAAACAAAAATCACTTGTTCTCTCTGGGATCCAGTCTATTCATTTATGAAATGAAAAGGTTGTACAAGATTAGCGTCTTAGCTTGGACTGCTGAAACAAATGACCACAGTCTGGGGGGCTTAGGTAACAAACACGGATTTCTCTCAGTTCTCAGGAAGCCCAAGATCAAGGCACTGGTAGATTTGGTATCTGGGTGGGCATTCTTCCTGGCTTCTAGAGATGCATCTTCTTGTATCCTCCCAGGTAGAAAGGCAGGATCCTTTTTCATAAGGGCATTATAATCCCATAGTGCACTCATGGGTGTGTGCTATGTCGCTTCAGTCATGTCTGACTCTTTGAGACCCCGTGGACTGTAGCCTGCCAGGCTCTTCTGTTGGTGTGATTCTCCAGGCAAGAATATTGGAATGGGTTGCCATTTCCTCCTCCAGAGGGTCTTCCTGACCCAGGGGACCAAGCCCAACTCTCTTGAGACTCCTGCATTGCAGGTAGTGTCTTTACCTCTGAGCCACTGGGAAGCCCAATCCCATAGTAATCCTATCACAAAGGCCCCACCCTCATGACCTCATGTAACCTTGTTACTTCCCAAAGGCCTGACCTCCAAATACTATCCCATCAGTACTTCCCTGGCCTGGGACCACTGCCTGCTTCTCCTGGGGTTGGGGATCATAGCATTAGATGTTCTCTGAGGGCCCCTCCAGCTCTGACCTGCTTGACCCCAGAAGGGATGAGATGAGGGGTTCAAGTGGCTCCCCACTTCCAGGAGGGTTCTGCAGCTCAGCCCAGTTCAGCCTTTCCTGTGATAAGTTCCACAGCACAGGGCACGTAGGAGGACAGTCCCTGCACCAAGAGAACAGGATCTTTGCCTCCACTCTGCCCTGTTGGCCTTTACGGCCTTGGACGAGTCACTGCACCTCCCTGTGCCTCACTTTCCCCATTTGTAAAATAAGGCAGTTGGATGGGCTCCGGTCTAGGATTTAGTAATCCCTCTGGGAGATAAAGGATAGTTAAAGTCTGTATGTATTTCTATAAAACAAATGGAACCAGATCTATTTCCTGAAAGCCCAGACTTGATGCTTTCAAACTGTGGTGCTTGAGAAGACTCTTGAGAGTCCCTTGGACTGCAGGGAGATCAAGCCAGTCAATTCTAAAGGAAATCAGTCCTGAATATTCATTGGAAGGGCTGATGCTGAAGCTGAGGCTCCATTACTTTGGCCACCTGATGTGAAGAGCTGACTCATTGGAAGAGATCCTGATGCTGGGAAAGACTGAAGGCAGAAGGAGAAGGGGATGGCAGAGGATGAGATGGTTGGATGACAGCACTGACTCATGGACATGAGTTTGAGCAAGCTTCAGAAGATGGTGAAGGACAGGGAAACTTGGTATGCTGCAGTTCATGGAGTCACAAAGAGTCAGACACGACTCAGCTACTGAACAGCAAGCATCTTCCTTATTGCAAAGACATTTTGGAATCTATTTGTCCACGAATGAATTCAGAAAACAAAGGGACTTCAGGTTCAGGCCTCTGGTCAGCAACAGAGGTCATTCTAGGGGCAAGAACCTTTAGAACTTTCTCAATCCCTGTTGGTCCCACAGAGCAAATCCCAGAATCAACAAATTCCATTGAGTTGGCATCCAACGAGTCCTGGAATGTTGGGCCTAGAAAAAGAGGCAAACATCTTCCAGTCCAATCTCCTCACCTGACAGTTGAGAAAATAGATGTCTGGAAGAGGACCTGACTTCTCCAGGTCATAGCCCAGGTGGTGCAGAGATGAGCCAGGGCTCCGGGCCCCTGCTTCAGGACTCTCATTATGACCCTCAGTTTGCTTTTTGTTTTAAAAGCATTAACACAGCTCCTCAAAATGCACAGCATGATTTTGAATTCTTTCCCTTCTTTAAGCATAAATCTTAAGTCGTGGTCTGTAAAAACACATAGACACAACCTACACTTGAAGCCAAATGCGGGTAACCACACCCATCTGCTGCCCTGAATTTCCAGCAGGAGCGGCTGTCAAAAATCTCATCGTGGACAGTTTGCCAAACACTTCACAGCCGAACCTCATGGAGAATTAATAATGCTAACTGTGTCTGTGACATCTCATAGGTGTCAGAGGGGTTGATTTATGACAAACGTGTTCCCCCCAACCCCCACTTAAAAATGGAAGGTGTTAGATCGAATTACTGAAGGCAGCAGGCCAGAACAGACACAATTAGGACAAATCCCAGCTCCTAGGAGGCCACAATCCGTTAGGACAGATATGCCTCGTAAGCAGGATGGGCTATCAGAACGACTGAGGTAATTGACACAGTGCTACGGGGCCCAGCAGAGGTGGGGACCACTCTGGCAAGAAGATCATGGCAGAGAAGTGTCTGGATCAGGCTCCAGAAGTGCGAGAGGATGCAGAGAAGTGTGCCCTGAGGCTCAAAGTTGAGAGTACACAATGCGCGTTCAAGGAGTAGTGGATGTCAAAAAATGTGAATCAATGAAGTTAAAATACTCCCTCACACCATACACAAAAATAAACTCAATATAAGACACGACACCAGAAAACTCCTAGAAGAGAACATAGGCAAAAAATTCTCTGGCATAAACTGTAGCAGTATTTTCTTGGATCAGTCTCACAAGGCAAAAGAAATCAAAGCAAAACTGAACAAATGGAACCTAATCAAACTTATACGTTTCTGCACAGCGAAGGAAACCATCAACAAAAGAAAAAGACAGCATGTGGACTGGGAGAAAATATTTGCAGACAATGTGACCTACAAGGGTTAACTTCCAAAGTGTACAAACAGCTCATACAACTCAATATTAAAAAAAAAAAAATAACGAAACAACTGACAACCCAATCAAAAATGGACAGAAGACCTAAATAGACATTTCTCCAAAGAATACCTACAAATGGCCAGCAGGCACAATAAAAGATGCTCAACATTGCTAATTACTAGAGACATACAGATCAAAACTACAATGAGGTACCACCTCACACCAGTCAGAATGGCCATCATCCAAAAGTCTAAAGATAAGAAATGCTGGAGAGGGTGTGGAGAGAAGGCAGCCCGCCTACACTGTTGGTGGGAATGTAAGCTGGTATAGCCACTATGGAGAACAGTATGGAGGTTCCTCAGAAAAGTGAAAACAGAGTTACCATATGATCCAGCAATAAAATGTTTTAAAATTAAGGTGCATACATTGTGTTTATAGACACCAGGCCATTGTACATTTAACAGACTATATACAATGTAAACACAGCTTTCCTGTGCACTGGGAAGCCATAAAATTCATGTGACTCGGCTGTCTTGTGATATTTGTTTCTGAAACTGAACTCACAATGTCTCCAAGGTCTGCTTGTAATGAAAGCTAGCATTTATTGGTAGGTTATGAACTGGGTTAAGCTTTACATAATCCGTATCACTGAGTCNCCTGTGCACTGGGAAGCCATAAAATTCATGTGACTCGGCTGTCTTGTGATATTTGTTTCTGAAACTGAACTCACAATGTCTCCAAGGTCTGCTTGTAATGAAAGCTAGCATTTATTGGTAGGTTATGAACTGGGTTAAGCTTTACATAATCCGTATCACTGAGTCTCTGAAAGAACTTTCTGGGGTAGATACTGCTGTTATTCCCATTTAACAGATTAGGACCCTTGTGGTCTCGGGCACGGGCCCCACCTTTACAGTGTCCAGCAAGAGAGCATCTTGCCTCTGCTCTGATGTCGCATGCAGTGTCACAAATGGTCCAGTATCGGCGCTCACTGCTCATGTAGTCTTATGAGCAGTCAGGCACGTGCTCTGAGTCAGCCCGTCACTTATAAAGGAGTGAGCTGACTCTTAATCTTTGCAGCAGCCCTACGAGATTGGTGTATCACCCCTCCCATCCTATGGTTGGTGAAGCCGGTGCCTGTTCCTATGACAGCTGACATCAGGAGAGCCAGGGTCTGGTTGATTTATCTGCACTGCGTTGCGTGCCCAAATATTTCAATTTAATTGCCTGGGGTGGAGTCAGATATTGGCATTTGAAAAAGCTACCTGGGTGATCCTACTTCGTAACTGGGCTGAGACCCCCTGGCCTGGTGGCAAAACTCATATTCTTAACCAGGATTAAAAAAAAAAAAAAAAAAAAAAAAAAAGCATGTACTTCTCTATGCATGATGTTCATGGTTTCCAAAACCTGGATCTTTGTTCAGTAAACAGGCTGGCTTCAAATAAAATAAAGTTTGAGTCATACTGCTACTACTATTGTTTAAAAAGAAAAGGCAGGGGGAAAGAAGCTTTTTCAAAAATTTAGATATGCTGGTACATTAATAGGAGTGCCCAGGGCAAAAATAGCTTTTACTTACCTGTCAAGTTTCTGTCATCACCTGCCATCACAACAAACTTTATTTTCTAAAGATATTGAAAAGCATATGAACTACAGGGTTCTTGAATGGTGGGAAGTGTGGGTTTTAGCAGGCAAGCACAAAACAAGTCTTCATCTTCATTTTTCTCCTCTTGAGAAAAGAACTGCTGTCCCCGGGCTCCTGGAGAAGCTGGGAAAGGAAATTTGACTTTCAGTACTTTAGAATTAAGGAGATGAGCGTGGAAGACAGTTGATAATATGGAAATCTGCCTGGCTGCCTGCTTCTGTTTCTTGGGGCCAGTGCTCTCATGAGTTCAGACAGGGCCCTGGTCTCAGCGTGGGCTCCAGCCCTCTTTGGGACCTGCATGCCATGCCAGTTAATAGCTGACCTGCTTTCCTGAGCTCTCACGGCCTCTCTGCCTCTGTTAGCTCTGGACACATTCTTTACCACATGAGTAGACTTGTCCCTGCTTCCCAAAAGGGTTGTGTGGGCTTGGTGTCAGTGCCCTCAAGGATGGGAGCGGGCCACAGGCTGCCTCTAGGACCAGGCATGAAAGTGAAGTGAAAGGGTCAAGCGCTCAGTCGTGTCTGACTCTTTGCGACCCCACGAACTGTAGCTCACCAGGTTCCTCTGTCCACGGAATTCTCCAGGCGAGAATACTGGCGTGGGTAGCCATTCCCTTTTCTAGGGCATTTTCCTGACCCAGGGACCGAACCCAGGTCTCCTGCATTGCAGGCAGATTCTTTACTGTCTGAGCCACCAGGGAGGTTGTGATTTCAAACGTGGATGGATTGCTTGGATGTGTCACATGAATTAGGATTCCTAGCAGGTCTGACTTTTAAATAAGGTCTGGCCATGCTTCTCTGGGATCTGTTCAGAGGCCATGTCTTTTATTGCCAAAGGGGCTTCTCATGGGAAGGGGTAACCTCCACCTGCTTATGAAGGAGGGACTCACCTCAGTGTGGACATTTCAGTGACCATGAGAAAAAAGTGGTCTTCTTATTTTTTTTGCTAAAAGTTAATGATAACTATAATGATAGTAATAATATTAATGATGATAACTACAGCTAGTTGTAATTGCTAGCACTGTGCTTAACACGTCATGAATACTGTGTGTTCTATTTCTCACCATAATCCCCCTGTGGTAGGTTTACTTTTAGCCCCATTTTACAGATAAGAAAACTGAGGCTTAGGAAATTCAAGAAGATGATCTTCACAGGTGACAGAGCCATTTTTTTTTAACCTGGTCTTTTTATTTCTAAGGCTAATGCCCTTTTGTCTATCAGGAATATAAATCTAGAAGGTTATTTATAAATTCAATTGAAACATGCCTGTTGGAAAGTTCCTGTGATTAGTTCAGATCCAATTTCTGAAGGAAGAGTAGGCATGTGTGGCCTCTTGCACACGACCTTTCAAAGGGGTGTAAGCTATTGCGATGTCACCCCTTCCACTCCAAGCTTCTCCCCCACAAAACCGGGTGACAACTACTCCTTCAACTGTTTCCCACTGGGCCCTTCACTCTCCTGTCATGTCGTCCACTTGATCCACATTTATCTGAAAGTGTTCCTCGTTCCAAATACAAAACTGAAAATATGATCCCACTAGGGGCATTTCTTTCTTTCTTTTTTAAAGGAAGGAACCATGAGATGTGGAATTTTAGAATTACAAGGAATCTTAGAGACAATGTAGCCCAACTTTGTACATGAGAAAGCCGAGGCCCAGGAGGAAGAGAGAAAACTGCCCAAGGTCACTGGACTGTCGTGATGGGTCTACACGCCCATGGTTTACTCATCTCTTGAGTGAGGCGCACAGCACGGCTAGGGGGATGAATTAGGGTTACATTTGTGGCACACTTGGTTTCCTATTTACTTGGTACACAGAGGTGGCCAGCTGTATCTTGGGGAGAGATGATGAAAGCTGGCGTCCAGGTGGTGGGGACGGAGGGGGAGGAAAGGATTTGGGATGTGAGAAGAATGAGACCCGGTGACGGGCCGTGAGATAGAGGAATTCTCAGAGATGGATGATGCCTAGGTTTCTTCAAATGGGTTTCAAAGGATGAATAGGAGTTTACTCAGAGTAGGGGAGGGATGGCCCTCCTCACAGAATGAATGACCTTGTGAAGGCAGGGGGCTTGGTGGAGCAGGATTTGCTGAAGCTCACGATAGGCATCTTTTGTCAGACTTATGTTACCCCAGAGCACAGACAACAATGAAACCGGGATCTTTGCAGCTCAGCAGCAATAACAGCCACAAAAACAGCAGGGAGAAAGTGAAAATCAATGCTTGAAACAATGTTTGAAAGCCATTTTAATGTCTCTGCTGACTGATGTCTCGTGGGCTCCATCCAGAAGCTCGAGTTAATGAAATCTAATCAGCTAGCCTCCCTTCTGACATGGCTTGTCCATGATGTCACCTGAGCTGTGGACCTGATGACTTCACAGAGACATCCCAGGCCCACAGCAGCTGCCTCTTTCCTGGTTGTTATCTGACCCTGGATCATAACTGGGCATGTGGGCAGCGGCAGGACTCATCCTTATGGCCAGCAGAGCAGTTCCATCGTCTCCTTCATTCCTTCCCTAAAATTATATCTTAATCAGACCTCGCAGACATGTTGGTTTCTGACCAAACTGCTGAAGCATGCAAAAGTGCCATTTATTTTGGAATGCTAAACCAAAGCCTATTTTCTTCTGTTTTGTTCTTGTTTTTGAATTTTTATCTGTTCCATTTCCAGAACTGATCCTAGATCTTGAGATCTCAGGGCGGGAACTTCCTTCTGAAAAGGATGTGTGTGTGTGTGTGTGTGTGTGTGTGTGTGTGCGTGCGTGCGTACATGCACGTGCTCATGAGTGCACGTGTGCATATATATACTCATGACTCTGTACAAACTGCTCAGCTCCTGAGAAGCAAAGCTGAGTGCCTGACCTGGAACCACCCATGCCTGAAGCCTCCCCACTTGCTGGGCATGTCTGACTTACAGGCCCCATATCCACAGCAGGGATGCTCTGGATAAACAGGTCTGGGCCCATCAGTCCTACCTGGTCAGCTCCGCATCATGGTCTTTCCCACTGTTACAGCAGCCTGTGGGCACATTCAAAGCTGCAGGATGCTTTACCCAGAACGCTGGGCTCCCAGACTCCCTGGGACCAGAGAGTTTGCCACAGTAAAGTCTAAGGAGCCCATTGAACAGCCTATTTCCTCCATGTTGCTCTGAGCTTGCCCAGGTGGAGAATTTGCCACCAAACAGGGTAGACTGCACAGCACTGAACACAAATGCTGACCTGAGTTCAGCACTTGCATCATCATCTCACTTCATGCTTTCTGCAACCTTAGTGGCCAAGAGAGGTTCTGGAATATGCCCACAATCACACAGCTGATGAGGGATGGAGTGGAACCAAGAACTGGTACAGTCCTGGGACAAAGGTGGTTGGTGAGCTTAACCCTGGTGCAGCTATTGTCCCCACAGTGTGGCTCCGACATATCTACACCATATCAGTTACAGAGGGATTAAGAATCATTTCCCCAGATACCTGCTAGTTGGAGAAAGAGTCACCCAGTAAAGGCTGGGCCTCTCTGAAAGAGGGATGAGGGCATTGGGGCATGCCAGAGGAAAGGATCTATGGTGGGGTGGGGCCCCAACGGCCAGGCTTTGGAAGGAAACTCAAATGACTTGGAAACTCGAAGGAAACTCAAACTCCTCTACTAGCCTAGAGGAGGGGTTTGTAGAGAAACGTCCGAAGCTCTTTGAAGAACCCAAAAGGAATTAACTAATGGCCCCTGTCCCCAGTATGTAGCTGCTCCATAGCATCAAAGTCTGTTTTGATATAAGGAAGGACCTTTAAATGTCCGTGACACCCAAATGTGGGAGGACCTGACTCATATGGCAGTGAGTGCCCCGTCTGTGGAAGGATCCTGTCAAAACAGGAGCCGTTTGCCTTACTTAACGAGAATTTCAGTCTTCATTAAATGCACTGGGGGTATGCAGCAAAGACAGCCTTTTAAGTCTAACATAAAACTGAGCCAAAGTTTTAATTAATTTTCCACATTTCCAGGAAACATTAGCGACAGACATAAAGTTTCATGTGGAGAGATGTTCTTTTCAGCATTATTTGTCATGTGAAACATTAGGAGTAACTGAAACATCCCCAAATTGGGTATTAGGGAGGCAAAATGCAGTATTACTTTATAATTCAGTATTAGTTTGTCATTATGATGAGGTTTTATAAACAACGTGTAAGTCCTAAGTCGCAAGAGCAACTCACCCCATAATGTAAGTGACAAAGGAGGGTGCAAAGTTATATAACTACATGTATGTAAAAGTACATGAATATATGCATATGTATTCAGGTTGCAAATCTATGGGTAGGAATGAGTGCANTAGTATGTAGCTGCTCCATAGCATCAAAGTCTGTTTTGATATAAGGAAGGACCTTTAAATGTCTGTGACACCCAAATGTGGGAGGACCTGACTCATATGGCAGTGAGTGCCCCGTCTGTGGAAGGATCCTGTCAAAACAGGAGCCATTTGCCTTACTTAACGAGAATTTCAGTCTTCATTAAATGCACTGGGGGTAGGCAGCAAAGACAGCCTTTTAAGTCTAACATAAAACTGAGCCAAAGTTTTAATTAATTTTCCACATTTCCAGGAAACATTAGCGACAGACATAAAGTTTCATGTGGAGAGATGTTCTTTTCAGCATTATTTGTCATGTGAAACATTAGGAGTAACTGAAACATCCCCAAATTGGGTATTAGGGAGGCAAAATGCAGTATTACTTTATAATTCAGTATTAGTTTGTCATTATGATGAGGTTTTATAAACAACGTGTAAGTCCTAAGTCGCAAGAGCAACTCACCCCATAATGTAAGTGACAAAGGAGGGTGCAAAGTTATATAACTACATGTATGTAAAAGTACATGAATATATGCATATGTATTCAGGTTGCAAATCTATGGGTAGGAATGAGTGCACGGACTATAAGAAAATGCAAAGTGTTAATGGTCTTTTGGTGAGTTATTTAGGGCAAAATTTCGATCTGTATGCTGCCAAGTTTTTCACCAGGGGCTGTATCCCTTTTATAATCAAACTACAAGTTCTTAAAATGTTTTTGAAGCCTGGAATGACATGGGGAAATACAATATCACGTTAAGTGAAAATTGCAGAATGCAAAAATATGCATATATTATGACCTTAATTATGTACATAAATTTAGTTATTTATCCCCCATTTGTTTCATGCAAAGTATTGGTAACAACTTGGATGACACACCTGCAACATGCCCTCCCCCTCCCCGCCAACAGCCCCCACCCGGGGAAGCCTAGAGCGAATATTTAAAACTGCTGATGACTTTCCCTAAGCATTATGGGTAATTTTATTTTTCAGCTGTATTTTCTTCAGCATTTTCCAAAATATTTTTTGTGTTTTTCTTTTCCTATTAATGTTTCTATAGTCAAGAGCCCCCCAAAAGCCAAAAATCAATTCTTGGACCCTATTAGGAATCCAGTGATGGTCAGTTTCCCTTCCTCTTGGCTCCTGTGAGTGAAAGCGCTCAGTCATGTCTGACTCTTTGCAGCCCCATGGACTATACAGTCCATGGAATTCTCCAGGCCAGAATACTGGAGTGGGTAGCCGTTCCCTTCTCCAGGGGACCTTCCCAACCCAGGGATCAAACCAGGTCTCCTGCATTGTAGGGGGATTCTTTACAGCTGAACCACCAGGGAAGCTCCTGTTCCTTCTTTTCGTCCCCACTGAATGGACAGGCGGATGAACGAAGACCTTCCAGACAGCAAAGGCCTGCTAGGCTATGCCCTCTGCAGGAGGGGTGGCCGTGGGCCCTACTCACCTGATCACGTTCCTCTGGGGCAGAACGCCAAGCCCACCCCCAGGTTCAGCCAAGTTTCTTGCCTGGTGTGACCCTAAGAAGTGCTTGGTTGTCACTCTGGAAATTGGCTCTGGAAATCTCAGGTCTCAAAACGCCTTATTAAACAAAGCAAATTCTGTTCCTTGTTAAACAAGGATGAATCCCATCCGAATTCATCAGCTGGAGCCCAGCCTTGCTGTAATCCCCAGAATCACAGTGGGTAGCAAACAGGAGGTGGTGACACCCCTGGAGCACACCTCCAGTTTACTGCCACTTTTATAAAGAGATAATCTTCAAAAGTGCAGTTAATCCCACCATGCTTTATCATTTAAATGTGGCCAGAGGTGATTGCTGACGTAGAGCTGCCTAACAGCAGCCCTCAGTACCACATGAATCAGTATCTAATCCAGAGTTTGTATTAAGATGGAATGAGATTTAAAAAGAAAGAATAAAAACCTCTCACAAGCCCCTCCACTGTTATTTCGATAGAATGCCCAGCTTTTCCCCGCAGTTTGGGAGTTTGACTGAAAAAGCTTTGTTTGAATACTTTTCTTACATGAAAAAGACACATAAATGATAAACTGTCAAAACATAAATGTGATTTTTTTCCCTTTGGAGGAATTGAATTACCTCCACTTCGTTTAATACCTTTGTGGGGAGCTGTCAATCATTCCACCCAAAGTTGGGGGAAGGGAGGGAAAACACTCGTAATCTTCCAGCATTCTAGAAAGATAAGGCATCAGTTGGCACTCAGGAGCCACTTAGTTCTTGTCCTTCCCAAGGCATTTTCGGTTTTGCCCCTGATGCTGTGAGTGACCTTGTAACTGCTGCTTCTGCTGCTGCTAAGTCGCTTCAGTCGTGTCTGACTCTGTGTGACCCCATAGACGGCAGCCCACTAGGCTCCCCCACCCCTGGGATTCTCCAGGCAAGAATACTGGAGTGGGTTGCCATTTCCTTCTCCAGTGCATGAAAGTGAAAAGTGAAAGGGAAGTCACTCAGTCATGCCCGACTCTTAGCGACCTCATGGACTGCAGCCCACCAGGCTCCTCCATCCATGGGATTTTCCAGGCAAGAGTACTGGAGTGGGTTGCCATTGCCTTCTCCTGTAATTGTCTAGTAAATCTCTTTTAAAAAAAAGTTAGCTAGTTTTTGTTTTTATAGTTTACACATACACACACAGAATCCTGGTACAAATGTGCTGAAGAAGAATAATTCTAAAATATTGAGGTTTTAAATAGTTCTTTTAAGAAAGCACAGAAATTAAGTAATTAAAAAGACTCTTCTCCCCAGGATTCCTACTAAAAATAAACATGATATTTTCAAGGCAAACAGGTGCTGAAAGGGTGGCATTCAGATTTCCTCGTGGGCAAGCTGCCCTCCAGGTGTGAGTGGAGTTTTCTGCTCTCTGCATCTAAGGCTCTTAAATGTTACACTTCAGTGCATCCTGATGCTAAACCAGCCCTGGGTCTGGACAGCGAGTGTGGGCCCTAAAGCAGATATTTCCCCTCTTTTTCACTGAAAGTTTCTTCTTACCAGCCCTGTTTGCCCCTGTTGGCACCTATTTCTGTAGGAGGAATCTCCAGGAGTGCCAGGAGAGGGGGGTTCCCCCCTCTTGCCTGGGAGAGACCACAGTTGGCGTGTGTGAGCCCTCTGGGAGGCTCACCTTTCCTACTCCTCTGTCAGTGCCTGGCTAGTCATATCTAACGACCTTACTCTCTCTCTCTTTTTTTTTTTTTTAATGCATTTTCAAAGGTTTTGGTCCATGAAACACATTCTCTCTCTCTTCATGAACTCAGTTTTGGCTTTGTAAAGTTGAAAGCAATGGCTTGTAGGTGGGAAAGGAAGGTCTCTTGAAATAAGTAATTACATCATGTATTCAGTGCTTATTACCTACATGTATCAAAAGTGGAACTTTGCCTTGTTTTAGTCATTTTCCTCCCTGTTCAGCCTCCCTTGGCCCCTCCATTCTTGAAGAGGCAAGTTCCCTCTGGAGACACCTGACTTCTAGTGGGTCTCAAAGGTGGCCACCTGCACCTAGAGACACTATTACCTAGCATGGTGGTTTTCAGACTTTTTGGTTGTCTTTTTGAAAGCAGCAGAACCTTAATTTTACATGATGTATGAAACTGGAGCTCCAATACTTTGGCCACCTGATGTGAACAGCTGACTCACTGGAATAGACCCTGATGCTGGGAAAGATTGAAGGCAGAAGGAGAAGAGGGTGCCAGAGGATGAAATGGTTGGATGGCATCACCGACTCAATGGATATGAACTTGGGCAAACTCCGGGAGATGGTGAGGGACAGGGAAGCCTGGCGTGCTTCAGTCCATGGGGGTCAAGGAGAGTTGGACACGACTTGGTGACTGAACAACAACAATGATGAGGATAATGTAGGCCTGAGCCTGTGTACAGAAGCCTCAAGCCAGAGGAAAAGCAGGGCAAACGTAACACTGACTTCTGCAGGCTTAAGGTTAGTTGGTCTAGACATTTGCATATCTGTGAGTAATATTCTAGNTTTCACCGCCCTTTTCTGGAGGCCCTGCAGCCTTGTCCTTCGTTCCATGTGGTCAGTGTATCTCCCCAACTGGACTGTGAGTGTGGAACACACCCAGCTTTGAATTTCTGCCTGGTCCCTGATTCATAGTAAAATGGAAGACAAGCCAGAACGATTTGGGGTGAAATTCCTTAGCTTCTCTTGTGCACACCTTCCTCATCTGTGAAGTGGGAGTAATAACTGTTGACAGTGAAGGACTGTCGTGAGGAGTAAATGAGTTTGCATCTGGAAAACACTTGGCCCCAAGGCTGTTCTGAATGCTCACTAAACGTTTGTAATTATCACTGGAATTCAAGGCGCTGACATCCTAGTTGGGGTTCAAAAACGAGGTCACCATGCCTGGAGTTCTGGTAGGACAGGAACCAAGCCAAGTGTTCAATACACTCTAAGCACTTACTAAAAATAAATTTGGGGGAGGTAGAAAATTTTTAAAGACTGTTGTTGAATAGACAGAGTATTTGCCTGCCACTGTCAGGAAGTGTCTTATAATTTTGCTGTGATGTGTCACGTTAATCTTTCTGTCCTCTCTCAACCTCCCTTCACTTGGGGGACAAGTTTGCCAAGCATTTCACAAGAACTGTCAAGAGGGAGAGAGAGAGGAGGGCGGGAGATGGGCCGAATGAACAGAAGGAACTGATAGCGCCACGGCATTCCCCAGGCTCCCGCATTTAGGGCCTGATTAACTGAAAATATTTCCCAGCTTCTGAAGCATTTGATTAAAGTCGATTGGGGAGAAAGAAGAGAAGCTCTTACAAGGGCTAATTTGAGGCTCAGAAAACCTGAATCTGCCTAAACCTCACATGGTCGGGTATGGAGCGCTGGTGGTTGTGGGTCCGTGGGGAAAGCGTTTTGCCATTCAGGGAGCGGGTGGTTGGTACCCGCTGCTGCTGGCTCTCAGGCCCCCACACTTTCTCTTTGTGGCTGCCTGGCTGCGGGAACTTGCATTCTCTTTTCTTCCCCTTGTGAGTGCTTAGGCGCTTTTCCTTTTTGAAGGCACAGAAATAGACGGCTTTGGATTCAGAACACAGCCTCTATTGCCTTCTTCCTCCCCGAGATGCCTGCAAAAATCAAAGTGGGCCTTTGCGACACAGTCCCCCTGGCGTCCTCTTGATGTGTTAGTGGGTCAGGCTTGCTGCACTGCCTCCCTGCTGGCTGGACGCTGTTATACAGCAGATCTGCTCTCCCTGTCCCCTCGGATCAGGTGGCACAGAGCCAGGCGGGGGAGGTTCTCCTGCCGTGAACCACACTGGGCTAACTTTTGATCTTAGACACGGAATTTCCTGCAAAGCTGCAGACAGAGAGAGGGGATCTAATCCTGGCTGCCCTGCTTATTAGCTCAGCGAGGGCTGGGGCAGGAGGCGCATTTTGTTGCCCTCAGATGGTGTGTTCATTTTCCATGGCTTGTAGTGGCTTAAAACAGCACACTTTTTTTAAAAGCTCACTGTTCTATAGGTCAGGAGTCTGGCATCATGCAGCTGGTTCTCTGCTCAGGACATTAGGAGGCTAATTCCAAGCGGAGGGCTGGGCTGAGCCATATCCTAGGAGCTATGGGGGAGGAATCTGCTTTCAGGCATCTTCAGGGGATTGGCTGAAAGGAATAGTTCAGTTCCTTTTGGGTGAAGGACTGGGGTCCCATTTCCTTGGGGATCTCTCTGAGCAGTTTAGGGCGGCAGGCATTCCTTCTTGTGTGATCACCTCCAACCTAAAGGCACATCAAATCCCCCTTGTGCTTTGACTCTCTCTGACTTCCTCTGTTGACGCCAAAGTTCTCCATTTTAAAGGGTGCAACTGTTTGAGCCAGGCCCACCTGGATAATCTGTTTTTTTTTTTTTTTTTTAAGGTCACTTGACATGAGACATTAATTGCATCTGAAAACCCCTCTCAGCGGTACCTGGGTTAGGTTTGAGTAGCCAGAGGATAGAATATCAGGGGCTGGGGGCGATTCTGCCTATGACTGTGATGTGGTTGTGATCAGAGACCCAGTAGAGCCTTGACCAGTCTCCTCCATCCCTGTAACATCCCTGAGGGAGGGAGAAAGTCTCCCAGGGAAGCTTGAAAAGTGGCAACCCAGTTACCAGCTTCTTATTCTCAGCAGTGCCTCCTGGTAGCCCTCAGGAAGACCTCTAGGAACCAGGTGAGGTGACCAGGTCTGAGATAGTAGGCTGAGGAATCTCTCCCCAGTTCCTTAGCAGCCATGTCCCCTCTTTCTTTCTTCCATGGCTTCCCAAGACCAAGTAGGAGCTCTCAACAGCACTCACAGAGAAAACTGTTGCTACTTCTTCTAAAACTTAATATTGCAAGATGTCAGTTATTTTATATTTCCTATATTTGTTCACTAAAACAAATCATTGGTGACTCCTAATCCCAAGGAGAATCCAATTCTCACTCAGTTATCTTCCAAGTTCCTTTAAAAAGGCATCTGAAGGAACAGAGGGAGCAAAATGGTACACCTCAATCAGAAACCCAAGACTGGCAGCCCACCAGCTCAGGCATCTGGGGGCAGTTTCCACAGAGGGCCTGGGCCTCGGGAAGATTTCTGTTGGAGGCCAAGCATGGGCTACCATTCTAATGGGAGTGAATCGAGCTTAATGGAAGGAGGGTAGGCCTGGGGTCTTTCCCTCTCTTCAGCATTCTTGAGACAGAGGGCCAGTGCTGATCCCAAACCTGGATGTCTACTTCCTTAAGCGGTAGTTCTGTATCGATGGCCTCAGAGCACAGTTCTTGCGTCTCTCTCTTAGCTATGACCCCAGAACTTCCCGTGGAGGCTGCCTGGGACCTGATAGAGGGACTCACTGTCCAGGCAAGTGTGGCCCAGGATTACAGGCTACAGTGCAATGGATGGTGGTGGAGCCAGACAGAGCCCTAGCATAGTGCATTTTGGGAACTGTAGTTTTTAATGAGCTCCTTTGTTTCAGGGAACTAGGTATTCCGGAAAAGGCAATGGCACCCCACTCCAGTACTCTTGCCTGGAAAGTCCCATGGGCGGAGGAGCCTGGTAGGCTGCAGTCCATGGGGTCACGAAGAGTCGGACACAACTGCGCGACTTCCCTTTCACTTTTCACTTTCATGCATTGGAGAAGGAAATGGCAACCCACTCCAGTGTTCTTGCCTGGAGAATCCCAGGGATGGGGGAGCCTGGTGGGCTGCCATCTCTGGGGTCGCACAGAGTTGGACACGACTGATGAAACTTAGCAGCAGCAGTAGGTATTCAGGGTCCAAGTCTTTCCTCAGCTCTTCCATGTCAGCATAGGTAGTGCACTTAGCATGGGATGATTTGAAACAAGCACACCAGCTAACATGCATGGTCTTCTTGCTATTCAAATGAGATGGCTCTCTATTTTGGTTCAGAATTAGAATATTCTGAAAAAAGGAACAAGGGGATCCTTCAGGTTATTGAAAGGCATATGAAACTAGTAATTAAAATAGTTTGTCAGTGTTGTAAGAATCAACTGACAGATAAGTGGAATAGAATAGATGGTCCTGTGTTAAATAGAATTTGAAACATTAAAAAGGCTTCAGAAAGGAAGTAATAAGGGCAAATGGTTCAACAAATTGTCTTGAGAAAATTGGCCATTTTCAAGGAGTATCAAGTTAGATAGATTTGAATCTTTTACCAAATATTTTACCCTAAATCCCCCCAGTTATTAAAAAAATTCAACCCTCCCCCATTTGATATACTCTACAGTTAAATGGCCAACAACAAGCTAGGTCAACTTCAAAAAATATTTGACAGACAAAAGGTCAAAATCTGTGCAAGACAAAGAGATCTTTCGCACAACATGGGGGAAAGTAGCAAAGGACATGAACTCACAAGTCAAGAAACCATCTTTAAGAAATAGGAGAACTAATGCCTATTTACAGGTGTGTTCACTGCAGCACCACTTATAACAAACATTGTAAAAAAAGAAGAGTCCGTGAAATGTTTGACAATTGAAGAGTGGTTAAATAAATGACAGTATATTTATGTGATGTAATTTTGGGCAGTCGCAGTCATTCTGATTGTGCTTGAGAGAATATTTGCTATCATGGGACCAAATGTGAAGTTTTGTTTTTAAACAATGGAAAACTCAGTATGCTGTATGAGAATGCCACCCCCCCTCCCCGTCCCCCGCCCCCCCACACACCNTTTGCTATCATGGGACCAAATGTGAAGTTTTGTTTTTAAACAATGGAAAACTCAGTATGCTGTATGAGAATGCCACCCCCCCTCCCCGTCCCCCGCCCCGCCACACACCTGCATGTGCCCTGAACACACAAGAGCCGGTTAACAATAGATCTCTATGTGTGATGCAATTATATGGGATTATTTACTTGCTTCTGTATTTTCTATTTTATGTATCTGTTTTCCAAATTTCTATAATGAGCTTTTTGCAGGCAAGTTATATGCTATTTTACTAAATCAATAGCTGTTAAGCTTGTGAATAAAAACCTGGAAACACTATGGGAACAAGTAGATATAGGCTGTGCTTAAAAGTAGAAAATCACAATATTGTAAAGACGTAAGTTCTCTTTAATCTCTTTATTAATAAATTAATCTATAAGCCCAATGAATCTCAATTAACACATGAAGAGGATTTTACTTTCAAAATTTGACAAAAGGATTGTAAAGTCACCTGGGGGAAAAATGTTGAAAAATAGGACAATTCTGTAAAAAATAGTAATAAAGAGAGAGTGGTAGCCGGAGATCTCATAATGTATCATGAAGCTATTGTACGGTAATCAGAATGTTTGGTTTCAGGAAAATGAACAGAATGGAACCACTCCCTCCCCCATACTCAAATATACTAAATACCCAAAAGCACTTCCAACTAAATTTTGGGGAGGGAAGGATGGATTATTTAATGAATAGGATAACTGACCAGTCGTTTTTGAGAAAAACAATTATAAAGCTAAGGTTCCAGTTCTTTGTTTCTTTCTCTAGATGAGTCCGAAGATGATTTTTTAAAACACTGAAGTGAGATGGTGCCACTCCCTGGTTTGGAGCCCCGCCAGGGCTGCCTGTTGCCTTTAGAAGAGCGCCCCCATGCTGTGTGGCGGAGGCCCTGCAGGGAGCCCTCCTTTCCCGGGTTTCTACTCTTGAGGATGCACTGATCTCCTCATGTGTTCTGGGTTGCACAAGCACCTTCCTGCGCGGGAGCTGTTGCCCAGTATGCACGCTCGTCCTTGGTTCTTTCCAAGGCGTTCTCCTTGTCATGAGACCCGGCCACCCCCACCGTCTTTCATACTCTCCTGCTTTATTTCCTCCATAGTTCTTGGCATCCTCTAAAATCATTTCTTCCTCCATTCACATTTTGTGCTGGGTCTATCATCCCTGTAAGGGATTGGACGGCTGTCTTGCCTGGTCCTGTTTGTGGCAGTAACCCGGTGCCTGTAACACCTGCCTGGAACAGAATAAATATGAGTCTCAAGGAATGCTTTTAAGCCTGAAAATGAAAGGAGAGATAAGTACCTTTCTAAACTGCAGAGGAAAAGTGAATAGCTTTATAGGAAGAGGATGATACCGGACTAGATTAAATGAATCGGTGGCGAGGACCCACATTGTTTCAGGCACTGATGGAGGCATTGGGGTGCGATGGTGCACAAGACCTGAGAAGGCCCTGGCCTTATGGAGCTTATATTCTGGATGGGAGAGCAAAAGGAAGCAATTAAGTATCTGTATGTTGTGATAAATGTGACTAGGAAAGCAGACAAGAAGCTGAGAAAGAAAATAGAAGAGGAGGGCGTGCCGTTTGTTGGGGGATCATGTGAGTCCGTGAGAGGTGATATTTAAGTTGTGGCCTTGGAGAATGGGAGGAGGAAAGAACATTCCAGAAGGAGAGGAAGCAAGGAATAAAGAACTGGCATGGGAAAGAGCCCAGATCTGCCTGGAGTGAAGGGGAGGATGTAGTGAGGCTGGAGGAATAGGCAGCATCTACACCAGGAAGGTCAAGGCAAAACTGTGGAATTTACTCTAAGAATGATGAAAAACAACAGCTTTCAAGCAAAAGAAGCAATGTGATCTGTCTTCAGTTTTAAAAAGATCATAGTTGTGGCAAGTGTAGATTTGGGAGTATCAGTTAGGTTATTTTACACATTAAAAAATCCATGGCAAAAACATGATGAAGAAATAAAAAGTAACAATATATCAGGAAAAGGAAAGTTTATACCATTTCACCTAAGGCTGCTTTTCTGAATTTATAAGAGGGTTATATAAAGTGATATGAAAAATAATAGTTTAAAAATTGAACAAGGGCTATATAAACAGGCAGTTAATAAGGAAATTCCTGTCTCATCTCTCTCTCTCTCTCACACACACGTACATGTGTACACACAGCCCTTCTTCTAAAGAAAACAACACTGCACAATAATTGCCAATCAGCATATGAAAAGCCATTCACTGTTAGTCATAATAAAAGAGAATACAGATAAGAATAGTAACAGATGCCATTTTTCACTTCTCAGACTGGCCAATATTAAGAAGCTTTCTCTTTTTCAGGGTTGACTAGAGCTTCAGCAAAGGGACAGTTCTACATCCAGTTAAAATGGGAGAAGAGTGTGTGAAGGGCTTGCCAGTGTGACCTCTCTGAACTACAGTTTAACTTTATCTTTCAAGGCTTTGCGTTTGCACATGGCATCTGAGCAGCAGTTTCAAGGCTGAGAACATACACTCTCAGGTGTATGGGGTGCTCATGGCAGCTCTGTTGGAATCCTCCACAAAACCAAAACCACAAATGACCAGCAACAGGGGTCTGGTTATATCATTTCTGGTTTACCCATTAGTGGAACAGTCTTTCCTCCTTATAAAAAGAACAAGTTGAGTCTGTATATACTTCTGTGTAACCTTGTCCAAGGTGTACTGTTACATGTTAAAAAAAATAGCAAGGTGAAACACACACACACACACACACAAACACATGTATAATGTTATATGCAGAAATCATTTTCTGGAAGGGTCTACCAAACTTTTATATAAACCAGGGCTGCCATGGGGACATTTTTACTTTTCATTTTGCACTTTATGGTGTTTTAATTTTTCAAATCTACCTGATGAAGTATAACAAAAATTTGTTAAATGTTACATTGAGCAAACTTGTGTTAAAAGCAGGAATCAAGTTAGCTATCATCATTCCAGGCACAACAAAAACTAACTCCTAATAACAAGTAATGAAGATCATGAATAGCCCCTTGCATTTGCAGGATTATATACCATGTAACCTAATGTCTTCCAACATGACTTCATCTAATTCTCTGGGACAATCGCAGTGATCCCCATGTTACTGATCAGACCCTGAGGCTGTTGTGGGAAGCTCAGAGTCCATGTCAGATTCTCTAATTCCCTGGCCAGGGCTTTTTGGAAGCCATCAGTTGAAAAGGCAAATGTTCTTTTTCCCTGCCCATGCCAATTTGGGCAAACGTTATGCATTGCGAATCTCTCTTGGCTGACCCCATCATTTGTCGTGTGACCTTGGGCGAGTCGCTTCCCCTCTGTGGATGAGCTCTGATGCATCTTCACGCCGTAGATATCTTTGATTTACGCCGAATGTCTTGCTGAGGTAATTGAATTTTCAGGGTGGTGTGTCATAACTCATTCCTAAAAGTTTGAAACACAAGTTCATGGACAACATTTAAAGAATTGGGGTCCCGAGCAGCCCTGTAAATCACTCATCCTACAGTAGAGCGCATTTGTCGTACCCTTGGAATGACTGTTTGGGGGAGATGTGCAGACACTGGCCCAGCTTACTCTGTTTCCAGCTCGGGCAGTGCACTTTCATGCAGTGGTCACTCACTTCTTCCCTCCAGAAGCCACATGGCCCTTGTCTGGCTCCACCACCAGTTCTAGCGCTGCTCTGACTCCATCTCCTTATATGCATGCGTGTGTGCTAAGTCATTTCAGTCGTGTCTGACTCTTTACAACCCTATGGACTGTAGCCTGCCAGGCTCCTCTGTCCATGGGATTCTCCAGGCAAGGATACTGGAGTGGCTTGCCATGCCCTCCTCCAGGGGATCTTCCCAAAGCAGGGATCAAACCCACATCTCCTGCATTGGCAGGTGGGCTCTTTACCACTAGTGCCCCCTGGGAAACCCCATCTCCTTACACATGTTAGTATTAGTCCATCTTCTCAGAGTAGTATTCCTCACCATGTGGCCTTTGAGCCCAGAGCAGAATCTGAAATGTCCTGTATATTGGAGAAATGCCTGGGAAACAGATCATAAGCTGCTGCTGCTGCTAAGTCGCTTCAGTCGTGTCTGACTCTTTGTGACCCCATAAACGGCAGCCCACCAGGCTCCCCCGTCCCTGGGATTCTCCAGGGAAGAACACTGGAGTGGGTTGCCATTTCCTTCTCCAATGCACGAAAGTGAAAAGTGAAAGTGAAGTCGCTCAGTTGTGCCTGACTCTTCGCAGCCCCATGGACTGCAGCCTACCAGGCTCCTCCGTCCATGGGATTTTCCAGGCAAGAGTACTAACCTTGGCTAATTGACTCAGCTTGTCCTACTGTTTAAGACTTTGTGTCTTTGAGTTGTAGATTTTGTAATTGAAGAGTTCCAGAATCTTAGAATTGGGCTATGTAATTTGGGGAAATGATAGAGTCTTAGAAACAGACACCCTTGATTTGAATCCCAACTGGATCCCAGTCTCCTGGTCAGTGTAGCCTGCATGGTCAGGGCCCCCTCAGGGCTCACCAAGAGAGTTCAGTGTGTTCTCATCCCATGGGCAGTACTTGTATATCTCCATACCCAAGATGTCCCCCCTAGAACTTCTGAAGCTGCTGCTCTGTGGTGTAGGATGGGATGGAAATGCCATGAAATGAACATTTTCCTTTCTTTGCCCGTAGTTCTCAACCAAAGACACTTGTAATTAGCATACTTTCGAACCACATGAAATCGTCATTTCTGTAGGTCAAACATGATTGGATAGTGACAACTCTTTTTTTTTAGGCAGTGATTTCTTTTCTCTCTTTTAAAAAAAGATATTTATCTACATTGGGTCTTGGTTGTGTCATGTGGGACCTTTCATTACAGTGCACAGACTCTCTAGCTGTGGTGCACGGCCTCCAGAGTGCATAAACTTCAGTAGTTGTGGCATGCAGGCTCTCTAGCTGTGATACACAGGCTCCACTGAGCATTCGTGGGCTTCAGTAGTAGTGGTTCATGGGGTTAGTTGCTCCACAGCAGACATATGGGATCTTAGTTCCCCAAGTAGGGATTGAACCTGCACCCCCTGCATTGCAAGGTGAATTCTTAACCAGTGTACCACCAGGGAAATCCCAGGTAGTGGCAGTTTTGTTGGTTGAAGGTTGATGCTTTTGAACTGTGTTGTTGGAGAAGACTCTTGAGAGTCCCTTGGACTGCAAGGAGATCAAACCAGTCTGTCCTAAAGGAAATCAACACTGAATATTCATTGGAAGGACTGATGTTGAGGCTGAGGCACCAATACTTTGTCCACCTGATGGGAAGAGCTGACTCAATGGAAAGGACCCTGATGATGGGAAAGATTGAAGGCAAGAGGAGAAGGGGATGACAGAGGTTGAGATGGTTGGATGGCATCATTGACTCAACGGGCATGAATTTGAGCAAGCTCTAGGAGATGGTGAAGGACAGGGAAACCTGGTGTGCTGCAGTCCATGGTGTCACAAAGAGTCCAATATGACTGAGCAACTGAAGAATAATAACAAAGTTCTGTAGCTCCCTTATCCCTTGGGTTGGGTTGTTGGTAGCAGCAGAAGGCTTACTCAATAGAATTTCCCTGTTGAATCCACTCAGCACTATGTGGCTGGCTTAATAGTATACCGTTTATCACCTGTGCCCCTTTCTTATGTTACTTCCTCACTTCCCTACTGGTATTTCCTAGGATTACCTCTCCAGCCAGCTACATGCATTTCAATTTTGTCTCATGATCTGCTTCTGGGGTAACCCCAATCCAACCTGCTCAGGGCTTCCTTTTGGAGTATGGCTTCACTGTTGAGATCAAATGAGATAATGCACACAAAGCATGGAATGTGCAGCAAGTGGGAATCAGTAGCAGCTGTTATGCTCTCACATCTAATGTGTTCCTTTGAGAGGCATGGTAACTGAAGTCTGGCGAGGAGAGGGGGCTTTTCCAGTGCTGCTTCATGGCTTAGCATGGGCTCACTTTTGGCTGCACCCAGGGTAGGTGATGCCAGAAGCAGACAGAACACTGGCTGGCTCCCTTCTTGCTTTCCTCAAGCTGTTGCACTATAGGATGTGATGGGGCCACTGTTCAGGACTCGCCTTTGTCCACATGGACAGGGATGCACCCAGGTGCTCACAGTTTGTGCACAAATCTGGACTGTCCAATGGAGGGGTGGCATTGGCACATTGGTAGGGTGGGCTTGCTCAGGTCATATCAGAGGGAGGACTGGGCAGGGCATCAGGAGTAAGGGCCCCATGCTGCCAAGACTACCTTGGCTGGACTGCTTGGTCCAAATGGCAGGAATCTTGTGTGGAAGCCTTGTCAAAAGGTCAGCTCCAAACAGACTGAGGGATAAGACAGATGAGCATTTTGGAGCGACTTCTGATTCAGCTGAAAGTTGGACTGGCATCTAGAGTGGATAAAACACTCCCCTCCTGCCCCACTTTGGTTTAGGTGGGGCAGGTGGGAAAGGGGACATGGTGACAGATGGTGACCTCCTGAGAAACTCCTTGGAAAGGAGTTGCCCTACTGTGTTGGACATGATTCTGGGTTTGGATTCTGGCCCTGACTGTGTTCTTAGGTCGGTGGCAAAACCCTAACACATGAAGCCAGTTTCTTCCTCTGTCAGGTGGGAATTCTAATGTGTCCCTCAGAAGAGTCCTGCAACTGTCTCTCAGGAAAGATGGCCCCGGCTGGCAGGAACTAGATTCATCCTATCAGCACCTCTCACACATCTTCTTTATTGCTGGGCAATGGCCAGGGCCATAACTCAAGTTCCAGGGGATATTACAAGCTTGGATATGGTCTGGACCAGGGCTATTGTCTAAGAGATAACATTTCCCAAAGTTTGTTCTAGAGAGCAACATTTTTGTGGACCATATTCCTCACTAAAAGGGTTCTGTGGTGATTAGGTTATTTAGCATACCAGAAACATCAACTCACTTTTATGACAGTATAGTATAATAATGTATGCTCTGTTGTGTCTGACTCTTTGGTGACCCCATGGACTGTAGCCCTCCAGTTTCCTCTGTCCATGGGATTTCCCAGGCAAGAATACTGGAGTGGGTTGCCACTTCCTCCTCCAGAGGATCTTTCCAACCCAAAGATCGAACCTACGTCTCTTGCATCTTCTGTACTAGCAGGCAGGTTCTTTACCACTAGTGCCACCGTTAAAGCCAGTGTTAATTCATGAAGCATTTATCATACCAAAGCCCAATGTGAGGCACATGGGTGCAGAAGGGAATGATACAGGAGCTTGATCAGGAGGGGCTCAGCATCATTTAGGGAGACAGGCTGGTGAGCTCATTGTTACCATAAATGTGCTAAGGATTAGAGCACAGGTGTATATGGGGAATGGGGCTAGCATGGGGAAAAAGTGATTTAGTGTGGATGGGAGTGGTCAGACGGTCTCACCCATGTCTTTTTCTAAGGTTGGATACATTTGTCTGGTGGCAAGATGACTCACAAGATTTTCCCAGAAATCACACCACCATGTATAAGGCACCAAGGCGTAAAGAAGCAAGGGGTGTTTGAGATGCTGTATGACATTTGACAAGTTTAAATGAATGGATAGTTCCTGAGAGAAGGGGCATATCCCCTCATATGGCTCCGCAGCCCCATCCTCTCCACATATTATTTTGAAAAATAGAAACTGGGTGTGTGGCTCTGTTGACCCTTTGGAAACACCATAATCAAATATAGACAGCTACTCAGATTGTCTGTGTCACCGAGGAGAAGATGCTACAGAAATGTGGCAGCTAGGAGGCAGCCAGGCTGATGGAGGCGACAGGCACGGGGATTGCTGACAGTGATGAGTCTCCACTCATCACTTCAGTGCTGCGATGCTGGCAGGGGTGGATTCACAAAGTGAACCCTCCGGAGCAGTGCCTAGCAAGTTTGACTCTGCATATGTTATCACCTGGGGAGCTCGTGGATTCCTGAGGTTCTGCATTTCTAACAAGCCCCCTGGGTACTGTCCATGGTGCTGATCCTCAGACCTTACTCTAAGTAAGGAATCTCTAGAGAAGGGGTTGGCAAACTAGGGCCTGCTACTTATTTTTGCGAGTTAAGTTTTGTTGGAGCACAGACATAACCATCTATTTATATATTATCTATGGCCTGTTCACCCTATGTGGGCAGAATTGAGTAATTGTAACAGAGGCCAAAACCTAAAAGAAATACTATTTGGCCCTTTACAGAAAAGTTTGCTTATGTTTACTCCAGAATAATGGTTCTTGGACTTGGCCATATGGTAGAAATACCTGGGGAAACTTTAAATATCCTGATGCCAGGATGCACCAAAACAAATTAAGCCATACTCTCTGGAGGTGGTCTTCAGGTGTTAGTATTTTTCAAGTGATTCTAATATGTAACCAAGATTAAGATTCTAATATGCAACCAAGATTAAGAAACAGTGCTGGAGAGGTTGCCGTGGTCTGATTTGCATTTTGCCTGCAATTAAGAAACACATCATTAGGAGGCAGTGGCACAGATAGGGTTTGCACAAGAGACAGAACTATTAGGCACAGCTGCCTGGATAACTCCACCTGGCTCTTGCCACCAAGATCTCCTAGTATAATTGGAACTTGAAGTAAAAGCTGAGAAACCACTCATAGGTGATCAGCTGATAACCTGTCTTACTCAGCTAAGGCAAGCCTGTGGATCAATGGGCCTCAGAACTTGGCACAGGATGAACTGCTTTCAGACTTTTAACAAATGACCCTGATGGAAATTGCTTTTTGCCTGGACCTTACCTTTTCCAGTCTTGGCTATTCTCATCTGAATTTTGTCCTGGGTCCTTCGTCAGGATTTCCATTCCTTATGTGGTATATCCTATGACTTAAATCATACCTGCTGCTGCGTCACTTCAGTCGTGTCCGACTCTGTGCGACCCCATAGACGCCAGCCCACCAGGCTCCGCCGTCCCTGGGATTCTCATCATATGTATAACTGGGCTTCTCTGGTGGCTCAGATGGTAAAGAATCTGCCTGCAATGTGGGAGACCTGGGTTCAGTTCCTGGGTTGGGAAGATCTGCTGGAGAAGGGAAAGGCAACCCACTGCAGTATTCTTGCCTGGAGAATTCCATGGGCACAGAAACCTGTTAGGCTACAGTCCATGGGGTTGCAAAGAGCTGGACACAACTGAGTCACTAACACTTTCACTTTTCAAGTATAAATGGCATCTGTGTGGCTCTCAACAGCTTAAATGACTTTCACATCTATTATTTCATTTGGATCTTCACAAGACCCTTTGTGTGGGGCTTATTTCCAATTTATAGGTAAGGACACTGAAGTTCCTAGAGTGGAAGTGAGTTTTCTAGAACTCATTTTATAGAACCAGTGAGGATAGAGGTGGGACTCTTACCCAAATCCGTCCCTGACTCAATGGTGGCAAGGGTTAACATCCTCCTAATAGGAGAAAGTGCTCACTTTTGGCTAACATTGCCTCTTACTGTCCCCCTTCTCTCCCTGATGCAACCCAGTTTTTCCTGCCTCACTTCCTGTGTCTCTCTTCCAACTCCTTTCAAATGAATAAAAGATTTTACAGCTTCTTTATAAATACTCTGCAGGTTTCAATCCAGCCTTTTTGTAGATTCAAACAAAATCCCCAAAGGAGTTTGGTTCCCTCTTCTTTTTCCCTTCTGCTCAATACATTTGAACCATATTAAATCTAATGCATCAGAACCTGCATGGAGCGCAGGTACCAGTAATTGACTCACCGATGTGTTTGACCATTGGCACTTGTGCTGTCACTTGAGACCACCGTGGGTCACGGGGAAGACAAATAACCTCCAAGTTGAATTCAATTTCATTTCCTCTGCCCCAGTGAAACTTTTTCACCTGTCAGCCTCACAGTCCTTGAGAACAAAGAACCAGCCTCCTTGACTCTGACCTGGGTGGGCTGCAGCATTTGGAAGCTACTGAGAGATGGATATTGGGCTACTTCGGACTGGCCCTTTGCCCTGGGACATGGTTGTTGATTGGATTCCAGCATCCCAATTGGTTTTCTGTCTTAAAGTCCTTACCTTTCATTTTGGGGAATGAAGTGTCCAAACCACAAAGGCAAAAGGAGAGGAGAGGTCCAAATGCTTGTAGTTGAATTTGTGCTTCATCTCCTACCTCATACTATCAGGGAATCAATTTCTGACGTGCTCCTCCGAATAGAGAAAATGCTTAACAAAGCAATACTTGTTTAAATGTCCACTGGGAAACATCAATTTTGGAATGGACAATAAATATAAGTGAAGAATATTCAATGTTTATCAACCTTTGGAGATTTACTACACTCAAGTGGGTGGGTCAACCAGGATGATGGAGGTTCTGAGATATCCCAAATGTCCTGGGACAGAACTAATTTTATGTCATTTTAGACTTTAGAAGAGTTGCTTCCTTAAGTATACTGCACTGAAACTTGATTTCATTTTTATGTTTTGTCTTTAGAGATTGATGTACTTCAAACCATAAGGAAACAAAATAGTTTGTTAGTGGTGGGTTGGAGAAATGTGGGTAATTAGAGAACTCTAATGGGACGTGCTAAAGTGAAAATCTTTCAGTGGTCACGTTAAATCAGGGGATTTGGTCACAAATCATGGATGCCATGGACACGCTTGAACTAATTTAAGTGAAAAATAGTCTTTATTGGAAGGCTATTAGGATAGCTCATAGAATTAAAGGCCAAGATGAGAAATCAGGCTATGGAAAACTGGGGCAGGTCCATGAAGCCCAGAAATGAGAAATGGATCTTCAGGTGCTGCCAAGACTATCCCTCTATATCTCATTTCTGTCTTCAGCTCTGTTCTTTCCTTGTAAATTCCCTTCATACCTGCAGGGTCACCTGCAGCTTCCAGACTCACATCTCAAAACTTCACCAGCGAGAGGATAAGGGATCTTCTCTCCTGTATCAGTTAATGTTTTCTGAGGAAAGGAGTCTGATTGGTTAGATTAGGGTCACATGTCCAAGTCCTGGACCAATCATTATGGCAGAAAGGCTGGGAAGATAATAGCTCCTACTCAGAATAGAAGGCAGTGCTTGTAGGGAGGAGAGTGACTCCTAGAAGGTTTGGCCTTGGGAGAAGTCATTGAGAAGCTCTAATTTCTCTCTGCACATTTATGACTCAGGAAAGGAATACATCAAACTATAGGGACCATTTATGGTGACTTATATGTGTGATGATGAGGGTCTGGCAACCCACTCCAGTATTCTTACCTGGAGAATCCCATGGACAGAGGAGCCTGGCAGGCTATAGTCCATAGGTTGCAAAAAGTTGGACACTACTGAAGCGACTTAACACGCACACATATATGTGATAGGATCTCACCCAACTGAGGTTTTCTTAGTTAAAAAATATGAACATTAACCATCATATTGGTTAAGACCTTGGTAGAGTCACTTACCTGCTCTCAGTTTACATTTCTGTGTTTATTGCATGATATTGATAAAACCTCTTAAGCCTGATTCTTTGCCTCAGGGTTGGCTTCTGCTTCATTTGAACCCAAACTAAAGACCCTTTGGGAAGAGGACAATACGTATTCTGGCCAACTCAGCTTCCTCTGATTAATGGCGGTGGGGGGAGCACTGGGGGAGCCATGTAAGTGACATTTCATTTTGTATGATGAGTAACAAACTTCATCAGATGAGGTAATGAGAAAGGGAAAATACTTCCAGTAACTGATGCTATTGGGTTAAAGATGGATGACTTTGAAAATTAGCTTTGAGTTTGAGAGAGGGGCCTGAGGAAGATCAGGGCAGACTGGATTTGCTCTGTCCCTTGTTTGGTGAAATCCATAGGCTTCGCTCTCCCCTAATGGAGTAAACAGAAACTGCTCTGTTCATCTTTCAAGGGCAGGAAGCGTATCTTCCACTTCTTTTTTAATCCCATTACTGGAAAACTGCATCTTTTCAGGTTTGTAATTGTTAAGATTCTGGAGGAAGAAAAGTGCCCTGATTCTTTTAACAAAGAGCGCCCTTCAATGAGGAATACTTTCTCTGGTTGGAAAAGTACACAGGGAAATCAGAAGGCATGTGATTAAGAGTCTTTTGTCTTCAGTTTGTGACTTTGGGAGGAAGGGAAGCAGAGAGCCTCCTGGGATGCGGGCAAGGGTTTAACGCTTTTCTCGAAGTTCCTGGGGAAAGGTGCTGAGAGATCTTCGATGGGGAATCAGCACTGATTCCATCACTCATCCTCCCTTTCCTCCTCTTATTCCTCCTCCCCAGCCAGGGCCAAGGTCAAGTTCCAAACCTGGGCATCAGGTAGGTACTGGGACTTTTCTCCAGCCTTTCCCCCATGGCACTTGGTGGCTGGCCTGCCCCCTGCCATTGTTCATGCTGTTCCCTGTGCCTGGGATGCTCTTTCTCACTTTGCCTCCTTGGCTAAGTCCTATGTACTCAGCACACCAGAATTCAGATGTTTTCCGGACACACCCCGGTGTATATAAACCGTCTCTCACATCCCTGCTTGGACAGGCTCTCTGTACACCTCTCTTACTCCCTGTCACTGTACTGATTTGTTTAATCACCCAGCTCCATTGTTGGGTTGTGACTCACTGTGGGGGTCACCATGTCAGACTCATTCTGATCCGGCAGAGGGGCCACAGTGCCTGGCCCATGAGGGACACTAGCATAGGTTTGTGAAAAATAATTGGATGTCCTTCAACTTTACTTTTTCGTGTTCACATGTTCCCTCTCTTCACCTCAACCTTAAATACCTAGGGGGTAGGTGTGATTTATTTCAGATTCTCTTTCTAATCATTGTTGCTCTCTGACTCTCTCACAGCATCGCTGCCAGCCTGGGCAGGCTCTCGTGTGTGATAAGTGGCCATTGGATAAGAGAAGGGTTGACATTCACTCTTCCAGCTTCGGAACTCAGCGTGGTGTCTTCTATCTCACATGGAGACGCTGTCACTGGCTATTTTTACCACCCTGTCATGCTTAGAAAGCTGGGTCCTTGATCCAGGTCATTTCTGAGTCAGAAGGGATATAGTCTTCAGATCCCTGTGCTCAGAGTAAATCCCCGGCAGAGCCTCTTGCTTCAGGAGACGTGACAGGTGCTCCTGCGGCACACCTCACATACCTGTGGGTGACGAAAGGCAATCTAACACCTGTCCAGGCCTCTGCTGGGGCTCTCCAAGTAGGCTGATGGGATGTCAGGTCCTGTGTTAAGAGAAGGGCTGGAGTCCACCCATGTTATAGCATCAAAGCTCCTCCAGCAATGGGCCCTGCCCACTGCTTGGTTGCCATTCTCAGGGCAGCTCCTGCTGGTCTGTCTGAAGTCAGATTCCTCTGGAAAAAACACACCTTCTCTGTCGTCCCTCATGGGCTGCATCGTGTAGGGCAATGCTTAAAGGCATGGGGGCAGGCAACTGCTTTCTGAGTCTGCCCATGGTGAGCACTGGAATCCGAGGTGCAACTGTCAGCATGGTCTCCCAGATCTTGGCATCTAAGTTGTGCAGGGGTACCTGAGATTTTGTGATGCTTGCAAAATGATTCACTGAGAAAGCTAACCCGAAATATGAGCTATATTGGATTTACCAAATAGTACTGCCATGGCCCTTCTACTTTTAAGTAAAGTATCATACAGTATGGATATGACGTTAACCTCTTATCTCTCCTTCTGGGAAGTGGTCAGACTCCTCTGAGCCAGACCAGACAGAGCTTTCAGTGTTTCAGCACTGGAGACGGAGGCCTGAAAACATAGGACAGTGGATTGGCATCCCGTGCTTCGTTAACTAATGCAAATTCAAAGAGAGAGAGAAAGAAAGAAAGATCAAGACAGGGATAGAGATGAGGGAGGGAGGGAGGGAGAGGGGAAGGACTTAGCCTTTTGCCTGGCCTAGTGGTTATGCCTGCCATTCTCAGTGAGCCCGTGTCCAGGCAGAAATGAGTCATGGCCCTGAGTCTAGTCTGCTGTTGGTCTGGTACCTGTGAGCCTCTTCCAGGCTGAGCCCCTGGCTGTGATCTCACTTTCTACGGAAGTGTGCTTCTTACATCCAGCTCTCTTTATTACCTGATGCCCATTACTGAATCCATTATACTGAGAAACGTCTTTAACTGAGCAGGGCTGTATGTACCAAATGAGGCAAACTGTAGTCCATGGACAATCTAAGTGAGTCTCTGGGGACAGTTTTAACAGAATTTTTTTGCTTTATATGCTGAACTGAAGACCCCAATTTCTGGGTCAGATGTAACTCAACTAAAAGGATAACAGTAATGATGAGTATAACATAAACAATCATAATAGCCATCCTTCACTGTGCTTACTCAGCCCAGCCACGAGGATAGGTACTTTCCACGGACGCTCTTCATTTTATCTTGACAACAATCCTGTGCATCAGATATGATGGTGTTTCCATGCAACCTTTTTAACTGAGGTATACATTTCCTAGAGTATGTTTTGGTGACTTTTTTACATGTACACATTCATGTTACCACCACCCTAATCAAGATGGAGCATTCCCATCCAACTGCAAGCTCTCTCATGCCCCATGGGCCCTGATGAGTTCGTCATTATATTGGCTTCTAAGACCATAGCTTATGACCTTAAGTGCCAGGACTTCATATAATGGATAAATACAGTGTATACTTTTTAGCATTTGGTTTCTTTCTTGCAACATAATGTTTTCGACATTCATGTATATATATACACACACACACATATATGTTTATATAAACATATGTGGGGTTACATCCTGATAAACCCTCCATCATAAGCTGAGATTATTGTAAGTTGAAAATGCATTGAATACACCTAACCTACCAAATGTCATAGCTTAGCCTAGCCTATCTTACCTCAGATGTACTCACAGCACTTACACTAGCCTACAGTGGGGCAAAATCATCTAACACAAAGCCTGTTGTATAATAAAGTGTTGAAAATCTCATGTAATTTATTGAATACTGTACTGGAAGTGAAAAATAGAATGGTTGTCTGAGTGCAGAATTGTTATAAATGTGTGGGTTGTTTTCTTTCATGATTGCATGGCTGACTGGGGGCTGGGGGCTTGCTGCCATGGCCCACCATCTCTAGAGACTATCATGTTACATGTATCTAGCCCAAGAAAAGATCAAAATTCGAAATTCCGAGTACAGTTTCCACTGATTGCATATTGCTTTCATGCCATTGTAAAGTCAAAAAAAATCTTATGTGGAACCATGTAAGCTGGGCACCATCTGTATATAGACATGGTGGTCTGGAGGGCAAGGTAAGTTAAATAAGGTCACATAGCTGGCCAATGGCACAGCGTGGATTTGAGCCAAGCTCCGTCTTACCCTAAAGGCTCTTAGCCTCTGCCTCTGTGTGGGGAAGGTCATAGCTGCTCCAGTTTTCTAGTCCCGGGATGAAGCCTACACAGAAGCAGGTGAACATACACAAACCGAGTACAAGCATGAAGATACAGGATGTGATAAATGTACCGGTACCACCAAGAGCCCCTTTCCAGCCAGTTGTCTGCAAATGGATCAAACCTTGGAGATTCAGGCGTTTTCCAGCACAGGAGGGAAGGCTGTCACTAAAGCCAGAATCTCCATCCCTTTATTCTGAGTCTTGATTCCTGAATTTAACAGAAGAGGTGTTACTTTGATGTTCGAATCATGCCTTTGATCAAAAGCTTGCTGGCTCCCTCGTGTCTCTTAGAACAAGACAGTAGTTCTATTGTGCTGGCGTGTGTTGTAACATTTTGGACAGCAGAAATGACATTTACATGAAACAGCCATCCTTGGAATGCACGAGATAAGACAGTTTCAACAGCTCCTCGAAGGAGAGTCTCCAGCGTTGACTTTAAATCAAACAGAAGTAATATCATGTCATCCTGCTCCCCCATCTCTACCTGGTGTTAATTAAAATCCTGATAACAAGACTCAGAAAACATTCAGATGAGGGAGACCAAAGCATGGCTTAAAAATGTTCAGATGAAAGTACAGTTCAGCAGGATTAAAAACAAAAATACCCTCCCTCCCTCCCAACAGTCTTCATTCTTCTGTGGCTTCTATTGGATGAGATGATTAACAGGCAAAGGTAATTTCTAAGGTTCCCCTGGACCCTGCTCACCACCCCCTTGGAGTTTCCAAACTGAACCATTTGAAATAATTGAACAATTACTTTATGCAATGTTATAAAAATTTATTAAATTGTTCCCATTCGCTTTGTTCAATTACCAAATTTGGCTGATTGGTGTATTGCAACGCAGAGTGGTGAAGATGTTCCCGGGGTGGAACCTCATTACTTTTGAGCAGAGAAAGTTTGCAAATTTCCTGTAGTTCAAATCCTTTCCTCTTAGAGATTAGGAAACGGAGTCTCAGAGAAGTGAACTGAGCTGGCTAAGGTTCACGGAAGCTAGAGACAGGGCAGGGCTGGGCCCCTTGCTCCTCAGAAACCCCAGCTATCTGCAGAACTCTAAATGGGCAAACCCTGTGTTGTCCCCACCACAGCCAGGACATGCTTCCACATTCCTGCATGTCTCAATTAGTTCCAATTTAGACATGACATCAAGCATGCACTTAAAATGCAAATCCATTCAGACAGGACAGGAAATAATAAAGGCAGATTATTCCAGTGCAATTCAATAGATCCAAGGTCTTGGAATTGTGAAGGGACAGACTAAATGGTCCTAAATGAAACATTGTTCTTTCCTGGGGGCTAAAAATCTAACTTCCAACACTTTGCATCTCTATCTCTGTTTCAGATTCTTCTTCCTAGACCTCATGTGGACCTTGCTTTTATTTTTAAACTTTTATTATGGAAAGTTAGCAACACATGCAGAAGTGAGAGAGTTGTATACAGCAGACCACTTCAACAGTGACCCACATATGACTCATCCTGGTCTGGCTCTGTTGTCTCCTGCGTCCCCACTCCCTGCACAATTTTCAAGCAAATCACAGGCATTGTAACATTTTGTGTGTATATTCTTCATTTGGTCATTTAGTGTGGACCTTGCTTTATTATTATTATTTTTAAAGTCACTATATTTTATGTCAGTGAAATGTGTGCTCTATGAAAATTTAAACTAATGAAATGTTATATATCCATTAAAATAATATTTTTTACATGGGAAATTATCCTTCATGGTTTAAGATAATTAAAATCCCAATGAAATGAATGTTCCATTCTGTAACACACACACACACACACACACACAGTCAGAAAGGATGTATATTAGATTAGATTGTAGTTTCTTTCTTTTTTTTTTTTTTGCTTATTTTGCCCCTGTTTTGTTTTGTTTTTTCTTTCTTTCTTTCAAGAAACATATCATTTATGCAACAAAAAAGAGCCTGAGGGGTTAAAGTCAGTTTCATAAAGACAGTGTGAGAGATTGGGAAAGGCATGCTGGGTTCTACTACTTGATTGCAGGACGATATGTACCAGGAAAGATGAAATGACCTTTGACCTTTGATGTGTGTGTGTGTGTGTGTGTGTGTGTGTGTGTGTGTGTGTCTGTGTTGGTAGGGGGGCTCCTTAGTCAAACTCAGTTAATAACATGAGTGAAGGTGATTAAGATTTTTCACTTCAATTCATGTTTTATGAAACACTTACTCTGGCCCACACATTGTGTTACTTGTTGGGATCATAATTATGAAGCTAGAAAAGTAACAAACATATTGTAGACTCTTATGACTCCAAGCCTGGTTCAGGGATCAGCATCACCTGGGAGCTTGTTAGAGATTCAGATTCTCAGGCCTCTGCCCCAGACTTACTGAATCAGAATCTGCTTGTAATAAACTTCCAGGCAGGATTCGGATGCACGTGAAAGTCAAAGAAGCGCTGGGCTATAGCGGGCATCCTTAACTGGTGGGACTGTGTCTCAGGGATTTCTGCCTCAGCCTCAGTCAGAGCCTGTTGAGAGGAGGGGATGGTGGGGATGGTCAGGGCTGTAACCTGGCACTTGTGGGTTCCTGATGTACCCGTGTTGACCAGGTGAATGAGTGATCGTCCTTACACACTGTTTCTGTTCCTACCCCACAGCCTTTCTGACTCACCTCTGCCAAGGAAGATCGTCAGACACCTTGGTCAGGCATTTGAAGCCCAGGACAGAAAAGCTCTTTGCAGTCAATTTCTTTATTCTTGAACTTCCATCCATCCTCTCAAAACTGTGCTTAGGAACTCAGACGACACTGGTTTACATTTAAAGCTCAGATGCCATGCCATCTCCTCCAGGAAGCCTTCCAGGGATACACTGCCAGCAGGATCTCCTCCTTCTCCATACTTTGGCAGGGCTTACCATCAGTGCCGATCATTGGTGCTTTATGCACGTGCTGCTGTAAATAACCTTAAAGTCCCAAAGCCTCAGTCTCCTCACCTGTAAAATGGAAATCATAGTTTCTTCCTTAGAGGTAGCCTTGAGGATAAATTGAGAAGTATCTATACAGCACTTTGGAGAGGGCAATGGCACCCCACTCCAGTCCTCTTGCCTGGAAAACCCCATGGATGGAGGAGCCTGGTGGGCTGCAGTCCATGAGGTCGCTAAGAGTCGGACACGACTGAACGACTTCACTTTCACTTTTCACTTTCATGCATTGGAGAAGGAAATGGCAGCCCACTCCAGTGTTCTTGCCTGGAGAATCCCAGGGAAGGGGGAGCCTGGTGGGCTGCCGTCTATGGGGTTGCACAGAGTCGGACACGACTGAAGCGACTTAGCAGCAGCATACAGCACTTAAGCTGATGTCTACCTAGTATATTCTAGGAATTCAGTTCATAAGTATCAGAAAAACATTGAACTTCATGGTAATTCTATGAGGCAAGTATCAATACTGTTACTTTCCGTACTCTACAGATGAGGAGACAGAGACATAGAGAGGTTGATTGATTTGCCTGAGGTCACCACAGCAGGTGAAGGAGAAACAGAGGTAAGCTTAGGTGTCTAGGTGTCTACCTAACTCAGACGTCCATACTCTTGTTTTTTTTTTTTTTTTTTTTGTGTGTGTGTGATAAGAACACAACATGAGATCTACTAGTATTCTAAGGGTACAATACAGTATCGTTATCTACAGAAACAATGTTGTATGGCAGATCTCTACAAGTTATTTGTCTTGTTTAACTGGAGCCTTATACCTGTTGAGTGGCAACTCCTCATTTCCCTCTCCCCCAGCCTCTGGAAACCTTGAATCTGCTCTCTGCTTCTCTGGTTTGACTACTTTAGATGCCTCATATAAGTGGAATTATACAGTATTTGTCCTTCTGTGACTGACTTACTTCACTTAGCACAACCTCAAGTTTTGTTCATATTGTCTCATATGGTAGGATCTCCTCATTTTTGAAGGCTGAATAGTATTCCATCATGTTCATTTAGAAATTGGAACACTGGTTGTTGGGAATGTAAAATGGTGCAGCTGCTATGAAAAACAGTATGGCGGTTCTTCAAAAAATTAAAAATAGAACTCTGTATGATCCAGCAAGCCCACTTCTGGGTCTTAGTCCAAAAGAATAGAAATCAGGATCTCATAGATACAGTTGCACTCCTAAGTTAAATGCAGTGTTGTTCACAATAGCTGAGGTGTAGAAACAGTCTAAATTTCTATCAGTGGATGAAGGAATGATTACAATCTTAAATGCCTGCTTTTGGTGGTTACCCAGCAGAAAGGCAGTAAAGGCGGTTACTTCTGTCCCTCTGTCCCCGCCTCCCAGTGTCTATCCCCAGTATACAGTTGCATATATTGATGCATGTTGGTTGCATATGTCTCCTATTAGCAAGCTCACTTTTAGGAGCTACAGTCTGGCTAGAAAAGGTGCCTTCTCCATCCCCACTGACCAGCTCGTATGTCTTGGGACAAAGACATCCAGGTGCTCTTGTGAGGTGATACGGCCTTCTTCATGGCCTTTCCAGCAGCAGGCAGGTGGTCTCCATATCTCACTGCCCACCCATAGCATGAGTGGCTCTTCCTAGTCATCAGACTGAATTAGCTGATAGAAGTCAGGAAAGAGCCCTGGATTTGAAGTTAGGAGACCTGGGTTAGAGCTCCTTGATTTAGATGCTGTGTGAATGTCATTAAAGCTCTGTGAGCCTTGTTACTTTGTCTATAAGATGGTACCATGATATCAACATCACCAGGTTATTCTGAGAGTTGTACAAGAGCATGGAGAAAAGGCCTCTTTAGACTACTGGTGTTCAAAGCATAACCCAGTAGAAGGGCATAGGGTGAGGACCTGACTGACTGCACAGTCTGTAGGTGGTTGTTCAATGTAGCATTGTGTGATCCATCTTTTGCTTGAAATTAGACCCCAAATAGAGTTTCAATTACTAATCTCCATACTGATTTTAAATAATTACATAATATTCTCGAGCTGATGTATCCCAATCACCTGGACCATTTCTATTAGACTATTTCTATTAGTTCTATATATTGAACTTCCTTAAGTGTCTCTGTTTTTTTTCACTTATAACTTAGGATAAATTCCTAGGAGAGTGATTAGTGGGGAGTGGGCAGGCGGGATGTTATGTTCATATTCTGATTCTTTGAGTGTATTTTCACATTGCTCTTGTATAACATAAATCTTAGCATAACTTCCCTAGTGTTGGGTTTTTACTGTATTTTTTAAAATAAAAAAATGACTATCTTTTTTTTTTTTTTTAACAAAAACCCAGTGCAGTTGTCACCCATTCATCTGAGTAGCTTTCACAAACTCATAGTACTACACTTATCACATCAAATGGTAAGTGACTTATTTTTCAATCTTTCTCCCAGCCCCCTACTGCACCCAGATGTGAGCCACAGGAAGTCAGCCCTTACACAGCTGGAAATAGTAGGTTTACAGTCATTGTTTGTTGAAATGACTGTAAATCTCTTCCGTCTTGCTGAACACCTAAGTCATCTTATAATGTGCTGAAATAAAACTTAAGATTAGCTTTGCCCTGGGACAGTGAGTGCTGAATTAGAACCAAGGCTCTGCTGGATTTTGAAGTTCTAGGAAATGGAATCTCAGGTTTATTGAAAACATAGCTGCCTTCCTAGGAGAGCGTGGGCAAAGCCTCTCAGTCTGATGTTTTGCAGAGGAAATTTGGGTCCATAACCCAGTAAACTGATTATAGATAAGATAGTTCCCAGCAAAGGCTGATGCAGGCTGGGAGGTCTCGGCAATACACGCACCACGTGATTTAATCAGATGCAGTCCCTGAGACAATGGATGAGAAGACAACCTGGATATTATTGCAACGAGGGATGCTGTTTCAAAGGAGGGTTTTTAGAAACTTATTTTAAGCTGAAAGCTAGCCAGAGATAAGAGCTGGGCTGATGAGCAGGCTCTGTGTAAAGAGTGTTTGTGCTGTGGTTTCTGGAGGGATGGTGGGGGAGCTTGGGAGGCTGGTGGGAGGATGAGTGATGCTAGTCAGGGCTCTGTTGGACGATACTTTGAAATAGCAAAGAAGAGATGCTTTCTATGGTATAGGAAAAGAAAAGGCAACAAAGCTAGGGAAGGCTGCCAGGTACCGGGAAGCATGAGGGGAGTGGAAGGAAAGAGGGCACACGTGGGACATCTTCTGTGGGCGTGGAAAGTGGGGTACAGCCCTCTGCTCAAGACATCACCTCTGAGGTCACACTGAGGGGTGTACAGCGGGGACAGGCAGCCTGCAGGAGGCACCATCCATCTGTCTCAGCTTCTCACCCTCCACCCTGGCCCATCCAGCCCTCGAAGCCTTAGACCCTCTGTGTGCCAGCCTGACTTTGGCCAAAATCTCTTCTGTGGTTGCCTCACCTCCCTCTCTCTTTCCAACCCTCCATCTTTCTAGCTGCTGCCCAGAGTGAGTGACTTTTCAAAGGAGTTCACCATTTCTCCATTGAAACATGTCAAATCCTTCCCCCTCACTTCCACAGAATCTCTTGAGTGTGACCTTCCAGGCCTCCCAGGGCTGTTCCATAGGGACCTTCATTTTCTCATCTGTCATGGCACACCCCGCCCCAGGCTTCCTCCCCTTCATGTTTCTGGGAGGGTTTTCTGTTCTCAGATCTATATGCTTTTGTATAAGTGACCCTGTTACCCTGGAATTCCTGCCCTTGCTTGTCTACCTGGAAAATGTCCACTCATCGTCCAGGGCCCAGTTCACACCTGCCTGGCGCCTCCCCCCAACCCCACCTGGCTTTACACACACTTCCTTGTTCCCATTTTAACATGAACAGAAATAGTTATGGTAAAGGAATGAAGAATCTCACTGCCCAGTGGGTTAAAAGGTGGAAAGAAAAAGATGGGGAAAAAAAGGGGGGAAAAAAAAAGGACACAGACATAGAGTACCTGTTTTGTGCTGGGCAGTTCACTGAGCTGGTCGTATTTGGACATTTCCAAGACACTAAGAAGTTGAAGAAACTGTGGGTCCAGGTAGTGAAATGACTCACTTGAGGTCACCCAGCTGGCATGAGGCTGGACTCCAAGGCCCGTGGGCATTGGGCAGTGTCCTCAGCAGCCCTGAAATTGTGGTCTGGAGGCCCTGATTTCTCTCCCAGGGAGGATAGGATAGCAGTGGGGAAAAGAAGCCTTGACCTCAGTTCCAGACTCTGATACTCACCTGGTCCTTTCAACCTCAGTTTCCTCATCTGGAAAATGGGCATTTGAGCAAAATGACACTCAAGGCTTTTCCCCCTCACAACTGTAGTTGATGATCAGAGTGGAAGGATGTGGTTAAAAATGGCCTAAATAGTATTGGAGGTCTGGCCCTCAGTCTCCTAGTTCCTTTTCATGTGACTTTCTGACTTCCTATTGCCCATCTTGCAACAGGGACAGAGGAGCCTGCCATGCTACCATCCATGGGGTCGCAAGAGTCTGACACGACTGAGTGACTAAAGAACATCTTACAACAGGGCATTCAGTTGAGATGTCCGTCAGGGAACCTTTTTTTTTTTTTTTTTTTAACCAAATATATGGGGTTTCCAGGCAACCAAAGGCCTCAAAAATCCTTGAGCTCACCCACCTGGTTTATTCAAGTCGACATAAAAGCAGTTGGGATGGTCAGTTATTTCCCTCCTCAGAGTTAGTCTTTTCTACTCGGAAGTATGGGTAGACAGCTTAGTGTCTATACCCGACCAATGGGATTAACAGGCTTTTGTTTCTGTCCTGACTCTACTACAAGCTCTGTGTGACCGTGGGTTAACTATGGGTTAACTACCTCCCCTCTCCGAGCCTTAGTTCCATTTCCACTGAAGAGGAAGTAGATAGTTTCAGCAAAACCATTATTGGGTTTTGAATGGCAGGTAGTACTTGTCCTGCTGCACAACCAAACACAAGGAAGCCTTGTAAAGAAGAGAGACCCAGGAGGGTCTGGGCTCCAGGAGTCATTTGGGGTCTGCCCACAGCTGGTTCTGTCACAGCGTCTGAGGGAGCTCTTCTCCTCAGGCTTAGTGCAGGCTTGACACAATGTGGTGAGGGTGCCTGGGCCCACACAGGTGTGAGAACTGGGTGTAAACTTGGGTACAGAGAACCCCTTCCTCCTCCCCAAGGATTCAAGAGGCCACACATGTGGGCCTGGGGTAGAGAGAGGAGCAGTCACTCAGACAACACTCCTCTTCTTTCTTTCTTTATTTTGACTGCACTGTACAGCCTGTGGCATCTTAGTTCCTCATCCAGGAATCGAACCCATGGCCCCTGCAGTGGAAGCATCGAGTCTTAGCCACTGGCCTGCCAGGGAAGTCCTCACGCCTCTTCTTTCTCTTCTTTATGCTCAACACAGTTCTTGTCACTTGTCCTGCGATTATTTATTCAGCTCATGCTGTGCCTCCTGAGCACTGGTTTAGGTTGAGGGGCTGCAGCAGAGAACAGAACAGACGGAGATCCCTGCCGTGTGGAGCTCAGTTGCTGGTGGGGGAGAGAGGAGAGAAGCCAGTAGATGGATCTAGAAGGCTGTGGGTGGTGAGAAGCACTGTGGAGAACAGTCTTATCAGGAAAGGGCAGCAGAGGTAACTATGGACGCCCTTCTGAGAGGTGGCCGGGCAGGTGGGGTGAGGAGAGTGACGTGAGGAAGCGAGCTGGCAGGTATCTGGGAGGAAAGTCTATCTTTCTCTGCTTCTGAGCTGCAGGTATGTTGTCCCACATGTTCAAGATTTTAGGTTTGGAGGCTGTGTCTTCTGTCTCACTCCCATGTTCTCTCCAGTAGCTGAATGCAGTATGGTGGGGCGGGTGAGGTGAGGGGAATGAAGTGAGGGAGTGAGGCTGTCTTGTGTCTCTCTGCAGTCTGACCCCTCGGTTTCTGTTTCTTTGAGGACTGCAGTCCACCTAAGAGATAGGTATTGCCAGTTTGCTTGAGGCAGCGGCCATGTCAGTCTGGGCTGAAGCAGATTCTCCTTTGAGCAGGAACATGGACGCCTTGATACCTTCTGGGGACACCATCTTACTTCCCCTGGAAACAGAGTTGCAGAACTTGATGACTGATCCTTTCATGCTCCTTGTCATGAGAGCTTCAAAGTGACTTGCAGCATTAGGCTCCTTAATGATCATTAAATGTTTGTGGAGAGTCAGTGCCTGACAAGGGCTTTCCTGGGGGCCCAGACGGTAAAGAATCTGCCTGCAGTGCAGGAGACCAAGATTCAATCTCTGGTTCAGGAAGATCCCCTGAAGAAAGAAATGGAAACCCACTCCAGTATTCTTGCCTGAAGAATCCCCATGGATGGAGGAGCCTGGCAGGCTAGAGTCCAATGGATCACAAAGAGTTGGACATGACTGAGTGACGAACACTAGCAATCTGGCAATGCCTGACAAAATGCCGGGGGTGGAATGGCTGAAGTGCGAGACTCTGACACATGGACTTCTCATCTGCACACCTGTTTGCTGGTGGGGGGACACCCCACATCAAGACAGGAATGCTCATCAGTAGAGAAGGCAATTCAAGTGGCAGGTATTTGGCCCTCATGTTTGTCAGTGATTCATGAAGTGATTATCAACATTCAGAACCACTTCATGAATCAACCAGAAGCTGGAAAAAGATTTAGCTATAATGAGCTCATTTCCATAGAAATAGGACCAGACCCACTGGTGGGTCAAATAGTTGCACTGCCTTGGACTTCATAGCCTCCCGTCCTGCCGTCTCCTCATTTCTGACAGGCTCATTTCAGGCCTCATTATGCTTTGTCGCTTTGTGCTCTAACCAAGAGCTGCCACATCCAGGAACCTCACAGATGGTGGACTCAGAGGCCTTTGTTCAGCTGGGAAGTGGGCATCTCTTGGGGCCGGTTAGGAGCTGAATTGTGTCCCCTCCCATACAACAGCCATGAGTCAAAGTCCTAACCCCTAGTACCTGAGACCATGACAGTATTTGGAGATAGGGCCTTTAAAGAGGGGGTTAAGAAGAGATGGAAAGAATACACAGAAGAACTGTATAAAAAAGATCTTCACGACCCAGATAATCACAGTGGTGTGATCACTCATGTAGAGCCAGACATCCTGGAATGTGAAGTCAAGTGGGCCTTAGAAAGCATCACTAGTGGAAGTGATGGAATTCCAGTAGAGCTATTTCAAATCCTGAAAGGTGATGCTGTGAAAGTGCTACACTCAATATGCCAACAAATTTGGAAAACCCAGCAGTGGGCCCAGGACACGAAAAGGTCAGTTTTCATTCCAATTCCAAAGAAAGGCAATGCCAAAGAATGCTCAGACTACCACACAATTGCACTCATGTCACACGCTCGTAAAGTAATGCTCAAAATTCTCCAAGCCAGGCTTCAGCAATACGTGAACCATGAACTCCCTGATGTTCAAGCTGGTTTTAGAAAAGGCAGAGGAACCAGAGATCAAATTGCCAACATCTACTGGATCATGGAAAAAGCAAGAGAGTTCCAAAAAAACATCTATTTCTGCTTTATTGACTATGCCAAGCCTTTGACTGTGTGGATCACAATCAACTGTGGAAAATTCTGAAAGAGATGGGAATACCAGACCACCTGACCTGCCTCTTGAGAAATCTGTATGCTGGCCAGGAAGCAACAGGACAACAGGAAGAACTGGACATGGAACAACAGACTGGTTCCAAATAGGAAAAGGAATACGTCAAGGCTGTATATTGTCACCCTGCTTATTTAACTTATGTGCAGAGTACATCATGAGAAATGCTGGNAATGATGCTAAAGCTGAAGCTCCAGTACTTTGGCCACCTGATGCGAAGAGTTGACTCATTGGAAAAGACTCTGATGCTGGGAGGGATTGGGGGCAGGAGGAGAAGGGGACGACAGAGGATGAGATGGCTGGATGGCATCACTGACTCGATGGACTCTGAGTGAACTCCGGGAGTTGGTGATGGACAGGGAGGCCTGGCGTGCTGCGATTCATGGGATCGCAAAGAGTCAGACATGACTGAGCGACTGAACTGAACTGAACTAAGATAAAACAGGGTCATATGGGTGGGCCCTAATCCAATAGTCTGATACTTTGGCCTCTTGATGAGAAGAGCCGACTCATTGGAAAAGACCTTGATTCTGGGAAAGATTGAGGGCAGGAGGAGAAGGGGATGACAGAAGATGAGATGGTTGGATGGCATCACCGACTCAATGGACATGAGTTTGAGCAAACTCCGGGAGATAGTGAAGGATAGGGAAACCTAGCATGCTGCAGTCCACGGGGTCCCAAAGAGTCAGATGTGACTGAGGGAGTGAACAAACAAACAAAATCTGATGGGACTGCTGTCCTTAAAAGAAGAGGAGGTTAGGACACAAACACAAGATGGAAGGTCATATAAAGAGACAGGAAGAAAATGGCCATCTTCAAGCCAAACAGAGGTGTCAGAAGAATCCATCTCTACCAACCACCAGTTGATTTCATATTTCGAGCCTCCAGAACTGTGGGGAAATATATTTCTGCTGTTTAAGCCACCCTGTCTGCAGTACTTTATTATAGTGTCCCTAGCTGACTAATACTGGGTTCTTGAGTGCAAATTCTCTTGGGAATCTTTGGGGCATTCAGACTTAATTGACAGGCTTGCATTAGCAAGGCACCTTCTCTGGAGGCTTTTAAATTCCTTCTCCCAGAGGCTCACCACCTTTCTTCCCACATCCCTGGAACTGGCTGTCTTTTGATATTGATACTTAAGAGGAAAGCCCATTTGGACATCTCAGGCTGCTGGGGGCTTTCTTACTACTGGGTCAGTTACCCCATTGTCTTAGCTTGGTTCTTCCTAAAAGCGGATCCTAAGGAAGAAATGGGTACACGAAGCTCACCTGTGGTGTGATCCCAACAAGCATTGCGAGTGAGTGGGGAGGCCAGATGGGAAAGAGAGAAAGCTAATAATTGGGGTGTAACTGCTGGTAATTGGGTTCATTCTCACTGGGAGCCCTCTGGAGAGTGTGTGGAGCAACACCTAGGACTGTTTCATCAAGGAGCAAGGGAGCTGAAGCATTTATCTTGTACCAGCAAGGTACCATCTCTTGCTCCTCATTGGCTGAGGTTCTCGTCTGTAACTCGCTAGCACTCTGGCTTATTTTTCACATGGGCCGAGTGTGCTTCTCCAACCAGCAAAAACCTGACACGGGGAGATGTCGCCATTTGTAGGAATATTGGCAGTGACCCCTAGTGGGGGCGGGGGGGGGGGCTCTGGAGCAGCCTGCAGGCTGTCTCTTATACACATCTAGATGTGTATAAGAGACAGCTTCTGGGGACACCATCTTACTTCCCCTGGAAACAGAGTTGCAGAACTTGATGACTGATCCTTTCATGCTCCTTGTCATGAGAGCTTCAAAGTGACTTGCAGCATTAGGCTCCTTAATGATCATTAAATGTTTGTGGAGAGTCAGTGCCTNCTCTCCAGACCTCCCCTTCTGTGGGCTCTGGCATGTTCTGCACCTTGCCCACCCAGATGCAAAGCAGCATCTCTGGCTGAACTTTAAGCTCCTTTCCAAGAGGTATTTGCTAGATTAACACCCAGCATGTGTTTCCATGGCGGCACTTCAATAGAGCCACTTCTGTTCTCCCGGACTCCCCACTCACCTCAATGAAAGGGAGGGTCATGCAGAAACCAGAATGAAAAGATTCCTCGGCCAGCTTCCCTTTCTGTTGAAAGGACGTCTCCATCTCCCAGATCTTTGCGCCCATCGCTTCAGAAAATCCTGGGTGCGCCAGCACTCGGCAGTGGGGTGGCGAAATATTTCTGGAGCGATCGCTAGTGTTTCTCATGTGGCTTCATTTGAAAGTGTCAACTTTCTAGGTTCTCTTCTGCTGACCCTTTTAAAGGAAACTGTGATATAATTTCAAGATGGTTCAATAAGTGTTTTGATATGACCTGTAAACATCCAGGCTCGAGGGCTGGAGGGGAAGTGTCCCAAATGCCATTTGTGGAGGTCTGGAGGGTGTGACAAGTGGATAATGAGGGGAACTGGGTGGCGGGGTGAGGTGGGGAGCTTGATGAACCACAGTGAGATGACTGGGTAGATGTTGGGTACCATTCAAGGAGCTGGAGAAGTCAGGGAGAGGGGCTGGCTCTGGGGTGAGGACAAGGAGTTCAGCTTTGACCCAGCTGAGTGCGGGTGTCAGGAAGAGGCAGGCTCGATGGATGGGGTCCAGCACACCTGCCCATATTCCTTGTGCCCTGCCTGCCTGGGCCCTGCATGAATTTCCTTTCTTTGTATTATGGCTTCACTTCTTTCAGATTCTGGCATCAAATTCAGTGTCTTGCCTTGCCCTGATGGTTCTGTCATGTTCCCAGTGAGGCTGGATGATACTGTGAAAGGAACATATCATCTGAAATGAGGCAAAGCTAGACTTAAAGCTCCACGTAATCACTGAAGTGTTCTCGAACCCGGAATAGCTGCTGGCCTCCAGTTTCCTCTTCTCTCCAGGGGTGTCTGCTTAGCAGTCACCCCTGCAGAGAGGTGTACCCTGACACCCCACCTTAAACAGGACCTGTCCCATCATTCTCTGACTCTTACCTTGCTTATTTTTCCTCCGGCCTGTTACTGCCACCTGATGTTTAAATGTTTGTGTCTACTTGTTTATTGTGTGTGTGTCTCCTGAGGTTGTAGGCTTGACGATGATAGAAACACATGTAAACGTTGTCAAGTCCTGTCTGTTGCTGTAGCGCTCACTGTACAGAGCTGCCTGGCACGCAGTAAGCTCTCAAGCAGTGTTTGTTGAACGAGTGAGTGAAAGAAATCAACCACTCAAGACTGTCGATGTGAAAAGGCCAAATGTGTGTCAGAAATAACAGATGACAGATCTCCCTGGTGGTGTAGCGACTGGGACTCCGCCCTCCCCATGCAGGATGCCCGGGTTCAATCCCTGGTCGGGAAACCAGATGCTTCAAGGATGAGTTCACATGCCACAGCCAAAGATCCCGCATGATGCAGTGAAGACTGGGGATCCCATGTGCCGCAACTGAGACGTGATGCAGATAAAGAAATAAGCAATAAGGTCTTAAAAAATTACAGAAGAATCACACGACTCTAGGGCTCAAGGAGCCATCTTACTGGGAAAAAATAAAACAGATCCTCTTCTAGCTCTTGTTTGGAACAGAAAAGGCCTGTGTGAAAACACATACCAAGCGTTCATTTGATCTGCCGGACTTACTGTCCCGGCGTGTCGAAGGTAATATTTCATTGGATTTCACCATGTGTTTGAAAGCAAAACAATTCACATTTGAAAATCTCATTACTAGCGTCTTCCCTCCAAATCCATTAACGGCGTGAGTGTTTCTGGCAACCGAGATCACCTCGAATTATAGTATGAAATGCACCTCTGGGGAAAACTGTATGTTTCAAGATGTTTGTACCTTTCGATTGTCAAATATTCACACGGTTATGATTCTCAAAGAAAACACACAATGTAGGGAAATTGGTAACAAAATAAAAGCTCCAGGATGCATTGAGAGAAGGCGGCCAAAGGATTCCTCCCTGACATAGCTAATCCCAGGGATGGGAAATTAAAAACCACGCCAGAATATCAATGCCTTGCCCTGAGGATGGCTGTCTTTCTTTGAGCAAGATTCCAGGTCTCAGCCCACATAGCAATTTTGAACTTCTTCACCGCAGCTTTGGGTCTCCTGCACTACCCTTTCTCCATCCCAGAGACAAGAGACTCCTTTCCTGTTACCCAGACTCACTTCATCAGCTAAATCTGAGAACTTGGGTGACATCATTAGATGACATCACTGGATGACATCAGTAGAGCTGGAAAGGTTCTGTAATACTGAAAATGAAGGGTCTTCCCTGGGGGTCCAGTGGCTAAAACTCTGTGATCCCAGTGCAGGGGGTCCAGGATCAATCTCTGGTCAGGGAACTAGACCCTGCATGCCACAACTAGATCCTGAATGCTGCAGTGAAGATGGAAGACCCTGAGTGCTGCACCTAAGGCCCAGTGGAGCTAAACAAATAAACATTTTTTAAAACGATTGAAAAATGGAAAAATTCAAGGTTGGAGTTCTGTAGTCAAACAAGTTTGGAAGTTACAGCATTTGATACCTTCTTCTTGCTGTTGCTGCTGCTGCTAAGTCACTTCTGTCGTGTCCGACTCTGTGCGACCCTATACATGGAAGCCCACCAGGCTCCCCCGTCCCTGGGATTCTCCAGGCAAGAACATGAGTAGGTTGCCATTTCCTTCTCCAATGCATGAAAGTGAAAAGTGAAAGTGAAGTCGCTCAGTCATGTCTGACTCTTAGTGACCCCATGGCCTGCAGCCTACCAGGCTCCTCTCTCCATGGGATTTTCCAGGCAAGAGTACTGGAGTGGGGTGCCATTGCCTCCTCCACCTTCTTCTTGGAGCTTCCCAATTCACCAAGGCATGTTCAAACCTCTGAGATGTCCCATGGTCAGAGACCTGCTTATGTTTATTTAACTTAGTATTGTCCCAAATTAACTGGCTCTTCGGGCTTTAATTTGACTACATGAAGCAGTCACATTCTATGGAAAACTAGTGTACAAATTGAAACATCCCTTACCTTCAACAGATGAGGCAACCAACTACAGGGAAGCTATCAAAGTGCCTTGGCTAGTCACTTGACTAGTCAGTGGCAGAGGTAGGAAGGACTAGTTCCTGGGGACCATGACACTCAGCTCAGGGCTCCTCTTCTGCCCTTCTTTAATTCACTTCAGCAAAATTCCTCTTGTTCCCATCCCACCCTGTCTTAACCCATCCCGTCCACTCCATGAATGTCTCTTGAGCACCTGTCCTGGCTGGGTGCTCTTCTAGGTGCTGGAAGACACTGGCGAATGAGACAGACATAAGACTGGGTTGTCCAGAAGCCCACTTTGCCCTCAGGGAGTTAAGTCTAATTTGGAGCTTCTCATCATTTTCTTCCCATTTTTTCTCCCTCTTTTCTCTCTCTCCCTCCCCTCTTTCCTCCCTGTCTCTCTCATTTCAGATCATGCTTCACTCTTAACAAGATAAATGGCCCTCAAACTCCACTTAAATTACATCACTCCCTGGGTGAGGACCTTAATTGATTCCTTTCTGTCTCTCAGAACAGGTTTAGCCTGTGGGGCCCAGAGGTCCGTGGAAGCAGGGCCTGTGCTAGTCTGTCTCTCTCTGCTGAGCAGAAACCGTGCATCATAGTAGGTGCTCAGTTCGTACCTGTCCCAACACTGATGGCTGAGCACTTGTCAGCTCTGCAAGACATCCTGGGACCTTGTACTCTTAACTCATTCACTCAGCCTGAAACCCTCCATCCATGGCAAGTTGTGGTCCTGATGGGGTTTCCACACAACCCTAGGTTCCTTTCTTTGTGATTCTCCTTGAATTGATTCTCCAGAAAACAGAAGCAAGCGTTCAGTCCTTCCTAGCTGATTCAAATCTCGCACCCAGCTCAGTTCCTTACCTCTTTTATGAAGACTTCACTGAAGTCCTTCCTTTCTTCTTTTCTCCCTCACTCCTTCTCTTCTTCCCTTTCCTGCTCTTTATCAGGCGTTATGGTTCATCCTATGAATACAGATAGGAATCATCAGTTACTTATGTCTTTGAGAATTGCATGGTCCAGTGGAGAAGACAGACAAGTGGCTAATTACAATGCAGCATAATTTTGCCATGAGAGAGGCACTCATAAGCTGCCAGAGGGGTCTCTAAATGGGGAGTCAACTCATGTGGGGTCAGGAAAGGCCTGGAGAAGAAGATGTACAAGATGATCCTTGAAGCAAAATATGCAATAAGACAGGGGGAAAATTGCTGAGCTTGGTGGAGAGGAAGAGAGTATCAGACATAAGAGCCGCAAACCAGGGATATGACACCTAAATTTGCCAGCAGAGGCTGGGGACCTAAACATCTCTAAATGTTATTTGGGGTCAAACCTCACATCACATCCCAGTTTTGTGATTACCTCTTCTTAGACAAGTTATTTAGTTTTAGTCCATCATGTATGAGATCAGACTCTTCTTAGCACAGAAATGGACACATGGTAGGTGCTCAATAAATACATGTTGAACAAATGAATGAATATTCCCCAAGCAGTCTTTATTGCTGAAAGTACTTGAAGTGATGAAATTGCCAGTGATGTCTTAGTTATCTTTCTCTCTACTTTTCCCCCCGAGGGATGTATGGAGAGGACAGGACATACTCAAAGACTTGAGAGGAGCTGTTCCTTCTGAAGAACATTCTCCAACTTCCATTAGCTCCAGCCTTGACCCTTCTATTTAAATATAGATGATAAGCTAAATGGAGCCTATTGTTCACCCCCTTCACTCCTACATTTTTCTGAGTAAAATGTACTCCATGTAGCCACAGAAGTGTTGGCAGTGACCCTTTAAAAAATTGCCAGGTGATCAGATTTTTACTAAATCTGACTTTTTCTCCCTTCATTCTCCTGACCTCTTGCCCTGCATTAAAACACAATCTTTCTGTGTCTCCATCCCCTGTCAGTGTCTGGCGGCTCCCCGCTCTGCTATCATTCTCTCCTCTAATGAGTTGTTCCCACTGAGCTTGGCTGCCCCTGCCGCCCCTGCCTCCCCTGAAAAAGAATCGTATTTTAGGGGTTCCCTTTGCCTCAGCAGAAATTGGAGGAGGGCACAGGTGGCAGAGGAACGATTGGCATTTATCAAGTAAATAGCTGTGCCAATCACTGCGTCTGGGGCCCCTTATTCCGCATCCCATTTAATCCTTACTGTGACTGTGGTGGTTGTAGGGACTCAGAGTTCAGGCTTCACCCTGACCCATTCAAACAGAATCGCAGGGATAGGGTCTGGACATCGGTATTTTTGAAAAGTGCTCCAGGCCATTCTGATCTGCAGGCAAAGTTTAAATTACTGCCTTACTTCAGGCTGCTTCTCAGAAAGCATGTTTTGGAGACTTGTAGGAGCCATCAATATAAATACCAGTCTGAGGATGAAAGGGTACTTGGAGTGAGGCCATTGGTTGTGGTCATAACTTTGTTCTCAGGCAAGAACAAATAGGTTCTTTAGGGAATAATCTAGTCAATCAAAAAATACTCTTTCAGCCTTTTTTTCCACCCCCAAACATAAGGGAACCTGAAGTGCTAACAGTGATAATAACCAGGGGACATTTCACAAAGTAACACAGGAAGAAGTCTAGCTTGAATAGCTTTCCCATATAATGAATGGAGTATTCATATCGCACACAGCCTAAGAGTTGTGTTCGTGGTGCCAGAATCTTAAGATCTGCTCTTAAGATCCACCACTGCAGAGGATCACAAATAGAAAATTCAATCCAGGAAGATAAGGTGTGTATTTTGCAGATTCCACACTAAAATGTTTAACAATTTCCTTTATTGAGACGAACAGATCTTCTCACAAGAATAATTGGTCGATTGTGTATTCTCTTGCATGTGAGACCTGGACAATGTTGGTATTGTTTTGGAAAAATTTCCCTAAGCTTCATGTGCCTGAAGGTTCCACTGATTCCTTGTTGGGAGGATTTGGTGCTAGAAACGTACAGCAGTGATGTTGGCTATTAGTTGTAGTCTGTTTGATGCATATTTATTAACATAAATCAGATGCTCAGCTATTTTAATGCTTTCCATATTGTGGATTCAGTCATTTCCTGTCATTATGTTATTAGTAAAGGAATCCCTCCAGATTTGTAAGCTGTATATTGAAGACTAGTAAGCTTAGTTGAACGCATGTCCAAGTTCTCTAACCCTGGATGGGAAGAGTAGGCAAGCAGGGTCATTCTACAGAGTACAGGAGAAATGTGTTTAGATTCTTTTGGGGGGAACACCTAAAATAAGTGTACCCCAATCCTGAACCCTTTAGGGTAGAAGAAAATTTGTGTGTTAAAGTCCATGATCAAATCACAGTAGAATTAACTATAGACATACAAACACAAAAATAGAGATTCAAATTATCCTTGTGGTTTAGTCACTAAGGCATATATGATTCTTTGCGACCCCATGGACTGACTGTAGCCTCTCAGACTCCTCTGTCCATGGGATTTCCCAGGCAAGAATACTAGAGTGGGTTGCCATTTCCTTCTTTGGGACCCATGGATCAAACCCACATCTCCTGCATTGGCAGACAGAGTCTTTACTGCTGAGCCAAAAGGGAAGCCCAAAGATACAAAGGGACCCTGGAAAAATGCAAAAAAAAAAAAATCCTTTATTTATTCTTGGAATAATTTCAACTGTATAATAGAGTCATTAAGAGCATGGACACTGAAGCTAGGCTGCAAGTGTTTAAATCCGAGCTCTGCCACTTATTACCTGTGTGACCTTGGGCAAATCACTTAATTTCTCCGTGCCCCATATTTCTCTTCCTTGAAATGAAAATGACAACAGTACCTACAATGAGAAAGCTGTTATAAAGATTAAATCTGTTAATGTTTATAAAACATGTAGAGAGAACAAGATGGTGGAGGAGTACATTCTTTCAACGGATACATTAGTAATACACCTTCAGACACAGAAGTCCATGCCCAACCCCAGCTGACAGCAGAGAGGAATACTCGACTAGAGGAAAAGAAAATATAGATCCACGCAAAACTCAGTAGGAGGAAGGAACTACGGGGAAGACAGGGGTGTTAGTAAGATTGGACCTTCCTTTGGTGGGTAGGGGAACTGAAGCAGGGGTCTGATCCCCACATTGGGGTACTTTCTGAGTCAGAGGAGAAACATTTAAGACTGAGAGTGAAATAGCTGATCTGTAGCAGCCTGAATGGAATGAAAATCAGACAGTCCTTGCTGCAGCCATACATACCCCAGACAGGGATGTGGGTCCCCTGGAAGGCACAGCAGCTGGGAGCTGGGGTTTGGGGAGTGTGGAGTGATCCCAGGGTGAGGGCTGCTGTTGACTGTGGAGAGATGGATCAGGGGGGAGGTGAGGGAGGAGATCATGGTGGGAAATGCCTGTGCAGGAAAGCAGGCAGCCATGGAAGCAAGGAGATATTTCTGAGTCATGCGTAGAGGGTGGAACCATCATCATAGCCTCTCTCTCCCCACACGCCAGCATCGGCAGCTGAACAATAGGGAGGCTGGCCCATCAAATGCCTGATGCACTGAACTACAGAGCAGGACCTCACCCAGGGTGTCCCTTTAAGTGTCTGACTCTCCAATCTACAGAGAAGGACCCCAGGCAAGGGAACCCTCTAAGTGCCTGAATTGGCAGAGCTACAGAGAAAGACTGGCCAGAGAGGCCTTCTGATTGCCACATACAAGAGGCTTGAAAAAAGACTGTTAGGGCCATAACTCCTGCATGGAGGCAGTCTGTGTCCTCACACACTTGGTGCCACCAGGGTCCCCACAAGCCAACCAGCTCTGCCACCTTCATGCTCAACTCTCATTGGGTCAGAGCTGCCACAGGCCAAAAGAATCTTGCGTCTATGCGTGCAAGGTCGCTTTGGTAGTGTCTAATTCTTTGCAAATCTGTCTACTGTGGCCGGCAAGGCTTCTCTGACAGGGAGCGGGGTTCTCCAGGCCAGAATACTGGAGTGGATTGGCCAATTATTAGTTGTCATACCCTTCTAGAACACTGCATTTCCTGCTGCCCTAGCTGCCCACTCCCCTGAGTACCTGGTGCTGCAAGAACCCCTACAACCCAAGCATCTGCACCACCTCCACACCTGGCCCTCACAGAATCAAACCCAAGTCCACCAGGACAGCCTCAGGAGCAAACCCCAGTAGACGACCAACATGCAGGGGTTGGAAATAAAACCACAATTGAAACCCAGGGGGCAGTGTGGCTAAGGAAGAAGACTCAGCACTTTCCCACCAGCTGTACAAGCTGCAGATTAAATACACATGATCAACTAGGCAGGCGCTGTGTCTGTTTAATATATAAAAGGACTTTGAGAGCACCCACAAAAGAATACACACTACTTCTGATAGCTGTGGACATTGGAGATGAGAACACATAGGAGCAGGACCAGATTAGAATCTGAGCTGCCCCCACAGCAGGTCCAGAGATCAGCACAGTGTTGGAGGGCATCCTAGGGAGGTGAGGTGGACTGTGACTCCTGGCGAGGGAAAGAACTCTGACAGCAGTGACTCAAGAAAAACATTTATTATTATTATGTTTTGACTTGTTCTGTAGATTCTTTTTTTCTTTTTTTTTTTCCCCTCAGTCACATTTTTTATTTTTGTTGTAAACCTCTGCTTCTACATTGGGCTTTTGCAGTTCTGTGGAGTTTTCCTTTTTTTTTTTTTTTTTGTTCTCTCTCTTTTTTTAAGTTTAATTTTTTAAACCTATCATTATTTTGTCTATATTTATTCCTTTGCTTGCTTTTCCTACTGTTCTTTTCCCCTTGCATTTACTCTTTCAGTTCAGTTCAGTTCAGTCACGTCTGACTCTTTGAGACCCCATGAACCATAGCATGCCAGGCCTCCCTGTCCATCACCAACTACCGGAGTTCACTCAAACTCACATCCAGCGAGTCAGTGATGCCATCCAGCCATCTCATCCTCTGTCATCCCCTTCTCCTCCTGCCCTCAATCTTTTCCAGCATCAGGGTCTTTTCAAATGAGTCAGCTCTTTGCATCAGGTGGCCAAAGTGTTGGAGCTTCAGCTTAGACATCAGTCCTTCCAGTGAACACCCAGGACTGATCTCCTTTAGGATGGACTGGTTGGATCTCCTTGCAGTCCAAGGAACTCTGAAGACTCTTCTCCAACACCACAATTCAAAAGCATCAATTCTCCTGTGCTCAGCTTTCTTTATAGTACAACTCTCACATCCATACATGACTACTGGAAAAACCATAGCTTTGACTAGACAGACCTTTGTTGGCAAAGTAATGTCTGTCTTTTTTAATATGCTGTCTAGGTGGGTCATAACTTTCCTTCCAAGGAGTAAGCATCTTTTAATTTCATGGCTGCAGTCACCATCTGCAGTGATTTTGGAGCCCAAGTTAATCTTTAGTGTATATAAATCTTTATCTACCTCCATGTAACTTTGCTTATCAGTTCTTTCTTTCTTTTCTTTCCTTTCCTCTCAACATATTTGTTAGTTTTATTTCCATTGCTTTGTTCCCCAGTTGGCACCTTGCTTTAGTTTTGTTTTGCAGTTTGTGCTTTAGTTAGTTTTGTTCTGGTAGATATAATTTTGGTTTCCTTTGTTCACCAGGTCAATCTATTGTACTTTATTTTTGTTGGACTGTTTTGATTTTGCTTATGGGTATATTATATGAATATGTGTATATTCAGTCACACTTTTTATGTTGTTATAAACCTCTGCCTCTATGTTGGGCTTTTGCAGTTCTGTGGAGTTTTCCATTTTTTCCCTTTTTTCTTTCTTCCATTTTTTTCCTCTTTTTTATAATTTTAATTTTTAAAAATCTGTTATATTTTGTCTACATTTATTCCTTTGTTTCAGAGAAGGCAATCGCACCCCACTCCAGTACTCTGGCCTGGAGAATCCCATGGATGATGGAGCCTGGTAGGCTGCAGTCCATGGGGTTGCGAAGAGTTGGACACGACTGAGCGACTTCACTTTCACTTTCACTTTCATGCATTGGAGAAGGAAATGGCCACCCACTCCAGTGTTCTTGCCTGGAGAATCCCAGGGACGGGGGAGCCTGGTGGGCTGCTGTCTATGGGGTCGCACAGAGTCGGACACGACTTAAGCGACTTAGCAGCAGCAGCAGCAGCATTCCTTTGTTTGCCTTCCTACTGTTTATTTCCCCTTGCAGTTAATCTTTACTGTATATAAATCTTCTTCATCTACATCTATTTAACTTTGCATATCTATCCTTTCTTTCCTTTCCTCTCAGCATTTTGTTAGTTTTATTTCCATTGCTTTGTTCCTCAGTTGGCACCTTGCATTAGCTTTGTTTTCCAGTTTGTGTGTTAGTTTTGCTCTGGTAGATATACTTTTTGGTTTCCTTTGTTCGCTGGGTCAATCTATTGTACTGTATTTTTGTTGGACTGTTTTAATTTTGCTTATGGGTGTATATGTATATGTGTATATTCAGTCACACTTTTTATTGTTGCTATAAACCTCTGCCTCTACATTGGGCTTTTGCAGTTCTGTGGAGTTTTCCATTCTTTTTCCTCATTTTCTTTCTTCTTCCTTTTTTCCTTTTTTATAATTTTCATTTTTTAAAACCTATTATATTTTCTTTCTGCATTTATTCCTTTGTTTGCCTTTTTGACTGTTCATTTCCCCTTGCAGTTAATCTTTAATGTATATAAATCTTCTTCATCTACCTCTATTTAACTTTGTCTATTTATTCTTTCTTTCCTTTCCTCTCAACATATTTGTTAATTTTGTTTTTATTGCTTTATTTCCCACTTGGCACCTTGCTTTAGTTTTGTTTTCCAGTTTGTGCTTTAGTTAGTTTTGTTCTTAACTGATAAATATAATTTTTGATTTACTTTGTTCACCGAGTCAATCTACTGTACTTTATTTTTGTTGGACTGTTTTCACTTTGCTCATGGGTATATACGTATATGTGTATATTCTATTATTTTAATTATTATTTGCCTGATTTTGTAACTGCCATTTGCTGGGGTTCATATTTGGTTTCTTATTTTTGGATGTTTGTTTTAATGTCACTAAATGCCATAACAAACCACTTGTGAAATCTTCATTCCTGAACAGAGATCAAGCCCTGAGCCTTTGGAGTGGGACCACTGACTCCAGGACCCTAGACTACTAGAGAACTAACCCTAGGGAGTATCAGATAGTGAGAACTCACACAGAGGAAAACACTTGAATAAAAGATCTGGCATCACCCAACCACCTGTAGCACACTGTGCAGGATGCCTCATCTAAACAATAAACAAAGCAAAACTATAAACCCAATCATCAGCAGACAGTATTACCACCTCAGTCAGCCTTGCCTATCAGAGGAAAAATAAACAAAAACTCAGCATAAATCTCACTTTATACAAACCTTACACAAACCACTGGACCAACCTTAGGAGGGCAGAAACCAAAAAGAAGAAAGAATTCAACCTTGAAGCCTTATTCAACCTTAACACAATAAGTTAAAAAAATAATGAAAAGGCAGAGAAATACTACACAAATGAAGTAAAAAAACTAGAAGCACAGAAGTCCAAATTGATGAAGAGGAAATAGGCAAACTGCCTGAAAAAGAATTCAGAATAATGATAGTAAAGATGATCAGAAACCTTGAAAACAAAATGGAGAAAATGCAAGAATCCATTAACAAAGACCTATAAGAATTAAAGAATAAACATACAGAGACAAACATCACAGTTACTGAATTAAAAATACTCTAGAAGGGATCAATAGCAGAATATCTGAAGCAGAAAAACAAATCAGTGAGCTGGGAGATAAAATGGTGGAAATAAGTTCTGAAGAGCAGAATAAAGTAAAAAGAATGAAAAGAACTGAGGATAGTCTCAGAGACCTCTGGGACAATATCAAATGCACCAACATTCAAACTATAGGGGTCCCAGAAGAAGAAGAGAAAAAGAAAGGGTATGAGAAATTTTTTGAAGAGATTAGTTGAAGATTTCCCCAATATGGAAAAGGAAATAGTCAATCAAGTCCAAGAGGCACAAAGAGTCCCATACAGGATAAACCCAAGGAGAAACATGCCAAGACACATACTAATCAAACTAACAAAGACTAAACACAAAGAATAAATATTGAAAGCAGCAAGGGAGAAGCAACAAGTAACATACAAGGGAAACCCCATATGCTTAACAGCTGATCTTTCAGCAGAAACTCTGCAGGCCAGAAAGGAGTGGTGGGATATATTTAAAGTATTGAAAGGAAAAAATCTACAACCAAGATTACAGTACTTGGCAAGGATCTCATTCAAAATTGATGGAGAAATAAAAAGCTTTTCAGACAAGCAAAATAATTCAGTACCACCAAATCAGCTTTACAACAAATGTTAAAGGAACTTATATAGTCAAGAACTATGACAGAAGTAAAAGGATCTACAAAATCATCCCAAGCAATTAAGAAAATGGCAATAGGAGCATATATATCAATAATTACTTTAAATGTAAATGGATTAAATGCTCCAAACAAAAGACAGAGACTGGCTGAATGGTTACAAAAACAAGACCCATATATATGCTGGCTACAAGAAACCTACTTCAGACCTAAAGACACATATCGACTGAAAATGAGAGGGTGGAAAAATATATTCAATGCAAATGGGAAGCAAAAGAAAGCTGGAGTAGCAATCCTCATATCCTCAAAATAGACCTTAAAATAAAGAAGATTACAAGAGATAAGGAAGGACACTACATAATGATCAAGGGATCAATCCAAGAGGAGGACATAACAATTGTAAATATCTATGCATCCAACATAGGAGCACCTTGATACATAAGACAAACACTAACAGACATAAAAGGAGAAACTAACAGTAACACAATAATGGTTGGAGACTTTAACACCCCACTCACACCAATGGACAGATCATCAAAACAGAAAATTAATAAGGAAACACAAGTCTTAAATGATACATTAGATGAGATGGATCTCATTGATACTTTCAGGACATTCCATTCAAATGCAGAAGAATACACCTTCTTCTCAAGTGCACATGAAACATTCTCCAGGGTAGACCACATCTTGGGTCACAAATAAAACCTCAGTAAATTTAAGAAAATTTAAATCATATCAAGCATCTTCTCCGACCACAATGCCATGAGAATAGATATCAATTACAAGAAAAAAACTGTAAAAAACACAAACATGTGGAGATTAAACAACACATTTCTAAATAACCAACAGATTACTGAAGAAATCAAAAAGGAAATAAAAAATTTCTAGAAACAAATGACAATGAAAACACAACTCAAATGTAATGGATGCAGCAAAAGCAGTTCTAAGAGGGAAATTTATAGCAATACAGTCCCACCTCAAGAAACAAGAAAAATGTCGAATAGACAACCTGACTTTACACCTAAAACAACTGAAAAAAGAAGAACAAAAACCCCCAAAATTAGTAGAAGGAAAGAAATTATAAAGATCCGAGAAGAAATAAATGAAAAAGAAATGAAAGAAACAGTACTAGAGATTAATAAAACTAAAAGCTGGTTCTTTGAGAAGATAAACAAAATTGAGAAGCCTTTGGTCAGACTCATCAAGAAAAAGAGAGAAGAATCAAATAAAAAAAAACTAGAAATGAAAAAGGAGAAGTTACAACAGACAATGCAGAAATACAAAGGATTATTAGAGACTGTTATGAACAACTATGTGGCAATAAAATGGATAACCTGGAAGAAATGGACAGATTCTCAAAAAAGTTCAATCTTCCAAGACTGAACCAGGAAGAAAGAGAAATTATGAACAAACCAATTACAAGCATTGAAATTGAAGCTGTGATAAAAAATCTCCCCCAAAACAAAAGCCCAGCACCAGATAGCTTCCCAGGAGAATTCTATCAAACATTTAGGGAAAAAAGAGCCTCATGATGAAAGTGAAAGAGGAGAGTGAAAAAGTTGGCTTAAAAGATCACATTCAGAAAACTAAGATCACGGCATCCAGTCCCATCACTTCATGGCAAATAGATAGGGGAAACAGTGGAAATAGTGACAGACTTTATTTTTTTGGGTTCCAAAATCACTGCAGATGATGACTGCAGCCATGAAATTAAAAGATGCTTACTCCTTGGAAGGAAAGTTATGATCAGCCTAGACAGAATATTAAAAAGCAGAGACATTACTTTGTCAACAAAGGTCCATCTAGTCAAGGCTATGGTTTTTCCAGTGGTCATGTATGGATGCGAGAGTTGGACTATAAAGAAAGCTGAGCACCAAAGAATTGATGCTTTTGAACTGTGGTGTTGGAGAAGACTCTTGAGAGCCCCTTGGAGTGCAAGGAGATTCAACCAGTTCATCCTAAGGGAAATCAGTCCTGACTATTCCTTGAAAGCACTGATGTTGAAGCTGAAACTCCAATACTTTGGCCACCTGATGTGAAGAACTGACTCATTTGAAAAGACCCTAATGTTGGAAAAGATTGAAGGCAGGAGAAGGAGGGGACAACAGAGGATGAGATGGTTGGATGGCATCACCGACTCAATGGACATGAGTTTGAGTAAACTCTGGTAGTTGTTGGTAGACAGGGAGCCCTGGAGTGCTGCTGTCCACAGGGTCACAAAGAGCTGGACACAACTGAGTGACTGAACTGAATGCCTATATTTCTAAAATTCTTTCAAAAAAATGAAGAGGAAGGAACACTTCCAAAGTCATTCTACTAGTCCACCATCGTCCTGATACCAAAACCAGACAAATAAAACACAGAAAAAGAAAACTACAGGCCAATATCACTGATGAACAAAGATGAAAAAATCCTCAAAAAAATTTTAGCAAACAGAATTCAGCAACACACAATAAAGCTCATACACCATGATCAAGTTGGGTTTATTCCAGGAATGCAAGGATTCTTCAATATATGCAAATAAATCAGTGTGATACACTATATTAACAAATTGAAAGATAAAAACCATATGATAATCTCAATAGATGCAGAAAAAGCCTTTGACAAAATTTAGCACCCATTTATGATTCAGTTCAGTTCAGTTCAGTCGCTCAGTCATGTCTGACTCTTTGCAACCCCATGAACTGCAGCACACCAAGCCTCCCTGTCCATCACCAGCTCCCGGAGTTTATCCAAACTCATGTCCATTGAGTTGGTGATGCCATCCAACCATCTCATTCTCTGTCATCCCCTTCTGCTCCTGCCCTCAATCTTTCCCAGCATCATGGTCTTTTCAAATGAGTCAGCTCTTCACATCAGGTGGCCAAAGTATTGGAGCTTCAGCTTTAACATCAGTCCTTCCAATGAACACCCGGGACTGATTGCCTTTAGGATGAACTGGTTGGATCTCCTTGCAGCCCAAGGGACTCTCAAGAGTCTTCTCCAACACCACAGTTCAAAAGCATCAATTCTTTGGTGCTCAGCTTTCTTTATAGTCCAACTCTCACATCCATATGTGACCACTGGAAAAACCATAGCCTTGACTAGATGGACCTTTGTTGACAAAGTAATGTCTCTGCTTTTTAATATTCTGTCTAGGTTGATCATAATTTTCCTTCCAAGAAGTAAACATCTTTTAATTTCGTGGCTGCAGTCATCATCTGCAGTGATTTTGGAACCCAAGAAAATAAAGTCAGCCACTGTTTTCACTGTTTCCCCATCTATTTGCCATGAAGTGATGGGAAAGGATGCCATGATCTTAGTTTTCTTAATGTTGAGCCTTACTTAAGCCAACTTTTCACTCTCCTCTTTCACCTTCATCAAGAAGCTCTTTAGTTGTTCTTCACTTTCTGTCATAAGGGTGGTGTTATTTGAATATCTGATATTGATATCGATATCAATATCTGATATTGATTATTGATATTTTTCCCAGGGATCTTGATTCCAGCTTGTGCATCTTCCAGCCCAGCGTTTGTCACGATATACTCTGCATATAAGTTAAATAAGCAGGGTGACAATAAAACTCTTCAAAAAATGGGCATGAAGGAACCTACCTCAACATGGTAAAGGCCATATATGATAAGCCTACAGCAAACATTATTCTCAGTGGTGAAAAACTGAAAGTATTCCCCCTAAGATCAGGAACAAGACAAGGGTGTCCACTTTCACCACTATTATAGAACCACTATATAGCATAGTTCTGGAAGTCCTAGCTACAGCAATCAGAGAAGAAAAAGAAATAAAAGGAATACAGATCAGAAAAGAAGTAAAGCTCTCACTGTTTGCAGATGACATCATACTGTACATAGAAAACCCTAAAGATAGTATCAGAAAATTACTAGAGCCAATCAGTGAATTTAGCAAAGTTGCAGGATACAAAATCAATACACAGAAATCACTGGTATTTCTATATACTATGAAAAATCTGTAAGAGAAATTAAGGAATCAATCCCATTCACCACTGCAGCAAAAAGAATTAAATATGTAGGAATAAACTTACCCAAGGAGACAAAAGAACTGTATACAGAAAATTATGACACTAATGAAAGAAATCAAAGACGACATAAACAGACGGAGAGATATTCCATGTTCCTGGGTAGGAAGAATCAATATTGTGAAAATGACGTTACTACCAAATGCAATCTACAGATTCAATGCAATCCCTATCAAATTGCCAATGGTATTTTTCACAGAACTAGAACAAAATATTTCACAATTCGTATGGAAACACAAAAGACCCTGAACAGCCAAAGCAGTCTTGAGAAAGAAGAATGGAGCTGGAGGAATCAAGCTACCTGTCTTCAGGTTATAGTACAGAGTTACAGTCATCAAGACAGTGTGGCAGTGGCACAAAAACAGAAATATACACCAATGGAACAAGATAGAAAGCCCAGAAATAAAGCCAAACACCTATGGGTACCTTATTTTTGACAAAGGAGGGCAAGAATATACAATGGGGCAAAGACAGCCTCTTCAATAAATGTTGCTGGGAAAACTGGACAGCTACATGTAAAAGAATGAAATTAAATACTTTCTAACACCATAGACTAAGATAAACTCAAAATGGATTAAAGACCTAATTCTAAGACCAGAAACTATAAAACTCTGAGAGGAAAACATAGGCAGAACACTCGATGACATAAATCAAAGCAAGATCCTCCATGACCCACCTCCTAGAGTAACAGAAATAAAAACAAAAGTAAACAAGTGGGACCTGATTAAACTTAAGAGCTTTTTCACAGCAAAGGAACTATAAGCAAGATGAAAAGACAGCCCTCAGAATGGGAGAACATAATAGCAAAGGAATCAACTGACAAAGGATTAATTTCCAACTTATACAAGCAGCTGACTTCCCTGGTGGCTCAGACGGTAAAGCCTCTGTCTACAATGTGAGAGATCCAGGTTCGAGCCCTGGGTTGGGAAGATCCCCTGGAGAAGGAAATGGCAATCCACTCCAGTACTATTGCCTGGAAAATCTTATGGACAGAGGAGCCTGGCAGGCTGCAGTCTACGGGGTTGCAAAGAGTTGGACATGACTGAACGACTTCACTTCACTTCATACAATTCAATACCAGGAAAACAAACAACCCAATCAAAAAGTGGGGAAAAGACCTGAATAGACATTTCTCCAAGGAAGAAATACAGATGGCTAACAAACGCATGAAAAGATGCTCAATATCGCTCATTATTAGAGAAATGCAAATCAAAACCACAATGAGATGTCACCTCACACCAGTCAGAATGGCCATCATCAAAAAGTCTACAAACAGTAAATGCTGGAGAAGGTGTGGAGAAAAGGGAATGCTCTTGCACTGTTTGTGGGAATGTAAATTGATACAGCCACTATGGAAGATGGTATGGAGATTCCTTAAAAAACTAGGAATAAAATGACCATATGACCCAGCAATCCCACTCCGAGCCATATACCCTGAGGAATCCAAAATTGAGAAAGCCCATTGTTCATTGCAGCACTATTTATAATAGCTAGAACATGGAAGCAACCTAGATGTCCATCAACAGGTGAATGGGCAAAGAAGTTGTGGTACATGCACAATAGACTGTTTACTCAGCCATAAAAAGGGATGCATTTGAGTCAGTTCTGATGAGGTGGATGAACCTAGAATCTATTATACAGAGTGAAGTGAGTTAGAAAGAGAAAGATAAATATCGTATTCTAACACATACATACAGAATCTAAAAAAATGGTACTGAAGAATTTATTTGCATGGCAGCAATGAAGAAACAGACATAGAGAATAAGACTTATGGACATGGAGAGAGGGGAGGAGAGGGTGAGATGTATGGAAAAAGTAACATGGAAACTTAGATAGCCAACGGGAATTTGTTGCATGGCTCAGGAAACTCAGAGGCTCTGTATCAATCTAGAGGGATGGAATGGGGCAGGAGATGGGAGGGAGCTTCAAAAGGGAGGGATATATGTATACCTTCGGGGAAGGCAATGGCCCTCCACTCCAGTACTCTTGCCTGGAAATCCCATGGACGGAGGAGCCTGGAAGGCTGCAGTCCATGGGGTTGCTAAGAGTCAGACATGACTGAGCGACTTCCCTTTCACTTTTCACTTTCATGTATTGGAGAAGGAAATTGCAACCCACTCCAGTGTTCTTGCCTGGAGAATCCCAGGGACGAGGGAGCCTGGTGGGCTGCCGTCTATGGGGTCACACAGAGTGGGACATGACTGAAGTGTCTTAGCAGTAGCAGCAGCAGCATATGTATACCTTTGGCTGATTCATGTTGCAGTTTGACTGAAAACAATAAAATTCTGTAAAGCAATTATCCTTCAATAAATAAATTGAGAAAATAAAAATAAAACATGTGGAACAGTGCCTGGCACAAAATAAAAACTATGTATATGTTTGTTAAGTAAAAACCAATGAACTCCCAGCAGCATTTCTCAGATTTCTATGTGTCCATGAATCACATGGGGATCCTGCAGAAATACAGACTCTGATTCAGCAGGTCTGGGGTGGGGCCTGAGGTTCTGTATTTCTGACAAGCTTCCAGGTAACATTGATGCTGCTGACTCATGGCCACACTTGGGTTAGTGAGGGGCTACGTGCTCCAGCTTGATGGAGAAGGGAAGAGTTTGGGCATGATGCATCTCCTCTATTTAACTTGCCTCAGTTCCCCAACAGCTGTTGAAGGTAAACTCTTGGAATCAACTTCTCGTTTCTAGGAGAAAATTTCTGCTTATGCCCACTAATGCTCTTGCTTGCTACCCTAGGACCCAATCACTTCTGATCAGCAGTGCTGTTCAGTCATCTGGCTTCACTTTGAGTAAGAGAGCAGTGAGGGGTGGAGATTCAAATCTCACTGATGATGGAGCATCTTAGGGACCAGTCAGTGTCTCCCCTTGGGAATGTGGGCTTCTCCATGTAAGTGTCTCAGAGGTCACCATGCAAAACGGCTTGTCTCATCTTGGATTTGAGCCGCCTCAGCAATCACTCTTTTTGTGATCCTCTAGGTTTATGGAAAGGGGATGGGGAAAAGATGAGACCACCCCCACATTACTGAGAAAAATGGCTTGCTCCCAGCAGTCACACCAACATTTTGGAAATCTGTTTTTTGAATATGTGTTCTATGTGTGTGTGTGCTAAGTCGCTTCAGTCGTGTCCAACTTTTTATCACCCTATGGACTGTAGCCCACCAGGCTCCTCTGTCCATGGGATTTTCCAGGGAAGAATACTAGAGTGGGTTGCTATGCCCTTCTCCCGGGAATCTTCTCGACCCAGGGAATCTTCTCGACCCAGGGATTGAACCTGGGTCTTCTGTATTGCAGGCAGATTCTTTCTTGTGCCCTGATATTTTCTCAGGCTCTTGTTTTAATATATGCTTTCCCCCCATATCTTCTTCTTTAAGAGAATATTAGCTCCTTATTGTTTAATTGACATATAATTAATAGTCAGTGAAATGCACAGATCTTCATAGCACAGTGTAATGAGTTTTTGCAAATGAATGTTGCCATGTAACCCACATCTCTGTCAAGACACAGAACATTTCCCTCCCCTAAAAAAACAAAAAACAAAAAACATTCTAACTCCTCTTTCCAGTCCATCTTTTCCCTGGCTCTCAGGAAAACACTGCTCTGATTTCTTTCAACAGAGATTAATTTTGCCTGTTCTGGAACTCCATATAAATCTAATTGTGCAGGATGTATTCTTTTGTGTCTGGCTTTTTTCAGCATCATGTCTTTGAGGCTCATTTGCGTTGTTGCATGTATCAGTAATTCATTCCTCTTTATTGCTGGGTTAACTTCTGCAGTATGATTATAACTCCATTGTTTATCCCCTCACTTGTTGAAGGACATTTGGGTCGTTTCTAGTTTGGGGCTATTATGAACAAAGCTGATGTGGATATTCTTGTTCAACTCTTATTGTGCACATTTTCATTTCTCTTGAGTAAATACAGGCAGACCTCATTTTATTGCACTTAGCTCAATTGTGCTTCAAAGACACTGGTTTTTTTTTTTTACAAATAGGTTTGTGACAACCCTTTATCAAGCAAGTCTATTTGGCACCATTTTCCCAAAGCATCTTCTCATTTTATGTCTCTGTGTCACCTTTTTGAAATTCTTGCAATATTTTAAACTTTTTCATAATTATTATATTTGCTACGTTGTGCTATGATCAGTGATCTTTGATGTTGCTGTTGCAAAAAGAAGATGGACGTTCTGAAGCACTTTTTAGCAGTAAACTATTTTAAAATTAAGGTAGGTACATTATTTTTTAGACACAAATGGCGCTATGAGCTTAATCACTCAGTTGTACCCGACTCTTTGTGACCCCATGGACTGTAGCCCAGCAGGCTCCTTTGTACATGGAACTTGCCAGGCAAGAATACTGGAGTGGGTTGCCATTTCCTTCTCCAGAGGATCGATTTCCCAGCCCAGGGATTGAACCCAGGTCTCCTGTATTGCAGGCAGATTCTTTACTGTCCGAGCCACCAGGGATACTTAGTAGACTACAGTATCCTGTAAACCTAACTTTTTTTGTGTGTGTGGTCCACTGCAAAAATGTTTATTGTTTCCATTTGGTCCACTGCGTGAGCAAGGGCTCCAGAATGGTTAAAAAGCTGCTGAGAGAACCTTCAGGCAGAAGTCTTGACACCGGGAGGATCCAGCGGGGCTCGAAGGGTGTTGGGTCTTGGGAGGCTTCTAGTTGTGCTGAAAGAGTGAGCATTTGGAAGAGATATTGATGCAGCCCAGCCTGGAGACCAGACAACCTGCGGAGGTCAGTCACGTGGTCACGCACCTTCTTGATGAGTTTCACCTGCTCCTCCAGGAAGCGGCTCTCCCAGAAGTCACAGAGCTGGGGGTCTGCCGGGGCAGAACCTAGGGCATGCAGATCTGGAAGGCCTGGTTCAGGTGCTTCTCCAGGACTGCGAGGGCTTCCTTGGCGTCCTAGATTTTACCCCACTCATCTTGGGAGGGTCTGGGCATGCCAGAAGAGGGCGTGGCCACCACAGTGGTTTTGCGTTTTCGAGAGACGCTGAGATCTCTGGAGTTCCTCCTCAGACAAATTGCGGAAAAATTTGGTTCACACCCGCCAGAGCCACATGGTTGCCCCGGAGAAGCCCAGAGAGAGGTAGGTGCAGGAGGCCCGCAGGTGCCTGTTGACCAGGTGATTGACAACAGCCTCCACTGGGGTGGAATAGTTCTACTAAATCGGGGAGCTCAGCCAATATTATCTATTGGTTGATAGGTAATAAGGAGCTAACCTCAGAAAAAACCCGATGTGGGCTGGTCCCGGAGCCTGAGGATAGCTGAGTGGTTGTTTCCAAAGGCGCAGCTTGAAAAAAAGTTGGAGGGTGGTCAGAGGCTGGAGGAGGGGGCGTCCCTGGGTCTGTTCTAACCAAATACTGCTGAAGCAAGAGAGAGGTTGTTGAATCACTGAGTGAACCACCTTACTTGCACCGGGGAAACCAAAATGTTTGCATGACTTGCTCTGCTGAGGTACTGGCTTTATTATGGTGGTCTGGAACTGAACCACAATAACTCTGAGGTAGACTGTACACAGAAGTGGAGTTGCTGGGTCCTAAGGGTGGTGAATGCTTAACTGTATATGAAGTTGCTAGACAGATTGCCAGAGTGGCCATTTTATCTTCCTGACATTGTTGTGCTCCACCTCCTCATCAGAATCTGATGCTGCCAGTCTTTTGAATGTCAGCCATCACAGTGTGTGCATAATTGCATATCATCTTTGTTTTAATTTGCATATTCTTGATGACTCATGCTATTGAGCCACTCTCACATATATTCATTTGTGAATTGCCTGTTCAAATCTTTTTACTCATTTCAAAAACTGGGTTGTCTTTTTCTGATTGAGGTTTGAGAAGGTCTTTGTATGTTTTAGATCCAGATATGTGTTTTGTGAATACGTTTGTAAGTTTTCACCTGCTCTGTGCCTGACATACTCTACTTGTTTATTTATTCATGGTTGCGCTGGGTCTTTGTTGCTGTGCCTGGACTTTCTCTCGTTGGGGTGAGCAGGGGCTACTCTTTGTTCTGTGCAGGGGCTTCTCATTGCAGTGGCTTCTCTTGTGGAACAGGGGCTCCAGGCACCTAAGCTTCAGTAGTTGGAGCATGTGGACGAAGTAGTTGTGGTACTCGGGCTTAGTTGCTCTGAGGCATGTGGAATCTTCCCAGACCAAGTGATTCGACCCATGTCTCCCTGCCTTGGCAGGCAGATTCTTATCCACTGTGCCACCAGGGAAGTCCAGTTATTCTTAATAATGTCTTTTCATAAATAAAAAAAAAAGTTTCCCCTTTATGATGAATGCTTTTTCATTCCTATCTGAGAAATCCGTGTCTACTTTAAAGTTGCAAAGGTATTCTCCTGTGGTTTCTTTTGGCAGTTTTATTATTCTAAGTTTTAGTGCATTATTTATTGGTTGGGTTATTTTTTATTGTAGAAGATACAGAGATGAGATATATAATGGTCCATCCTGAATTAACTTTGTGTATGGCATGAGGCAAGAGTTGAGGTTGTTTTACTCCTTATAGATAGCTACTTGTTGCAGTACTATTTGTTGGGGAAAAAACCTGTCTTTTCCCTCATTGAATTGCTTAGATTCCTTTACCCCCAAATCAATTGATTATATAAGCGTGGATCTTTCTGGACTCTGTTCTGCTAATTTATGTGTCTTTCATTACCAACATCACAATGTCTTAATTACCATGGCTTTATGGTAAATCTTGAAATCTGTCAGTATAAGTCCTTATCTTACTCTTTTTCAAGATTGTTTAGTTCTTCTAGATGATTTTGAAGTCACCAGTTTCTACAAATAAAAGTTAAAAATTCCATAAAATTAAGATTTAAATACAGTGAAATATACAGATCTTACAAATATGTAAGCCACACTCTTATCAAGATATTTCAACAACCCCAGAAAGCTCCACGGTGCCCTTTCCTAGTCATTCTGCTTTCTCAGAAATAACTACTATCCTGACTTCTCTTGCCAAAGGTTAGTTTTACCTTTTCTAGAACTTTCTCTGAAGGAAATCAGGCAATATATATGTTTGCGTGAAGACTTCTCTCTTAGTGTCACACTTTTGCTTTGTCTATCAGTGATTTGTTCATCATCATTGCTGAGTATTATTTCATTGAATGAATATGCCACAATTTCTTCATTCTTTCACCTCTTGATGAATAGCTGGGCTGCTGCCAGTTTTTGGCTGTTGTGAATAAAGCTGCTAGTTAAGTTTTGTAGAAGACTTTTTTGTGGAGAGCAGCTTTCATTTTTCTTACGTAAATACCTTACAGTGAAATTGCTGGTTATAGACTAAATGTATGTTTAACACTGTAAGAGACGACCAGAACCCTTTCCAGAATGGTTGTAATATTTTGCAATCCCATGAGCAACATATGGGCCTTCTGAGCATCCCACATCTTCACAAAAGTTTGGGGTTCATTTTAGCCAATTTATAGGTATATCATAATATTACAGCTTAAATTTGCTATTCTCTGGTGGCTAAGTGAAAGTGAAAGTGAAGTCGCTCAGTCGTGTCTGACTCCCAGCGACCCCATGGACTGTAGCCTACCAGGCTCCTCCGTCCGGGGGATTTTCCAGGCAAGAGTACTGGAGTGCGGTGCCGTTGCCTTCTCCAATGGTGACTAAAGATGTTGAATAAATTTTCATATGCGTGTGTCTTTTTGTGAAGTGTCTGTTCAAACTTTGAAGTGAAGTGAAAGTCATTCAGTCATATCTGACTCTTTGCAACCCCATGGACTATACAGTCGATGGAATTCTCCAGGCCAGAATGCTGGAGTGGGTAGCCTTTGCCTACTCCAGGGGATCTTCTCAACCCAGGGATCAAACCCAGGTTTCCCTCATTGCAGACAGATTCTTTACCAGCTGAGCCACAAGGGAAGCCCAAGAATACTAGAGTGGGTAGCCTGTCCCTTCTCCAGAGGATCTTCCCGACCCAGGAGTCGAGCTGGGGTCTCCTGCATTGGAAGAGGATTCTTTACCAACTGAGCTACCAGGGAAGACCCTGCATTGTTTATTAGGTGAGTTGTTTTTCATTGTGGAAGATAAGTTTAGAGATAGAGGTATAAAATATATATACCTGTATATCCTTTGTCAGATTTTTGAGTTTTTTCCTCATTTTTTGACTTGTTTAGTCATTATAAATGTCTTTTGATGAGCAAATGTTTTAAATTGCATTTTAATAAAGTCCAACTTTTCAATTTTTAAAGTAATTTTTAAAAATTTATTTTTAATTGGAGGATAATTGCTTTGCCGTATTGTGTTGGTTTAGCCATACAACACTGTGAATCAGCCCTAAGTATACACATACACCTTCCCTCTTGAGCCCCGCCCCACCCCTCTTGATCATCATAGAGCAGCGGGCTGAGCTCCCTGGGCTACATAACAGCTTCCCACGAGCTATCTGTGTTACATATGGTAATGTATATATTTCAGTGTTACTCTCTCAGTTCATCCCACGCTCTCCTTCTTGCATCAGTTTTTTCATGGTTACTGAATTCTGTATCTTAGCTCTATGAAAGTGTATCTAGCCCAAGTTCACAAAAACAGTTTTCTATTTTTTTCCTAGACATCTTACAATTTTAGGTTTTATAGATGTATACTGATAAATTCACTTAGTTCTATATTTTTTTTGTTTTTGATTCCTTAGTATTTTCTGTGTGCACTATTATGTAGTCTGCAAATAAAGGCAGCTTTACTTTAAATTGCTTTTCTACACCTTTCATTCCTTTTTCTTATTACACTGATTAGAACCTCTGTTCACAACTGTACTAGAAGTGGTGACAGTGGACATTTCAGCCTTTTTACTGACCTCAGTGAGAAAGCATTAAATCCAATGTTAGTTATCAAATATATATTCTAATACATATATTCCAATAGATAATACTAGGTTTAAGGATATTTCCTCTGTTTCTGGCTTGAAAGTTTTCTTCTCTAAATTGTCAAAAAATTTTTCAGCACATGCTGAGATTATTAGAGTCACCACCCACCTTATTCTTTTAACATGCAAATTTAACAGTTGGCATTTGACTGTTAACCAACTTTACATTCCTGTGATAAATCTCATGTGGTCATGTTGTGTTATCTTTTGTAGTATTTAGTGGGATTTGATTGGAATAATATTGTGTTAAGGATTTTTCATGAAAATTTCATGAGGTATATTAACCTGCTGTTTTCTTTTCTTGTGTTTTTTTTCTGGTTGTGACATCACATTTGTGCTAGCCTCATACAGTGAGGCTGAAATTATGTTCTCCTCAAGGTTTGTGAATGTGTTTTTTTTAGAACTGACATTATTTCTTCCTTAAATGTCTGATAAAACTGCCAGGAAAATCGCCTAGACCTGGAGTTTTATTTCTGGGAACATAAATAAAAGTTCACTTTCTTTAATAAGAATATGGATATTTAGATTTTCTACTCCTTGAGTCAGCTTTGGTAATGTGTTCTAAGGAATTTGTCCATTTTCAGATTACAAGAATGAAGTTAATAATATTTTCTTAGTATTTTAACATATGTAGGATATGTAGAGATATGTTCTCCTTAATTCCCGATACTGAGTATTTGTGTTTCAGTCTACTTCATCAGCCTAGCTGGGGTTTTATCAATTTTTAAAAAATTTCCATTTTTCCTCATATTTTGATTATTTCCTCTTATATCATGTTCCATTCTTTATTATTATCTTTTTTCTTTCTGCATACTTTGAGTATAATTTCCTCGTTTTGAAATAATTTCAGGTTGAAGCTTAGATAATATTTATTTTTCTTTTCTAATATAAATCTTCAGAGCTACAAGTTTACTTTTAAGCATTGTATTAGCCGCATCCCACAACATCCCAACATTATGGTATGTTGTCTTTTTATTTTTCTCATTTAAATATCTTCTAATTCCTTTTATAATTTCTTCTTTAATTTATGGGTTATTTAGAAGTGTAATGTTTAATTTCCAATATTTATGAATGTTTCTGGAATCTTATCATTAATTTCTAAATTTTATTTTGTGAGAAAACAAACTCTGTAGGATATGAATCCTTTTAAGTTTGAGATTTGTTTTATGGCCAACAAGTTTTATGGTCTATCTTGGTGAATATTCTATGTGTACTTGAATAGACTATCAATTAGGTTGAGCTGATTGTATTGACATTTTGTATATTCTTGATTTTTTGTTTGTTTGTTTACTTGTTGCTATAGAATGTAAACCCTGCTCCCTTTCACGCCCCTGCCCCCCACCAATTCCTATGTTGAAATTCTCTCAATATAATGGTGTTAGGAGGTGGGGCCTTTGGTAGGTAATCAGGTCATGAGGATGGAGCTCTCATGAATGAGATTCATGCCCTTATAAAGGAGACCTCAGAGACTTCCTTGCCCCTTCCACCATTTGAAGGCACAGCAAAAAGACAGATGATTGTAAACCAGGAAGTGAGTCCTTAACCAGACACCAAATCTGTTGGTTCCTTCATCTTGGATTTTCCAGCCTCTAGAACTATAAGAAACTTTTGTTGTTTTTAAGTCATTCAGTTTATGGTCTTCTGTTCTAGCAGCACACTGGGCTAATATATTTTATCAATTCACAACTGTGATAAGTACAGCTGACAGGTTTGAACTATCACTTGTACAGGGATATTTTTCAATAGTAAATACTATAGTACTATATGTTACATGATTCAGTGGATCCACAGATGCAGAAGAACCTAGGATATGGAGGGCCAACTATAGATTATCCTTGGATTCACCCTTGTGTTGTTCAAGGGTCAATTGTATTGAAATCTGCAACTCTGATTGTAAATTTATGATTTTTCCCATTCTGTCAATTTTTGCTTCAGTTATATGAAAATATGATTGTTATAGCTTCTTGATGAATTGACGTTTCTGCCCTTATTAAATTTTTCTCTTTATATCTGGTAATGGGGCTTCCCTGGTAGCACAGTTGATAAAGAATCCCCCTGCAATGCAGGGGACCCCAGTTCGATTCCTGGGTTGGAGAGATCCACTGGAGAAGGGAAGGGCTATCCACTGGAGAAGGGAAGGACTATCCACTCCAATATTCTTGGGCTTCCCTAGTGGCTCAACTGGTAAAGAATCTGCCTGCAGTGTGGGAGATCTGGCTTCGATCCCTGGATTGGGAAGATCCCCTAGAGAAGGCAAAGGTTACCCACTCCAGTGTTCTGACGTGGAGAATTTCATGGGCTATACAGTCCATGGGGTCACAAAGAGTCAGATATCTGGTAATACTTATCTTGAAGGAAGTCTACATTGTTTAATACTAATATAGTTATTCCAACTTTCTTGTGGTCAGTGTTTCATGGGTCTTTTCATCTTTTGATTTCTAACCTATTTGTGCACTTTTGTATGTGATCTAGTTAGTGCCTGATATTTTTTTAAATCCAATCTAATGAATATTATCTTTTAATTGGAATGTTTAGTTCTTTTACATTTAATTGAATTATATGGTTGGGTTTATATATATATTTTTTCTTTTCTTGTTTCCTTTTGAATTAATTGAACATATTCCAGTGATTTATATCTCCTTGATTGGGTTGGTAGCTATAACTCTATGTTCTATATTTTTAGTAATTGCTCTGGGTATACAATATATACCCTTAACTTATAACAGTGTAGCTTTTAATAGTTTACTACTTCACATTTAATATAAGAATCATACAGCAGTATAAAGCTACTTTCTCATTCTTTTGTGCTATTGTATTTTCACTTCATTTTACTTCTACACATTATAAACCCCAAATACATTGTTACTATTTTGAATTAAATGATTTTTTAAAAAGTCAAGAAATGAGAGGAAAATATTTAGTAGTTACTCACATATTTTCTATTTGTTGTGCTCTTCATTTCTTTGTATAAAAATAAATTTTCATCTGGTATTATTTTCCTTCTTCCTGAACAACTTCCTTCAACGTTTCTCATAGTATAGATTTTCTAGCTATGGATTTTTTTTCGGTTTTTTCCTATCTTATAATTTATCTTGCCATAATTTTTAAAGGCATTTGCTCTGGATATAGAATTATAGATAGACAATGTTTTTGTTTCATCCCCTAAAGACATTATTTTCTGAGTTGCAATTATTTCTGGTGAAAAGTTGGTGGAAACTATTCCTTTTTTCTCCTATATATTATGTTTCTACATTCTGGCTGCTTTCAAGATTTTAATCTTTGGTTTATCTCAGTTTGATTGGGAGTTACTTTCTTCAATTTCTGAGTTAGTATTTGTCATCAAATTTGGAAAATTTCCAGCTGCTGTTTCTTCACATATTTTCTCTAACCCAATCTTTCTCCTCCCCTTTGGGACTGTAGCTTCAAGAGTATTAGGCTACTTGATGCGGTCTCGTGGTTGAGATTCTGTTCACTTTATTTAGCCTTTTAACTCTAGTGCTTCATTTCAGGTACTCTGTGTAGCTTCCTCTACAAGTTTACCGATCTCTGCTTCTGCAGGGGTGTGGTTTCCATTCCTCCATTCAGTAGGTTTAACAAATTTCAGATACTGTGCTTTTCAGTTTTAGAATTAGCATTTGTTTTCTTTTTAATTAATAGATTTTATTTTTTAGAGCGTTTAGGTTTACAGAAAAATTATGCAGAAAGTATGGTGATTGCTCATATACTCCCCCCTCCCCATACATAATTTTTTCTGTTCACACTTTGCATTAGTGTGGTAAAATTGTTAGAATGGAGGAATCAGTACTGATGCATTATTAGTAGCTAAGTCCCAGTTTACATTAGGGTTCAGTCTTTGTGTTGTACATTCCTACAGGTTTTGATGAATATATAATGGCCTGTATCTACCATGACTGCATCATACAGAAGTTTTACCACCCTAAAATCCCCTGTGCCCCACGTTTTCATCCCTTTCTCCAAGCCCTGGAGACCACTGATCTTTTTGTTGTCTCCATAGTTCTAGCTCTTCCAGAATGTAATATAGTTGGAATCATACAGTATGTAACCTTTTCAGACTAGTTTTTTCACTTAGAAATGTGCATTTAGTATTCCTGCATGCCTTTTTGTGGGCTTCCCAGGTGGTGCTAGTGGCAAAGAACCCACCTGCTGATGTAGGAGACATAGAGACCTGGGTTTGATCCCTGGGTTGGGAAGGTCCCCTGGAGGAGGGCATGGCAACCTACTCCAGTGTTCTTGCCTGGAGCAAAATGGGCAGAGGAGCCTGGTGGGCTACAATCTATAGGGTTGCTTAGTGTCGGACATGACTGAAGCAACTCAGCAGCAGCAGCATGCCTTTTCGCGACTTGATGCCTGTTTTATTCTTGTTGCTGAATGATATTCCATTGTATGGAGGTACCACAGCTTGTTTATTCATCCATCTGTTGAAGGATCTCTTGGTTGCTTCCAAGTGTTGGCAATTATGAATAAGGCTTCTATAGATATTCGTATCGACTTCCCTAGTAGCTCAGCTGGTAAGGAATCCGCCTGCAATGCAGGAAACCCTGGTTTGATTCCTGGGTCGGGAAGATCTTCTGGAGAAGGGACAGGCTACCCACTGTAGCATTCTTGGGCTTCCCTGGTGGCTCAGATGGTAAAGAATCAGCCTACAGTGTGGGAGACCTGGGTTCCGTCCCTGAGTTGGGTCGATCCTCTGGAGGAGGGCATGGCAACCCACTCTTGTCTGGAGAATCTCCATGGGCAGAGGAGCCTGGCAGGCTACAGTTCATGGAGCTGCAAAGAGTCGGACATGACTGAGTGACTGAGCACAGCACAGCACACAGACACTCATACACAGGTTTTGGTTTAGACATGCGTTTTCAGCTGCTTTCCGAAGTGGCTGTGTGATTTTGCATTCCCAGCAATGGCAACTGAGAGTTCCCGCTGCTCTGCCTCCCGATCAGCCTTTGTTGTCAGTGCTGTGCTTTCTGCCGTCCCGATAGGTGTGTGGCATTCTCTTGTTTATGACGTTCGTTATTCAACTGAGACTTTCTTTAGTTCTCCTTATATTTTGGTTTTCTTTAAGTCCTTAAATTTAAGAGCTCCTTAAAATTTTTTTTCTGCTCATTCTATCCTCTCTCTGTTTTCTGTTTGTTTCTGCTGGCTGGTTTTTCTTTTGTGCATCTCACTTTCTCCTGCTTTGCGTGTCTAGATTGTCTTTTTGACTTTTCGTTTTGTATTGGACTATAAGTGATTAACAATTTTGTAATCGTTTCAGAGGAACAGTGAAGACATGCAGCTGTACATACACATGTATCCATGCTCCCCTAAACTCCCCTCCTATCCAGGCTGCCATGTAACATTGAGCAGAGTTCCATGTGCCATACAGTAGGTCTTTTGTTTGGTTATCCATTTTAAATATGTGTGTGTGTGTGTGTGTGTGTGTGTGTTAGTTACTCAGTCGTGTTTGATTCTTTTCGAACCCATGGACTGTAGCCTGCCAGGCTTCTCTGTCCATGGAATTCTCCAGGCAAGAATACTGGAGTGGGTAGCCATTTTCTTCTCTAGGGGACCTTCTCGACCCAGGGACCGAACTTGGGTCTTCTGCATTGCAGAGAGATTCTTTACTGTGTGAGCCACCAGGGAAGCCCATTTTAAATACAGATTGTTTTTATTGTATACTCTATGGATGCTAAGTTCTTGCATGTCTAGATTTTGATGTCTGTTTGACAGTGCTGTGTTTTTTTTTTTTTTTCCAGCAGAAAGTGAATTGACTTGAGGAGCTCTTAACTTACCCACAACTTTAAAAAAGCTTTGGGTGGATCTAGGGTTAGATTCGGAGAAGGCAATGGCACCCCACTCCAGTACTCTTGCCTGGAAAATCCCATGGATGGAGGAGCCTGGTAGGCTGCCATCCATGGGGTCGCACAGAGTCGGACACGACTGAGCGACTTCACTTTCACTTTTCACTTTCATGCATTGGAGAAGGAAATGGCACCCCACTCCTGTGTTCTTGCCTGGAGAATCCCAGGGACGGAGGAGCCCAGTGGGCTGCCGTCTATGGGGTCCCACCGAGTTGGACACGACTGAAGTGACTTAGCAGCAGCAGCAGCAGGGTTAGATTAACCCTGTTTGTAAGGTGTGGCCCATTCTACTGAATGCCCTTGGTGTTTGGAACTCCTGGCCCTGTGTGACCCTGGGGAGTTCCACTCAGAGTTTTTCGGAAGTTCTTTCCTCTCATTAGTGTTGAATTGGCGTTCTGGAGTCTTGCTCTGTGCATTCAGTACTTAGTGTTTGGCCAAAGATTCAAGAGGACTACACAAATTTTTGGAGTTTCTCTCCTTTGATAATTTCTGTTGAGTACCTGCCCTAAAACTTCCAGCCATCTCAGTCACCTTCAGCTCTCACCCCACTGATGTATCATGTTCCCCTTCTATTTCCTCTCCTGGTCCTGTGCCCCTGTCCCTGTGCCCTGAGGCATCACCCAGGCAGAAGGCTGGGCCTCACCTCATGTGTTTCCCTTCCCTCAAGCCTAGCATCCTGCTCTGCCTGTTACCCACATCTGAAATCAGTTATTTAGTGTGTCCTGTCCAGTTTTCTAGTTATTTGCAATGGAAGCAAAATCTGGTATCAGTTATCCCTTCATGGCTAGAAAGAAAACATTCCACTCATTCTTTTTATGTGTGGATTTAATATTCTTTCCATGACTTTTGTGTTTCACAGCATCAGTCTTACCTGACATCTGAGGCCCTTGCTTTTTCTCTTTCTAGAAGGCAAATCTAATACTATCTTGAAACTTACTAGTCCTTTAGTTTGAACATAAAGACTAGCATTTTTTAAAGTAGGATTAACTAGCACACACCCAGGGAACTCTGGAGGTTTTAACCCCACATTGTGCTGTAGGCATGACCATGATCCCACTCTTGCAGGTGAGCAAAGGCAGGCTGAGATTGGAGGAGTGATTACCTAACACCTTTCAGCTGGTTGGTGATGGCTCTCTGACTCAAAGCTCTGTTGTTGTTTAATCACTAAGTTGGGTCTGATTCTTTGCAACCGCATCGACGGCAGCCCTCTCGGCTCCTCTATCCATGGGATTTCCCAGGCAAGAATACGAGAGTGGGTTGCATTTCCTCCTCCAGAGGATCTTCCCAACCCAGGGATGGAACCCAGGTCTCCTGCATTGCAGGCAGACTCTTTATTGTCTAAGCCACCAGGGAAAAGCCCTCATGTAAAACATCTTCAAAGAACCTCTGCAGCAAATCAAAAAAACATATCTGTGGGAAACTATTGTGCCACACTGGATATTATGTCAGTCCTTTAAAAAAAAAAAGTGATTTCCTCTGTGATGGAAGGACACCATTAAGGGGGTGAGTGGAAGAAAATCCCCTTTGTAGCTTTTGGCTTCCCTTTGTGTAATGTTGCAGGGAGCATATAGGTTCTTTCATTTGAATCCTGATTCTGCCTCAGATACTTTCTTCAGTGTTTTGTTGTTTTCAGTAAAGGAATCTGAAAAGCCTGGCCCTGAGTGATTGGCAGTCTCTAAGATGGTCCTTAGTAATCCCTGAGTTCTGCTGGTGGTGCTATGATCCTCTCGTCTTGAACATGGGCCAGACTTAGTGATTTGCTTCTAATGAGAAGAATATAACAGAAATGATGGGAGGTCATTTCCAAGGTGAGGTCACAAAAAAGCTGTGCCTTCCATCTCGGGCACCTTGTTAAGCTCTCTCCCTTGCTGGCTCTGATGGAGGCCAGCTGCCTTGTTATGAGCTGTCCCAAGATGAGACCCATGTGGCAAGAAACCGACGTCTCCAGCAGACAGCCAGTGAGCACTGGAGGCCTGCCAGCAGCCATCGTGGTGAACTTGGAGAAAGCTCTTTCCCCCACGGAGCCTTCCAGTGATGGCAAATACTGGATTGTAGCTTGTAGGGGACCCAGAGCCAGAGGTACCCAGTGGAACTGGAAAAATAAATGTGATTAAGCTGCTAGATTTCAGGATAATTGTTATTAGTGATGAATAACAAACTCAGTGTCTGGCACAAAGCTGATGCTCTTGTTATTAATTGTTTTCTTTCTCCCTGGCTTTCTTCTTTTTGCATCTCAGGGGAATGGTGACTTTTGTGGTGGCCAGACTCTGCTCATCTGCAGGAACGGTGCTCACACTGGACTCTGAGCTAATTGGAAGCAGAATTCCCCAGTGTGAGCTCTCCCCATTCTCCCTTGTTTGTTTGTTTTGATATTTCATTTGGGTGTGGTGAGAGGTGAAATTTGACATCCTAATTGTTTCCAGAGCCCAGAGTTCTAATGTACTGCAAGCATTTGGACAGAAATTGTGGTTTGTGTTTGTAGCATCCCTTTTACAAACACTCAAGCTGTTCAGTTCAGTTGCTCAGTCGTGTCCAACTTTGCGACCCCGTGAATCGCAGCACGCCAGGCCTCCCTGTCCATCACCAACTCCCGGAGTTCACTCAGACTCACGTCCATTGAGTCAGTGATGCCATCCAGCCATCTCATCCTCTGTCATCCCCTTCTCCTCCTGCCCCTAATCCCTCCCAGCATCAGAGTCTTTTCCAATGAGTCAACTCTTCGCATGAGGTGGCCAAAGTACTGGAGTTTCAGCAACAGACACGGTGTGGCTCCACCACGGAAAGATAGTCCTGCATCACTTCCTGTGGAAGCACATTAGGGGTATGTGTTTTTTTGTGAGTTTTTTTTTTAAATCCCCATTTTCCTTCTTTCTTACATTCTCTGGCTGAGTCTAAAATTAAGTCTTTCCTCATGGGATCACTTTGAACTTTTATCTCTTTTTCAGATATAGGATCTCAGCTTTCAGGCCCCCACCTCCACCCTTTTCCAAGTTCCGAATCGACAGATTGCAAACTGAGATGCCTGAAATCTTCAGGGTATTGTTTACTTGATAAAATGTCCATCCTTGGCAGTGCAGACATTTGTGGAATTTCTGGCTCTCTCCTGCCAGAATGAATTGCATTCGATCTCCCTGAGTATTGAAGAGAGCCAGAGTCTTAGATCTAAAGAGAGATGACTGAGGATGGGTCCCCTACTTTTTTTTTAACCTTAAAATTTCTGAGATGTATGGTTTTTTCCTTGTGAAATCTCAAACTGGAGGAGAAAAATCTCCACTAAATAGATACTGGTCCCTAGCATCTGTTCCAGATGATTGAGGAACAGTTTTACTCCTTTAAAAAAAGAAGTTCTTATTACAACACAATCAAGGTTCAAGAATCTGCGACCTTCTGGTAGGGAATTGCTTAAAGGAGCTGGTCCCTCCACCCATTGCTAAGTCAGCACTTGGAACCCTGCAGGGGCAAGCAGGCTTTTGCAAGGCAGTAGGGAGAGGAGTGGGTTTCTAATATGCGTCGTGCTGTCTGTCTGTATCCTTGTGTATGTACGCAGACGTCTATTTGGGTGTTCTAGGGTTCTGAAATCTGAGGCCAAGCCACACCTAGCCCAGTGACATATCTTTAGTATCTCACACCCAGTGTCTTTAGATCTCTGAAAGCTACACATCTGAAATGTGACATTCATACTCTTCCCCCATGTCCCCACCCACCAGTTTGAATGCTTTTACTGGATCTTTGGTTTGATAGCATTTAATGGTACCACCCCCACCCTCATGGGAGCAGGGCCAATGCCTCTCGTTCCTCAATGAGCTCCTGATCCTTCAAACAGTGCCTGGCTCATAGTAGGCACTCACCAGGTATCCATTCACTGTTGAATAAGTATTGCTGAATGTGTTGAGTAAAGAAGGGAGGGCCTGGCGAGAGTTTTCAGAGGACTGGGTCTAAAATGTCACTGATGATCATGTTCGTTCCATACCATGGTGTCCTCTGAAGAGGGGCCCTGGGGAGAAGGAGCTTTCTTGCTTTCAGTTCAGTTCAGTTTAGTCGCTCAGTTGTGTACGACTCTTTGTGACCTATGGACTGCAGCACTGCAGGCTTCCCTGTCCTTCACCAACTCTGGAGCTTGTTCAAACTCATGTCCATCGAGTCGGTGATGCCATCCAACCATCATCCTCTGTCATCCTCTTCTCCTCCTGTCTTCAGTCTTTTCCAACATCAGGGTCTTTTTTAGGCAGCATCAGGTTCTTCTTATTTTAGAAAGGGAAATACTTCTGCCTCTCATGGGGAAAAAAAATCACATAGCTTGAGCTGTGTGGACATAGATTTCCTCTTCAGGCTGGCTGCTAGGAAACTCAAAGTGTCTGTTGATTGACGTCTTGTGACAACACAAGATTTTATGGAATGCCTTGTTTTATCAGGGTCAGTTCTTCTGTATTTTCTCTCTAAGCAAACATTTTTCACTGACCCCCTAGTATTTTGTGATTGTGCTATATGTGTCTTTGTAAACAGTCTTCAGTTCTGGCGAGTGAATGTGCTAAGTTGCTTCAGTCATGTGTGACTCTTCATGACCCCATGGACTGTAGCCCACCAGGCTTCTCTGTCCATGCCCTGCCCTCCTTCAGGGTGAATACATAAGGATAATGCTGTGGAAAGGGAGTGGGAAATGAACATTGGCAGGACAGCATGGTGTGGTGCAGGAAACAAAAAGGGTCCCCGGAAAAGGAGGGCAACAGTAGTGGAGGAGGAACATGGGGCTTAGAGGGTGAGAACCTGGGTTGGCCTCCTCTCCTACACCTGCAGGACATCCTGGGAGCTGGTCTGTGAGGGCTGATAGACTTGGACAATGGGCGCACATCTGGCTGGCATCTCTGGGTAAACGTGTGGCCTGGAACCCTCTCGGAGTGGGGAAGGAGACCAACCAGGGGTGTGTCCTTGAGTCAGGTTTATGTCTCTACTCTGGCACTATCGGTGGCCACTTGCCTTCCCTGAGCCTCCATTTCTTATCTGTGAAATGGGGTAATAACAGTGCATCCTGCTTGGGTTCTCTTCCGGGTTCAGTGAGTCAGAGAACAGGAAGCGTCTGAGATCATAGCCGGTGCTTTCGTATTGGTCAGTGTCAGCGCTGCATTGAGCCCACTGCGGATTCCTCTCATCAGCAGTCATCTCGCAGCCAGGGTGGAGTGGCACTGAGGAGAGAGGGGGCTGTGGTCTCAGTCAACTTCTGCACATTTATCAGTGTCCTTTGTTATAAACTTTTTCCCCCTTAACCCAAATGTAACTGACCTTCCTCATATTGTTCCTGTAGTCCATCAGCACCTTCTGACTGTAGGCAAATCTCACAGAACTTGACATCAGTAAAAAAATAACAAGTACATTCTGAAAGTTTTGAAAAATAATGCCGATTCTTTTTTAACCAAAGCTTTCTTCTCAGAGGGGCCGAGGGAATACATTCCTGCACATTCCACAGTGAAACTCTAAAAGTCCATCTTAACGCCTCAGTTTCCAGTTCCTCTTCAAGGCAGCTGCTGAATCCCCCCACCCCTACTTCCTTCCCTCTCTCTCCATCAGCTTTCCTTTCTTTCTTCTCCCCTCTCAGGCTGTAATCCTCTGGTTTTCCTTCTCTCTCTTGGGCTCTTCGATTTCTGCATTATTTAAAGAAAGGATCATCAAACCTTTCTGTGAAGGGCCAGGTAGCAAATATTTTAGGTTTTGGGGGCTCTGTGTTCTTTTTCATAATGGCTCAGCTCTGTTCTTGTAACTCGAAGGCAGCCAGAGGAAGTGAATGGGCATAGCTGTTTCAGTAAAACTTGGTAAAAACAAAGTGGGCTTGGTTTGGTCCATGGGCTGTAATTTTTGACCTCCTGATTTCAAAGAAATTCAGGAATTTTTTTAATCTTCACTTGTTGATATTTCTTTCTTTCTTCACCACATGCAGCAAAACTGAAGATTCTGTTATGGATGTACCTATCTTTAGGGAGCCAAGAAAGTCATGGATTATTGTGAATATCCATTTCCATTTTATATTTTCTCCCTTTTATGTTGATTAAACAGGTCAAAATGATTCTTTGCCCACACTGCCTGTAAGACAAGTGTATTTGGTACCGCTGAGCCCTGAAGTTAGTGTGACTGGTTTCTCAGGCTCCTAGGTGAAAGATGTGTGTGTGTGTGTATGTATGTGTGTGTGTGTGTGTGAGATGTTTGGACAAGAGTTCTCTTAGCCGACAATGGGAAAATTAAGGTCCTATTTTTCACTTTCTCATTCGTTCTGGGAAGATATTCATGTCAGACTGTAATGTAAAAAGTATTAGACTAGAGCCACGGGATCTGATTTTGTTATTGTTGTGTTACTACTATTGTGTTGGACCTTAGCAAGTCCATTCACTCTCTGGTTTGGATCTTTCAGGTGCTGAACTAGAATCTTTGATCACAAGTCTTTCAGCAGTTGGCTCTTCTTCAGATGAAATCTTCCTCGAAGTTCGGATGTACATGGAATGAATGGGGCGTCAGAGCCCTGTCCAGAGCCCTTTTGTCCCATCGCTCAGTCTCCTCCTAACCTGGGGAGACCCAGGAGCATCACCTGAACTCAGGGCTTGAGGCAGCATAGATGAAAGTTTGCTAAACTGTGATACTTTGGCTTCTGCCTGAACTTCTGTCATTGCCCAGTGTTCCAAACATCTCAAACATTGTTTATTCTCTTCTGAAATGGCAGAGACTTGTTATATATTTGTTCTTGTACACTTACTTATCTATCTTCCTGGCTGGCTTTTTACTCCTTACAATTTTTAAGCCTACCACTCGGACTCCTTACTTATCCTCTATGGCCCAACTCCAAAAACCCACTTCTAAGGTTCATCTAAGTAACTGACTTAGGTAAACTTATAGAAAACTTTTGGAAGATCCGCTGAGTCTAGAATCTCAAGTCACTGCTTTCAGATAGCCTTGTTTATATGGACCTTTCCTCCCTCTCAGAGAAGGCAATGGTAACCGACTCCAGTATCCTTGCCTGGAAAATCCTATGGACGGAGGAGCCTGGTAGGCTGCAGGCCATGGGGTTGCTAAGAGTCGGACACGACTGAGCGACTTCACTTTCACTTTTCACTTTCATGCATTGGAGAAGGAAATGGCAACCCACTCCAGTGTTCTTTCCTGGAGAATCCCAGGGACGGGGGAGCCTGGTGGGCTGCCGTCTCTGGGGTCGCACAAGGTCGGACACGACTGAATCGACTTAGCAGCAGCAGCAGGCTCCCTATACCTAAGCACTTAGAAGGATGCAAATTCCTACCAGCAAGAGTTGACATGGTTCCAGTGGGACAATGCTTCTGTCCCCAGTTCAGGAGCATGCCTGGGACCTGGTGANCCTGGTGGGCTGCCGTCTCTGGGGTCGCACAAGGTCGGACACGACTGAATCGACTTAGCAGCAGCAGCAGGCTCCCTATACCTAAGCACTTAGAAGGATGCAAATTCCTACCAGCAAGAGTTGACATGGTTCCAGTGGGACAATGCTTCTGTCCCCAGTTCAGGAGCATGCCTGGGACCTGGTGAATCACTGAATTCATCTTTAAGAGGAGGCCATGTGTTACTGAACCGATTTTATTTAGATTTCCTCTCTTCTGTTGACTTTCCCCCCCTAGTTATCAAAAGATAAGGATGATTGGAGCAAGAAGTGTTAGAAAGTGACACTTCCTAACACTGGACATGAATATCTTACATCCTGGCCGTGTCAGAGCTCCTTCTGCTCAGTTCTGTATCAAAGGGCACTTTCTCCATCTGAATAGGTGACAGATTTTGTCATTCAGTTCTGTCCAGATCCTGCTGCTCTACTGTCCACTGGGACCCTTCTGGCTTCAGAGGAGGCTGAGATGGGGCTGTGACTGGGCCAGACCTGACATAAATGGAAACAGGGATTCAAAGACAAAAAAGAAAATGATTTAGAAAAGGAAACCCAAAGAAATTACAATTAGCCGCAGGTGGCTGAATCTCCATTAGCCTCCCACTGTGCTGTTGTTCCAGAGCCAACTTAGATTCTCCAAAGACAATGTTTAAAAGCCATTCTAGCTAAATTAGCAATCATGTAAAACCTTCACTTAGAATATATGTTTATCTGCACTTCCCTCTGAACAGTTTCTGTCAAGGAATCACATGAATAATCGAGGTCAGAAAAGACTGATAAAAAGGGAAGATGTTTTGAGCAAGGCATCGAACATTCAACATTAGCTCTCCGTGAGGGAAGGATTTTCCGTTGTTTTCCCTAACTAGGGTGGCTGGTTTGGTTTTTATCTGTGGTCATGGTGTCATGGTTAGTAACATCCCCCTTGACTCTCTTTTTTTTGAAGAGTTCCTTAGACTCTTTTTTTTTTTTTTTTTTAAGTATTTATTTATGTTTGTGCTGGGTCTTCACTGCTGTGCAGGCTTTTCCCAGTTGCAGCAAGTGGGAGCTGCTCTCTAGTTGCAGGAGGTAGGCATCTCATTGTGGTGGTTTCTCCTGTTGCAGAACACAGGCTCTAGGGTGTCAGGCTTCCATAGTTGTGGTGCGTGGGCTCAGTGGTCGTGGCTCCTGAGCTCTAGAGCACACGCTCAGTAGTTGTGATACACGGGCTTGGCTGTTCCACAGCATGTGGAACAGGCGGATCTTCCCTGATCAGGGATCAAACCAGTGTCTTCTGCATTGGCAGGAGGATTCTTTACCACTCCACCAAGGAAGCTCCCCACCTGCCCCGACCACTGACTCTTAAAGTCTCAAATCTTTTGAAACAGTAAATTAAATGGTCCCTCTGTATACATATGTGGCGAAAGCGCCAGTCTCTCAGAAGGTGTTGAAGGTGATGTAGTAGCCTAATCTTTTTCATACATGATGGTCCAAAACTTAGACTTCAAAATCTTGAACCGTGAAACAACACCTTGTTGGCAGATGGCATTTATCACAATTTATACATCTTAATATTGCATATTAGAACCTTACATTCATTATTACAGTGTGAGATGTATTGTTAAGAATACATTTTTAAGAATCACAACCTGGATTGATAATATTTGTTGTTGAGTCAGTGGTCTAATTGTTGTAGTGTATATAAGACCTAAGGAAGAAACTGATTGGCTGGTTTGGTTCCTGTGCCCACCCTTGGATCAAGCCTTTGTGATCAGGGGAAGGGCATTCTGATCGGCTTGGCCTGGGTTAGACATATGCTCCTGTGGCCAGAGGAGCTGGTTCGGTAACTGACAACCCCAGAAGAAATACCTGGAATGCGCCAATGAGGCGTACGTCTCAGTGGAAGGAGTTGTGATACACAGGAGGATCCTGATGATCACCGTCATCATCAGGAGAAAGGGGAGGAGCAGGAGATGGAAGGGGAAGTTGTGCTAGACAGATAAGACCAATACATCAGCCCATACACCCATATCCTTCATGCTCACAGAACCCCTCATTACTGCTGCAGACTCTTGAATAAAGGAACAGAAGGGATGATCACTCCCTAGTATCTTAGATAAAATATGCTTTTGACTGGTTTTCCCCCAGCAAGGAGGCCAAATGCTACAGCAAAGAAAATGTAGGCTATGGAGTTGGACAGATCCAAGTTCAAATCTCAGCCTCAAAACATGCTTGCTATGTGATCTTGGGCAACTTGCTTGAATTCCATGAGCTCTGTTTCATCATTTGCAAAGGAAGCAGCAAGACCCAACACATAATATATGCTGAGGATTAAATGAGAAAAATACATGAAAGGCTTGGCATACATTGTCCGACACAAAGACATCAATAAACATTTACTCAAGGCATGAATTAATTAATTTGAACTTCACAGGTCAGAGGGGACTTGGCTGACTTCGATCACTCAGGAGGGGANATGATCACTCCCTAGTATCTTAGATAAAATATGCTTTTGACTGGTTTTCCCCCAGCAAGGAGGCCAAATGCTACAGCAAAGAAAATGTAGGCTATGGAGTTGGACAGATCCAAGTTCAAATCTCAGCCTCAAAACATGCTTGCTATGTGATCTTGGGCAACTTGCTTGAATTCCATGAGCTCTGTTTCATCATTTGCAAAGGAAGCAGCAAGACCCAACACATAATATATGCTGAGGATTAAATGAGAAAAATACATGAAAGGCTTGGCATACATTGTCCGACACAAAGACATCAATAAACATTTACTCAAGGCATGAATTAATTAATTTGAACTTCACAGGTCAGAGGGGACTTGGCTGACTTCGATCACTCAGGAGGGGAATGAGTTTTTTTTCCTTTCTCATAAAAACTAATGCTATAACTGTCCCCATTTTATAGACGAAGAAACTATAGCTTACAAGACAAGAAGCATAGTCCTCTAAAATAAAATCAAGAGTACTCTGACCCAAAGGAAGGGGGGGTAATATTAGAACAAGGGCCTATTTTAAACCATGGTTAAGCTTCCAGGAATTGGTTAATTACTGTTTTCCATATAGCAACAGTATGACAACACTGCCTTTCATCTGTGAGGAGAGCATACCTCCTCCAGACCTCACTTGATCTGAGACTCACCTTAGCACTCTACAAGGAGGAGACAGCCTTTGTTAGGTCCTTAATAGATGTGGCAATAAGCTGAAAGTTTCAAGTCATTCAGTCATGATCACATGGCTATCAAAAATCACAGCCATCTCTGCTTTCCTTATTCTTTGAATTGTATCTGTTATTTATAAGTGACTAATACAAGATGCTCCCTAGCATATGTCTGCAGCAAGCCGGGATTCGGGAAGCAATTTCCTTTCCCTGTGAGCGGCAGGCTGGCAAATGGGCAGGGGTGGTGAACCTGGACCATGCTTATGGGCATGTGCTGTGTGCGTGTGTTTCCCTAAGGATGCGTCATTTACTCACTTGTTTTCTCCCTTTGGGTTGGTGCACTCGAATAGCTCCTGTGTACCTGCTGTGGTCTGGGGACCTTGCAGGTGCTGGAGGCCTGGTGGCGCCCAGCAGCCCTGCTCCCTGCCCTCAGGGGACTCTCAGTCCAGAGCCTTCTTTTCTCTGGAACCTTCGCCACTCTCTTCTCAGCAGCAGGCTGTGTTGGCTGTTTAGAATCTACTAACTTGGGGAGCTAAATTATTTACAGATTCTTTTTAGGAGGGCATCCAAAGGCTTCAAGACAGGTTCTGTTTCTGAGGCCTAGGGTCAGAGCTCCTTTGAGAAACACTGCCCTTCTCTTATTTCTCTCTCTCCTTTGCCCCCAGCATACCACAGATTCAGGGCAGATCTCTTGCAGGAATCATTCCTAGGGGAATGTCTGAGCCCTTCTGAATATGTCCCTCTCTGTTCCCTTGAATTAAACTCACTTGTGGGCCCTAATGGGCCTGGAGGAAGAAAATGACGCCTCCCAATGAGAACAGAGGGGCCCAGAGCCTGGCGACTGTGTCTGCTTCCCCCCCCCCCCA
>SJYA01002795.1:976749-995986 GCA_006410615.1 Neotragus moschatus | reverse complement strand
TGGGGCTCCTCCCCTGGCACTCTCCCCACCCCCACCCCACCTGCTACAGGCTCTTCCTGCTCCCCTGGTCCTCATGGCACCAGGTCAAGCCTGTCTGTAGGGTCTTTCTTAAATGAATGTGTTCCTTTGGGTGCCCCCAGTGCCCAGGACTGTGCTTCAGGGAGAGGACTGGGAAGAGAGCACAGGGGACCCGGTGCTGGGGACACTGGGTAGGGGTGGTTAGATTTTTAATTCAGGCCGAGATCAGCAGAATCGAACTGAGGAAGGGGTGGAGGAAGGGATGGGGAGAAGGATTTGGAAACTTAAGGGAACACAGTAGGGAAGAAGGTCGGTATACAGGCACATAGCTGGTTGGTGCTGGAGCTGGCCTTGGAGGCTGGGTCCTCCTGACTCTGGCCAGTGCCCACATGAGCATTTATTAGTCATCTGCCAGGCATAGACCTCATCTCAATTGCTGCTTGCCTACGGAAGGCACTTCCACTGTACCAGTTTAGGACAGGTTCCCTGTGATAGGTTTTCACAAGGTCGTATGACCTTCACCAAACACAGTCACCACCCCCCAGTGAGTGCTTGAGTGCTAACCTGCCCAACGCCTGCCTTCCTCCCGGGGGTCATGCTGGACTTGTTCCCCCCAGAAGCCCCAGTAAAACATCTGGAACATATTAGGCTCTCAAAAAATGTTTGTGGAATGACTGAAGGAATAAATGCTTGAGCTGTAGATTTCTGATCTTCTTTACAAGCTTTTGGGCTGAGATATTCATCTACCTCCGTCAAGACTTCCTGGCAAAGAGAGAGATTGACTGTATAATCATTGCAATTCACATACATTTTATCTCCAGCCAGTTTCATTTTACTCCACACAAACATACAAATAAAAAATATTTATGTGAACTTCCAGAAAGATACATGGGAAATGAAGAAGCCACTTAAAGCCAAGGTGAGGGATAGTGTATTTGCCGTCAGAAGCCAATTTAATCAGCTCCAGTCCTCCGAGGGAAGAGGAAGGCAGGGACCTAGGATCTCAGAGAAAAGCCTTCCCGCTCCACTCTCTGTGGCTCTGCGACCCCTCTCCTGCATCACGTGGCTGCTTCAGTTTCCACCATGAAGAGTTATTGACACTTTGAATTTTTGGATTCCAATTAAATTTCAGGACTTTGCGTGGGTTTTGTTCTGAACTGTTGGGAGAGCCTGAGATGGTGAGACAAGGGAACAGATGGGGAGTGAGTGAGTGAGGCAGTTATAAGAAAGCAGAGCCCTAAAGGGGGGTAAGGAGAGAGAGAGAAAGAGGGCAGAGTTGTGCTCTCCACACCAGCATTGGTCTCTTCTTGAAAATCTCCTCCTATTAACTGAAGGAGCCCAGGCTGGGAGATAGGGGACTTATTAAATGATGCTTGACCGAGTTCCTGTTACATTCCAGGCACTGGGCTGAGCCCAGGAGAAACAACACAGAGTTGCATTTAAAACATTTATTTATTTTTTAATTGAAGGGTAATTTCTTTATAAAATTTTGTTGTTTTCTGCCAACTATCCACATGAATCAGCCATAGGTATATATATGTCCTCTCCCTCTTGAACCTCCAATAATCATACCAAACTCCTTGTATTTCTCTACTAACCAAATGCATATGTGTGTGCTAAGCTGCTTCAGTCATGTCTGACTCTGTGCCACCCTAAGAACTCTAGCCAGCCAGGCTCTTCTGTCCATGGGATTCTATGGGCAAAAACACTGGAGTGGGTTGCTGTGCCCTCCTCCAGAGGATATTCTCAACCCAGGGATTGAACCTGTGTCTCTTACATCTCCTGCACTGGCAGGTGGGTTCTTTACCACTAGCGCCAGCTGGGAAGCCCAGGATCTTTCTTTTCATGTTGATAAATGTGCAGAGACAGGAGTCGGTGGAGGTCGTGGGGGCCCTTTACGCTGAATAAGCAGGAACAAGCTCTTTGGAAGTGTACCTGTTAAACCGAGAGCTGAAAAATGAGCTGTGCAGAGAAGGGAAAAGCACTTCTGACAGAAGGCACTGCAGGTGCAAAGGTCCTGAGGCAGAAATGAGCTCTGTGAGCCTGAGGGACTGGTGGGCAGTAGCGTAGGTGGAGCGGAGTGAGTAGGGGTTATTGGCAACTGACGAGGGTGGGCAGGTGGGCGGGACAGTCATGCTGGGGTGAGCAGGCATGGTAGAAGGTTGGACAGTAGGGATGGTGAGGAGTTTTGACCTGTGATACGCCCTGGTTTCAGTTTTACAGACGTCACCTTGGCTGCTCTTGGGGGGCGAGGAATATGATGAGAATGGAGGATGTGGAGGAAGTGAGAGGAGGCTGCCAAGGCAAACTATTGAATAAGGATGAAGGCACTGGAGAAGCAAACGGACCAGTTTGGAAGCTTCCAGGTTTTATCTCTGATCTTGTTATTGGCTGGTCCTAGGATCTCATCCTCAGTTTCCCCATCTGCCCAACAAGAGCTCCTCTCGAATGTTTTCTCCTAGCCCTGGGTATCTTGGAGGGTCTGTTGACTCTGTCCCCGGGAGCTTTTCCAAGGTCTGTGTCTGTTTGCTTTTTGTCTCTCAAAGCTGCAAAACCCTCACTGGAAAGAACTTTGATTTGTGGCTTAAAGATAAATCAAACTTTCTAAAGTCTGTTCGTATGCTAAGCATGCGACTGCCCTGCTTCTTGATAGGAGGTGGTGAGTGAGGGTGCTACATTATTAATAAAATACGAATACATTAAAAACATGTAGCTTATGTAGGAAACGTGATTGTCGGCGGAGCTTTTTGGCAAGTCGTTGGAAGTGTGTGTTTGCCTCTAACCTTTGAAAGCTCTTGATCAGGCTGGGGTCTTTGTTTCCAGCAAAGCCCTTGACCCCTCGTGGTTTCAGTTCTGTTTACTCTTGGCAAGCATTTCTGGTTCAAAGGGAGAATCTTTAAAAGCTGGATTGGGAAAGTATAAAATCTTAACGCATCTTTGACATCAAATAGCTCTTTCAAAGCAGTGATTTGATGAAGTAAATAGGAGCGCGGCAGCACAAGCCATATGGAACGCATTTTCCATAACTGCTCTGCACTTGAATAACAAAGGAGAAAAGTTCTTGGCACGGGGAGTTTGGGATTTTAATGACCCTTAAATATTTGGCTTAGTTGCCAGATGTGTTTTACCAGGCTGAAAACCCCAAGGATAAGCCCTGCCTTTCTCTTTGGCAAAACATAAGCTAACATGATGTTGCTGTTCATGAAAAGATGTTTGTGCCTCATTGCAGAAAGCTTAATTCACCATGATTTCCTTAATTATCCACCCCCCTCCCCCACACTGGCATCACTCCCAACAGGCCTCTGAGCGTGGTTTCTGGTTTGAGACGCTGAGCTGTTTGACGATGCCGCAGATACGCTTTAATTATTCGAAATGGGGATCAAAGGGTTGAAGCGTTTTTCAGAGCGAGGGTGGCGCATGAGACTGGGGCGGGGCAGGGGGCTTTGGCATCCTGGCGTCAGTGGCTTTGCCCTAAGTGACGGAGGAGCTGCACAGTTCACTTGATGCTTTAAGCTAAACTGGAGCAGCATCACCTTCCAGCTGTTACTGTCAGGTTCTGGTTATGATTATGAATGAACCTACCTCTGCTAAAAGCACAGACATGCATGTTTGCTACCTCTCCAAGTTGTCATCTTGAAAGTCCTGGTTTCTCTTGATGTCCGTTTACTTCTTGGACCATCCGCCTATGGAAATGCAAACTGGTTCTCCTTTCAAGACAGCCTCAAAACTCGTTTATCCAGTTTTTGTGCACTGATCAGTGGACAGTGGATTCCTAGCAACCTTCCCCAAGGGAGTTGTACATTTGCAAGTTCAGAAGGAAGGGCCTTGATTGAGACTGAGCCAGGCACCCCTATTTCGTAGACGAGGAAACCAAGACTGGGGTAGGAGTGACTTGCCCAAGGCCAGGTGACTTGTCAGTGTCAGAACCACGGTCACAATCTCCCAAATTCATGAGGAGTTTGGCCCACCGTGACTTCTGTTTACAAAAGTAAAATGTTTCTTCATGAAGATGCTGATTTCCCAACACAGAAGGTTTCTAAGAGTGTGCCCCTCAGGAACGGAGCGGTAGTAGTAGTTTTGTAAGTCACTCAGTCATGTTTGCCTCTTTGTTACCACGTGGTCTGTAGCCCACCAGGCTCCTCTGTCCATGGGATTCTCCAGGCAGGAATATGGGACTGGGTAGCCCTTCCCTTCTCTAGAGGATCTTCCAGATCCAGGATTGAAGCCAGGTCTCCTGCATTGCAGGCAGATTCTTTACCATCTGAGCCACCAGGGAGGGAGGGGCAGATGAAAGGGAGCAAACCGTGCACCCAGCTCTGAGCTAGAGACTTCCTTCCAGTGTTGCTTAGTCTTCCGTTAAAAAAAAAAAAAATCCAGAACATTTTATGGAAAAAGAAACCGAGTTAGAGACAGTAAGTGACTGTGATGTTGCAGAGCCAGGGGTAGCTCCAGAGCCCACGCCCTTCCCGGGATGGGACAGTCAGGCCCTGCATGTGGCTGCACCAGGTCCAGAGACCCGGAGCTGGACAGCGGGGGCTCTGCTGGACCCAGGGGATGGATCACTGCCTTTCCCAATTCCTGTTACCCTGGAGGAGACTCTGCATGCCCCTTCTCAGCTTGGCAGAGCCCCAGGAATGAATCCACTTCCCACCCTTGCTCATAGATGGATATGGAAAAAGCCCAGGTCCCCCTGTAAAATTGGGAGAAGGTTCAGAGAGGCCCAGACGAAATAGCAGATATTGGAGTATACTTAAAAAATTAAGCACGTTCTGCTTACTCATTGAATCAAAGTTCTCAGCCTCACGGTGCCCAGAGCTGTGGGCGGGCTGGGACAGTCACCAGAAGGGACAGATGGACCACTGCCCCCTCCCTTCACCCGGCCAGCTCCTGTAGGAGTTTCCTCCTGGCTAACCACTGACTGCCTCCCTCCCCTCCCTCAGTTATACTCCTGGGATGGGCAGTGGGGAGTGTGACAGTGCATCAAAGAGCAAACATCATCAAGGGGGAAAGAGATCCTACCAAGGGGATGCAGGGAGCCCAGGCTGAGGACTAGGGAGTGAAGTGAGAGAAGGGTCAGGAGCACCTGGGATGGGTCTCAGCCACCCCGGGGAGGCTCTGGGGTTCCTGCCCCTCACTGCGTCCTCATCCCTGCACCCAGACAAGCAGGAGACCACTCAGCCCTGACGTGGGTTGTGCCGATTCCTGAATGTGGTTTCCAGGTGCAGAGGCTGCAAGCATTGAGGACTGTTAGCCGCCTGGACCTAGAGTGGGTGAGAGGAGCCGCTCTGGGGGTCTTCACTGGGTTGGCTCCCTGGCAGCGCCAACTCCCCAGCCTTTGGGCAGAGTGAGCGGTGCGAGGATGAGCAAGGACTGGGTTGAAACCAGGCGGCTTTGTGTACTTTCAGGCATGTTAATTAAATATTCTGATTATATACCCCAAATCTTCACAGAAAGTAGATTTATCGTACCTCATTACCAGATTTTACACACTCCACTTGGGCGAGACTGATGTTCTATATTATAAAAGAATGCTGGATTTTATCGTCCCAAGCCTTCAGATATTAAGAGAGGAGCATTCAGAAATGACAATGATGAGAAGTGAGGTGGTGCTCGTCAGCCCCTGATGAGATGCTGAAGCCGAATGGAGTTCACATGGGCCCCTATACTCTCTGGGTGCACTGCAGGCAAGAGGGTTCACCGTGAGTTCAGGTTGAACTTGACCCAGCTTCTGTCCTGTCAGTGCCCATGGGCTTCTTTCTCCACTTCTCCGGTTGCCCTGTGATGTCCACAGGCTCATAATGGGTGTAAGAAGTGTGTGTAGGGCTCTGTGTGTGTGTGTGTGTGTGTGTAGGGGTGAGGGGTGTGTGTGTAGGGGTGAAGGATGTGCGTGTGTAGGGGTGAGGTTTGTGTCTATGTAGGGGTAAGGGGTGTATGTGTGTGTGGGTAGATAGAAGTGTCTGTGTAAAACTTAAATATGAATATTTTAACTTCTGTCACAGGAATAGATTAAAATGTCAGATCTACTAGACTCTTAATAAAGCAGCAGGCCTCCAACCAGTTCTTTCTCACCTGCTTCCTGTTCCCTGGAGGCAGCACTTCAGCTCTTAGCTGCTTCTGTCTGTGTTCACCTTTACATTTCTAAGGATCACACCTGTGCTTTATTTTTCATGTGTGCCATATTAGGCGTGATCTGGGGGCTTCCTGCCATGGAAGATGAGGGTTCAGCCCTCTCCTGCCTTCTCCCACCATCCCACACCCTCCCACATGCATATTCCCCTCCTCCAATTTTCCTAACATAGTTATCGTCCATTTTGGTTCAGTAAACTGTTTTTGTGATCATGGCAATATTATTCACAGTGAGCCGTGTGCTGTCTTTTGCTCCTGTTGGCCTTCTGCAGCTGTGTGTTTTGCCCAGATTATATGTGCCCTTGTCTGGCTCCTGTGCTCCCCAGGCTGGCTGTGCCTTCTGGAAGGTGAGCCTGCTGGGCACGCTCTCCTCGGCTCTAGAGCCTGCCACACCCATCTCAGCCTGGGAGGACCTCCGCTTCTCCCCTCCATTTCCTGTGCCCCTTCTTCTGGTTCTTGGACCCCACCCTCCTCTCCAGTTTTGATCACTTCCTCGCTGGATAGGTGACTTCCTCTCAAAGTGCATGATGATTGATTTTGAAAGACTGCACAGGTCTCATTGTTGTCCTCACTCAGCCGTGTCCGACTCTGTGCGACCCCATGGACTGCAGCACACCAGGCTTCCCTGTCCTTCACTGTCTCCAGGAGTTTGCTCAAATTCATGTGCATTGAATTGGTGATGCCACCCAACCATCTCATCCTCTGTCACCCCCTTCTTTTCCTGCCTCAGTCTTTCCCAGCATCAGTCTTTTCTAATGAGTTGGCTCTTCGCATTACCTGGCCAAAGTATTGGAGCTTCAGCTTCAGGATCAGTCCTTCCAATGAACATTCATTCAGAACTGATTTCCTTTAGGATTGACTGGTTTGATCTCCTTGCCGTCCAAAGGACTCTCAAGAGTCTTCTCCAGCACCACAGTTCGAAAGCATCAGTTCTTCAATGCTCAGCCTTCCTGATGGTCCAAGTCATACATCTGTACACAACTACTGGAAAAACAGTAGCTTTGACTATATGGACCTTTGTTGACAGAATGACGTCTCTGCTTTTTAATACACTGTCTAGATTTGTCATAGTTTTTGTTCCAAGGAGCAAGTGTCTTTTAATTTCATGCCTACAGTCACCATCTGCAGTGATTTTGGAACCCAAGAAAATAAAATCTGTCACTCAGGAAGACCTGTTTTCCTTCCTGAGCACCAGATTGTTCATTAGCTGGGTATAGTGTCCTAGGCTGCAAGTATCTAGTTTTGTTCCCAGTTTTGAATTATCTTCTGGGTTCCAGTATTGCTGTTGATGACGTAGACAGTAGATTTGTCCGTGACCTGCTGTTTCCTTCTGGAAACTTTCAGTATTTTCCCTCTCTCTCAGTAGTGTTGGGGTATTTCACAATGATGTTCCTTTGTATTGATCTCTGTGCTGTCACTGAGCTCAGCTTTCAAAGGATCCTTTCAGTCTGGAAATACATGTCCTTTGGGGACATTCTCTTGTTTCCTTGATACTTTTTTGTTTTCTTTTCTTTCTAGAATGCCTAGCACTCAAGTATTATTTCTGTGGACTGATTGTCTAGCATTTTTTTTTTTTACTTTTCCTCTTCCAGTTTTGGTTGTATTTGACAAGTTTTATTTATTCTTGTTATTATTTTTTAAACAAAGTACAATTGCTATTTTATGGATGTAGTATTTTCTTATCTCTCGAAGGATATTACAACTGTGATTGTTTTTCCTTCTTGTATCTCTTTGTTCGCTTATTTATTATTTGTGAGCAGAGACTTCCCTCAAATGCTTGGAGATTCTTGGTTGTCTACACTTGTTTGAAGGAAAGGTCAGATGACTGGTCAGGAAGATAAATGTGGAGGGGCCAGGCATGTCAGCAGAGGCTTGGCTATCTAGACGTAGAGCTTAGACCTGGAAATGCCTTTGTTTCTGCCCCTGTCCTACTCCCTACCCCCTGTCACTCATTCCCCAGGAGCCCAAATGTCAGTGCTATGGGCCTCATCTCTTAGACTGGTCTCTTTGCTCAGGGAAGAGTTTTCTCCTGGGGAATCAGGCTGGGCTGGCTGGTCTGGCTGGTCCTGATCTCCCTGCTCTGATGTCAGCTTCTTCTCATCCTTCCCGTTTTCAGAGTGTGCCTGCCCTCATCCCCAGGTTGTCCCTGTCCACTAAGTGCTGAGCCCCTGTGGCTCATTATCTCCCATAAGCAGCACTAGCAGAGCCTTCAGCTGGACGGTGGAGAGGGCAACCACCTGACTGCATGGGGAGGGGGCTGGGGCCGTGGCCGGCCCTCATACACATTTTCACTTGTCCTGTTTTATTCTCACCTGCACACTCCATCTTTAGAGCCTCACTGTGATTCCTACTCTTGAGACTGTTGAGGGTTCTGTGGTCTTACCAGATGTAGCTGCTGATAACATGCTTGCTCAAATTCTCATGATCGCACTCGCCTCCTGGATCCTTGGCCACTCGCCGGGCCTCAGTTATGGTGGCAATGACCTTTGCCCCACTGGTCCTGAACATCTGACTGCCAGAAGCTGACCAGCTGTGTCTCCTCCCTTCTCCTCTTTCTTCCCCACTTAAAAGGGGTTCTGGTATCCCCAGCCAGCCCCAGAAGGGACCCAGCCAGGAGAAAGAAATGGGCTTCAACACACACAAAATTACCCCAGCTTCTTCCTGAATTCATCAGCCGGGTCGTCTGAGAACAAAATGAATGAATCCGGTGTGGAACGTCAAGTGGCCGGGAACTGGAGGAGGCCTGCTGATGTGCGCAGACTTGTCTCTGGGTCCATCCTTCTTCCAGATTTGTGCAAAGCCTTCTCATCGTCATTCTTTCACCTGACATCATCGCCGACATTGGAGACTTAAGGATGATTGATTTCTTTTTATTTTGCAAGAAATCATAAGAAAACTTGGAGGAGCTGGCGAGAAAATGTTCTGGGCATCATTCTTGTTTTTGAGAGTTGAAAACCGCCTGGTACAGCAGTGCAGCCGGGAGCACGTGGTCTGCTGTGTCTGCTCAGTCGTGTCCTGACTCTTTTGTGACGTTTGCACTGTAGCCCACCAGGCTCCTCTGTCCATGGAATTTTCCAGGCAAGAAGACTGGAGTGGGATGACATTTCCTCCTCCAGGGGCTCTTTCCAACCCAGGAATCGAACTCTTGTCTCTTGCGTCTCCTGCGTTGGCAGACAGATCCTTTACCCCTGCACCATCTGGGAGTTTCCCTGAACTACATTTTCAGGTCTCATTGTGCCAGTCTGTCTCCCCTGCAGGCGCCGTCTCCTCTGCCTCTTGCTTTCCCACTAGGTGTGCTGAAGGGCCAGCACTGTATCTTGCTTATCTCATAGCTGCAGTACTCAGAAGGATGCTCGGGGTGGTTTCGGTGTCAAAAATACCTGGCATTGGAGACTGGAAGTCCCTCAGTCATTCCCTTGAGGTCTTGCATAGCTGGGAGCACGGACCTTTGAAGCAAGTGGTGCAGAGGGTCTGGGGGAGCAGACGGGGCTCCCACATCTGATATAGGCCATCCAGCTGCAAACGGGCCTTGGCTGCCAGGAGGAGAGATTCCATTGTTTTCTTCTCAAAGATGGTGCAGCATCTCTGGAATGAATGAAAACTTAACTTCAGACATTGCTTCCAGGCCAGAAAAAAATTCTTCCTTCTTGACCTCACATCTTTGGCAACATCTGTTTGTCTTGGCAAGACCCACTTGGTATGCTGGCCCTTCCGGCTGTGCTGTCAGTCCTGGGAACAGCATCTTTATCTCCTCCCAGAGCCGAGTCTGTGTCTTGCATACAGAAACCAGACGCATGTCAGTCCTGAGTGAGTTGGCCTTGCCATTCAACCCAGACCATTTCTTAGCTTCAAAAACAAATATGTTAAGTATGTAAATTGTGAAATGTAATGATGAACATCTGTGAATCCAAAATTTGATGTTAAAAAAACTATGCAAGACCAACAGCACTGAAGCTCGGCCTCCCTCTCACTAACATAAGCACTTTGCTGGGTCTTATGCATGTCATTCTCCTGCCTTTCTTTAGGTGGTTACCGCACATGTATATACTCCTGAACAGTATATTCAGTTCAGTTCAGTCGCTCAGTCGTGTCTAACTCTTTGCGACCCCATGAATCGCAGCACGCCAGGCCTCCCTGTCCATGACCAACTCCCAGAGTTCACTCAAACTCACGTCCATCGAGTCGGTGATGCCATCCAGCCATCTCATCCTCTGTCGTCCCCTTCTCCTCCTGCCCCCAATCCCTCCCAGCATCAGAGTCTTTTCCAGTGAGTCAACTGTTCGCATGAGGTGGCCAAAGTACTGGAGTTTCAGCTTTAGCATCATTTCTTCCAAAGAAATCCCAGGGCTGGTCTCCTTCAGAATACCATGGTTTATTTTTTTGGTTAAGTCTATAAAAATTCTATCATGTGGTTAGATATCCTTATGCAACTTGCTTTTTCTCTCTTGCCATTAGATTTGTGTACAGATCCTTTGTTAATTTTCACTGTTGTTATCTAGCCCCTTGTGGAACCATATCACAATTTATTTCTCCATTTTCATTTTAATGAATGTGGTGTTTCTCATCTTTTCTTGAAAAACAAGTGCTCTAAACAGTCTTGTAACCATATCTGGGTGCACATGCAGTATATACCTAAGAATAAAATTACCAGGCCATATGTAAAACTCAAACTAAACTGTACTAGCTGATGCCAAATTGCTTTCTAAAGTGTTTGAGTCAAATCTCATACACTACTAGAGAGAGGATTAAGTCCCATTAATGTATATCTTCTCTGGCACTTTATATTGTCAGATTCTTTAATTGGGTGTGAAAATACTTTCCATCTTGTTTTCAACTTAAATTTTCTTGATTACATAATGAGGTATCTTTTCAAAAGTTCTTTAGCTATTCTAGTTCCCTTTTTTGAGGATACCCATTCAGGTCTTTTCCATAGTTTTAAGTTGGATGGTGTGTCTCTTTCTTATTGATTTTGTAGGAATTAAATATATAAATATATTCTGGATTCTAATTATTTGACCTCATCTATATCTGGCAGATGTCTTTCCCAGTTTGAGCTATTGTTTTACCTTCTTTCGAGCGTCTTTTGACACCTAAGGTTTTAATTTTAGTGTAGTTTAAAGTGATCAGTCTATTTTTTTCTTCTTGAATGGGTTATTTTACATGTGGATGATCAATTCAGCTGTCCCAGCACCAATGAAATAGTCCCAGTGTCTCCTACTTACTTGAAAAATCAGCTTCTTTAAAAACGTTATGTGTATATATAATGGATCTATTTTTTGACTTCCTATTTTGCTCCTTTAGTCAGTCTGTCAACCACTGTACCAATACCACCTTATCCATTTAATACTTCTTGGTGACTGATGGGGCAGTTTTCCCTCCCTTTGGCTTCTATGGTACCTTGACTATTTTTGTTCCTGTTTGCCTATTTAAGAACTCATTAAAATGTGCATAAAATATGATCTAAATGTGGATGTCCTCGTATACTCGGTTAACGAAGTTGATTTCCCACACTCTTTCATATCTTTGGAAACTGTTTGAATCAGGTTCAGGTAGAGTCCGTTCCGAGAGCCTGTCGCGGTTAGGGCTCTGCTGTTATGTTGCCTTAGCGTCGTTTAGGGTGTTGCCTCTGTTGCATCTATTGACTGTAAATAGAAAAAAGACTTGATCAAATTCAAGTTCATTCTGGGGAGGGGGAGAGGCCAGACTACTTGATAGGTTTCAGAAAGTGTGCACTTCCAGCAGGGGATGTACACTATTTAATTGTTTCTCTCTTGTGCTAATAGTGACTGTGGATCATCATGCTTAAACCTATTAGTTCGCTAGGGATTACAAAACAGCAGCATTTGAATTCTATCATTCTTTCCTCCTTATCAGGCTGGAATTATTTTATAGAGATGATTTCCTCTAATGGTTAATTACTTGGAGGTACATTTTATGAGGAAAATAGGACAAGTTGGGCCAGAATCAGTTATCCACACTGCGTGATGTCAGTTGATTCTTTCTTTACCAGGTTTTGAAATGGCTTCCTCCAAAGGTAACAAATACATTTTAAAAAATATTACAAGTTCTTGGGTTAGAAACTATCACAGCATTGTTAATCTACTATGCCCAAATGCAAAATAAAATGTTGAAAACTATATATTCTTGGGTTAAATCTTCGTGCTTTAGTCCCTTATAGTTATTATTCTCACTGATGTCCAAATTGCCCCATCTATGGCCATGGGAGCTGCTTCAGGTTGGATCCTGCAATTTATTTTTTACCTAACCCGGTTGTTTTGTTTGCTTTTCTGAAATCAGAAATGATAAAATATTCCAGGCTCATCTTGGACATTTTCAACTCCAGACCTAGAATTAGCCATTTGTCCAAAAGTCCTGGTTCATATTAGTGCAAAATGTTATTCAGAAAAACTAGTCTCTGCATTAGGAGGCTTTATTGCTAGTAATGTAGTCATTGTTTCTGGACTGTTAGAATGGACAGAGATAGGGAATATGCGCTTATGTAACACACAGACAGACAGACATGTGCATGAACCATACAGCATGGGTTCTCAGGTTGATGACTGCATGGTCTTTGTTCAACTTTATCAGTCTTACTTCTGTAAGATTTCCCCTCTGTGGCATTAATGTCATTTTGAGTTCTCACCAAGTGTATGGAAGTATTTTTTTGGGAAAAATTTTGGGTGAGAATTGGTATCTCCATGTAGTTTTAATTTACATTTGTCTTCTTTTGAGCAAGTTGAAAATTATGTGAGTTTTGAGGTAGGTGTGTATGTGTTTATTCATTTATTTATAAATCAACTTGTCAAGTTGCACTAAAAACCTTGTTGGGAATCTTTATTAGAATTGCATAGAATCCATAGGCCAATTCTTCTGAACTTGATATTTTTATGATAGTGAATTTTTCTGCCCATGAACTCCGTCTATTTCTTTGTGTGTTTAGGTCTTCTTCAATGTCTTTCAGTAAATCTTTTTAATCTCTCCCACAAAGGTCTTGAGTATCTTTTGTTAAAGGTGCCTAAGTCCTTTATGCATTTTGTTGCTATTATAAATGGAATCTTATAAAAGTTCATTTATATGTACTTGATAGTAGAGTAAATATACTTTATTTTTGTCTATTGCTCTTAGGCTCAATGGTTTTGCTAGTTTTCTATTAATTCTAATAACTATAGATTCTTTCAGGGTTTCTGTGAAGATCATCTTCTAGGGATACTGATGACTTTGTTTTTCTATTCCAGTCCTTCTGTGTTTGGTTTATTGTTCGTGTCTTGTCTGCTGCTGAATTTATTCAGGATGACATTGGATCACATAAAAATCTTAGGTTATCTGTTTTGAGCACTGTCAGGGGTAGTGCTGGTGGTAAAGAACCTGCCTGCCAGTGCAGGAGATGGAGGAGATGCAGGTTCAACTCCTGAATCGGGAAGATCCCCTGGAGGAGGGCATGGCAACCCGCTCCAGTATTCTTGCCTGGAGAATCCTTTGGACAGAGAAGCCTGGCAGGCTGCAGTCCAGGGGGTCACAAAGAGTTAGACATGACTGAGCGACTTGGCATGCACCTGCTTGCATGCTAAGCACCGTCAGGTGTCCCCCATCTGGCCAGAGAGAAAAACTTGACAAGCTTTCCTCTTTTCCCCTTGCCCACACCCAGTCTCTGTTAGGATATGACTTCTGTGCAATGAGATGTCAGCCAACGTTTTGCCAATTGACTTGTGGCAGTGAAGCCTCCCACAGCTTTGCTTAGTCAGCCTGGCAAGAGGGTGATGTGTTTCCTTAGACCACACATCACTGCGAGCAGGATGGGCTGAACTGAGACCCCAGAGGGTCAGGAAAACCCTGGGATAGGGATCCTTGAATGAGATAGGTCACATGGGTGGGGTGAGCCTGAGAAGCAGAGAGCCTTGTGTCCTGAAGATCTCAGGGGTCAGATGTGAGAAGCCATTCTACTGGGGTCAAGGCCCAGGAGGAAGTAGACCATAGGGTGAAACATAAGTATTGGGAGGCCAGTAGGCTCTAGACCATGGTGAGGAGCTGGAACAAGTGCACGAAGCCAGACTCTCTTGCCTGGATGTTATTTCATCAGCCTTAGGTCTTGTGTGTACCCATGGGCCAGTGTGGTTAGACTCAAGTTCAGCACTGTGAGCACTGAATGCGATTATACATGCAAAGCCCCAGCTTGTATCCTGGCATGCAGTAGGGGCTTAATTGACAGCAGTTCTTGGCAGGTGGAGCATCTCTGTAGACATTAAGTGCTGTAGCTGCCAAGGGTTACTGTCGATTGAACCCCTGTTGCATGCCAACACACCAGCTAGGGGCTTTGCTGTCTGTTAGCTGTGGGCTCTCCTGCCAACTGGGTCATCCCTCCATGTGCCATGGCCCTGATGTGTTCACTGCAGGCCCGTCATAGCACCCATTCTAGCAAACACTCCTCTGGAGCACACTCACATTTCCCTGGTCTGCAGATTCTCAGCATGGTAGCCTGCCTTTGATACTTGGCTTGTTGACATGTCCCAGAGTCTTTGTCTGGTTTCTGGGCAGGGCTCAGGCTGCAAGCCTGGTCAACAGATTAGTCTCCAGCCCCCATAGGGTTCAGGGGAATCTGTGTATCCTTGGCACATTGTTTCAGTGATAGGTTTATTTAATATAGACTGGTTTTTATCTTAATCATTCAGAAAATACATGAGCAATGCAAATACCTAGGACTCAACTCATCCAGGCCATGAAGAATCATGGTAGCTCTAGACTGGAGTCTGCTGTTTGCCTGAAACAAGTCTGTTCTGGTCATGGCCTCTGGCTGTCTCAGCTCAACTGTCCAGGGTTCTCTGACCAGACACTGGACATCCCCTCCATGGTTTCTCTCCTCGGGCCACGCTCCGGACTCTAGGGAGCATCTTTTTGCAGTAAAGCTCAGCTGGGGGAGGGGGTGGAAAATTCATTGCTCTCATATACCTTGCACTATTATCATGACCAATCTCCTTTCACACATTTTATTCTTCACTTTATGATAGCTATTAAAGACTGTTAGGAGCTCTCTCGGTTCCTTGAGGAATATTTATGCATTTTATAGGACTCTCGTGAAGGAGAGGCACCCTTATTAGGAGCAGGCAGGGAGAGTCTGTATTGAGGGTCATTCGGTGGCCTCCTCACCCAGAGGATCATGGTACTGAGGCTCCCTGTTGAGCTCGCTAGTTTATGCACCTGTCTGAACTGTTTTCTTTGGGGTGGGGGGAGGTTAAGGGATCTCTGAGAATTTCAGACAGCATGGAGAGACTGCTTTTTCACTGAGATCTTGCTGCTGTTTGCACTGTCCTCTGCTCTGGTGGGAAGGCTGGGAAGAAAGGGGCCTGCATAAGCGGTTCTGGTTTTGCAGCCTCTCCCCCGACGCCTGACTTCACGTGTCCACTAAGGAGCTGGCACCCGGCCAGCAGCCTGGGTTTGCTCCTGCTATGTCCCCAGCGACTTTAGTCCCCACCCCCTGTTTCACTGCTCTGCCTTCCTAGCACATTCCGTGTTTCATGGGACTGGAGGCAATCTCTAGCTCCCCCCGCCCCCCTTTGAGTGTTTTCAGTTCAAAGCACAACCAAGTGGAAAGTAGAGAGGTTTCCCATGTACCTCCTGCCTTGATACATGTGCAACGTGCCCCCCAACTATCAGCATCCCCCACAGAGTGGTCCGTTTGTTAACAGTCGATGAACCTATTTTGACACACTATCCCCCAGAGTCCAGTTTCATTACAGTTTGCTCTTGGTGTTGTATATTCTGTGGATTTTGACAACTGTACAATGACATGTATCCACCGTTTCAGTTAAGAGAATCATTTTCTGCCCTAAATATCCTCTGTGCTCTGCCTGTTCATCTTTCCCTTCCCACCCAACCATTACAACCACTGATCTTTCTAGCGTCCCCATAGTTTTGTTGTTTCCAGAATGTCACGTAGTTGGAATCAGAGTCTCTAGTCTTTCATATTGACTTCCTTTACTTGGCAGTATGCGTTTAAGGTTCCTTGGCAATATGCATTTCTGTCGCTCATTTCTCTGTTCAGCACTGAATCTGTCTCATCGTCTGGACACACCACAGCTTGTTGGCCCCTTCACCTACTGAAGGATGTCTTGGTTGCATCCATGTTTTGTCAGTTGTGAATCACATTGCCATAAGTATCCATGTGCAGGTTTTTGTGTAGACATGCTTTTCAATTCCTTGGGTAAATACCAGGGAGCACGATTGCTGGCTTGTATGGTAAGAATATATTTATTTTTGTTAAAAAAAAAAAAAAAAAACTGCCAAAGTGGCCCAGCCCTGTTTTAAGTCATATCTAGCCCTTCTGGGAAGTGGGTTATCCAAACTGGAGGGATTTTGAGGACCATTCCCTTTCTCTCTCTCCCACCACCCACACTGTCCAAGTTCTGTTAATTCCCCCCTTCAACATGTCTCCAAAAGGCCTCATCTTTCCCAGAGGGGCTACTGCAAGGGTCTTCTCACTGTGTGTGTCCAGGCTTCCTGCAGCCATGGGGAGAAATGAATGATGCCCATGGCTGTTACCATGGTGACCGGAGGCGGGATAAATGATGAACGACTGCCATGAACTCTCTAATCTAGTCTTCACTTTTCAAAGTGTGATCCCAGACCACCTGCAGCAGAGATTAGGGGTGGTTTAGACAGGTGGACTCCCAGCTGCTCCACAGATGGGATGAATCAGACCCTCAGGAAGTGGCCCAGGACTTTGTGTGCCTCACGCCTCACTTTATTCCCTCAAAGCTGATTGTGAGCCTCACTGTGTTTTGAGAACTGCTGGCCCATGTGCTGGGTCTGCCTCTCACCAGTCCCTGGACCTAGAAAAGGACATGTCTCAGGGTCCCAGAACCCCCCTCCGGCCCAAGGGGGCTCCTTGGCCTGGGGTTCTCCTGCTCTGCTCCCCAGCAAGCCTGCCTCCTTTTCCCCACTCGGGCCTGCTGTCTTCCTCCATCTCTCCGTGCATTTTCCTCCATCTCATTTTAATTGATTCCGAAGTGTTAAGGCACTTAGTATGAATTTGTGTTTCGCTGAAATCAATTTCTTTCTGCAAGCTTGCTTCCCCCTTCTTTCAAGTCAGCTAAATCTTGCCTCCCCAAAATTAAATGGCTCCGGGTGGAACCAGCCTTGAGTTGATTACCTAATGCCATAACAGCTTCAGTGCTGCTGATCTGGCCTGACCTAATTTGACCCAGCAATGCCACCCGGTCACAAGCAGAACCCACATTGTGCTGTGCCCTGTGTGTTACCCAGGGGATGGCAGGGAGGAGGGAGATGCTTGGCGGGGAGGCGGAACCTGTCTGTATGGTAGTGGGAATGTGCTGGGGAGGGGATGGTCCTGGCCTCTGAAATTTGGAGTGACCCCAAAGAAGATAAGCAAATGCTTTCCTTCCTCAATGACTATTAAAGCTCCTTGTCATCACTGTGGGCCTGGAAACCTGGGGTCCCTGCACTGTGAGAAGCCAGGATGTGTCCTGGAAGCAGATTGGGTATCTTTGGGTTACTGTGTGACTGGGAACCTATTTCTTCATCCCAGAGCAGTGGTGACTCTTCTGTTAGGCCCCCACCAGAGGATGGATCTACTTTTATTATCAAGGCTCCAGTGGACAGGTGTTAGCCCGCTCATTGTCCAGGTGGTGAAGCTGACACTCGGTGTCCCCCAGTGGCTGATCTGAAGTCACATAACTGTTCTGCACAGTAAGTGGCAGAGCAGGACTCGAGCCCAGCACTGCCTGCTGATGTCCTTGGCCCTCCCCTCCCACCAGGCCTTCCTGAAGTGCTCTGCTTGGAGCCCAGGAGGCAGGGGTCTTGGTGGGCTGGGGTCTTCACTCCCTGACTTCCCCCTTTCCATGAAGGATGGGTGTGGCTTCCTCTGCAGCTCCTGCTCACTGATCATGGTTTGAGCCCTTCCTTCCTTGGTGAGAAAGTTCAGACTGGCGACGGAGGCCCCTGCCACCCCCCTGTGGATGCCCGCAGGCTGCTGGGCTGAGAGTAGAGGCCTGTCTGTGAACATTAGTCATCCTGAGAGGCAGATCAAAGGGGGAGGTTCACGTGTGCTTAGTAACAAGGTCTGAGTGGTCTCGACCTCCAGGGACTGGGTTTTGGTCCAGAATCTCACTCCCATGCCATCTTTCACCTTGGTTCCCTCAACTGTCAAATGGGAGAGAATTATCACATGTCTGTCCCCACTCTGGTCCGATGGGGTTGTCGTAAAGAATGGACAAGTTAATGGATATGAGTGTCCTTAGCAGATTCCTTGGCACACAGTAAGTGCTCAGAAATGTTTTTCTTATTTGTATCTATGAAAGTGTTAGTTGCTCAGTCGTGTCTGATTCTTTGTGATCCTATGGACTGTAGCCTGCCACACCCCTCTGTCCATGGGATTCTCCAGGCAAGCATACTGGAGTGGGTTGCCATTTCCTTCTCCAGGGGATCTTCCTGACCCAGGGGTTGAACCCCAGGTCTCCCACATTGTAGGCAGATTCTTTACTGTTTGAGCTACCCATGGAGATACAATAAAAATAAGACAATAAAAATATGTTAAAAAGGAAAAGAAAACCTTAAAATATCTGAGAGTGATGTATTGGCAATACATAGACGGCAATCATAGACGGGACAGATGTCAGCGAGTCTGCCTGCCAAGGGCATGCCTTTGGCCCTGCAGCCCAAGGGACAGGACGCGATTCCACATTATAAAGATACCTGTCTTAGTTAAGAAAAATATACAGAGGGTGATTAGGGGCTGCGCTGATTACATGCACATGAGAAAGTGCAGACTCTGTTGATGAGGTCAGCAGTTCTTCTTCCTGGTTGCACATCACCCCAGGGTGTCTCCCATTATCTCCAGAAGGGTCAGGAACCACTCAAGATGTTATTAATTTTAATCCATTCTAATTAAATATATAAATGGGCCATGTACCACTTTGTGGAAGGAGGAAAGGGGGGAGACAATATCTTAAAATCAAGTCTGCAATTCTTAAGCGCTGGTGGCCGATGTCTCAAAGGCTGAGAGAGATCTGTTTTTCCTGCTTTCCTTTCTTGCCCCTCCTCTCTTCTCTCATTATGTGCCCTGCTGGGTGCTCTGACTGAT
>SJYA01002795.1:911691-976649 GCA_006410615.1 Neotragus moschatus | reverse complement strand
GGCTGGTGGGGTGGGGGTCGGGGGCGGGCGGGTCCTGAGCCCTGGGTTTTTGTCTTGTTTGCCTCTCAGTGCTGCATGACTTGGGCTGAATCCATTCTGGCTGAGTCTGTTATGGGGCTCATCATCCCGTTCTTTCAGTCCCACAGGGTCAAGGTGAGCTTCAAGGCAGCAGTGAATGCCAGAGCACAGGAGGTCTGCCTGCATTCCTCAACCACGTTTATTAAGCACATTCACCATCTTGTGCCAGGCCTGGGCCACACGTCAGGAACAGCCATGAGCAAAAGAGGGCGGCTCCGTGTTCTGGGGCAGCTTGTAGAAGAAAAGGGTCAGCTGGGCTCTGGGCACCGCACGGGAGATGTGGCCCACCAGGGAGAGCTGCTGCTGTTGCTTTGGCACTGGGACACTCCTGCTTCCTCCAAGACTGTTTCCAGGATCAGTAAGAACATGGTCCCAGCCCACTGTGAGGACTGAAGGGGGAAGGACTATCCCCAGACTCCAGCCTTTCCCTACAGCAGTTCCAGAGGAGGTGTTGTGCTTAGGCTTCTCTCTGTCTCTCAGTGCTGTGGGAAGGGTGAGAGACAGAGGAAGCCTCCCAGCTCAGCATGGGGTGGGGTGGGGGGTGGACAGAGCCTGCCCACTGGCCCAGCTCTGAGTGAGGAGAAAGGTGTGCAGGGCGGGGGAGGTGCTCAGTCACATGGAGAGGGCCAGGTGGCTGGGAGAGGACGTGCTCTGGATCCTGAGAGCTTTCCATATGACCCTGAACATCACATCTTTCAAGGGCTCCCTGCAAGCTGTCTTCCCCACACTGAGGCCTGGGGTGGACCTGAGGCATTCTCGGGATAAGGGGAGTAAGTAAGGAGTAGTGTTCGTCACTCAGTCGTGTCTGACTCCTTGCGACCCCATGGACTGCAGCCCACCAGGCTCCTCTGTCCATGGAATTTTCCAGGCAAGAATACTGGAGTGGGTTGCCATGCCCTCCTCTGGGGGATCTTCCCGACCTAGGGATCAAACCCGGGTCTCCTGAATTGCAGGTGGATTTGTGACTGTCTGAGCCACCAGGGAAGCCATTTATGGAGCCTCTTACTCAGGAATTCAAGAGACCCTGGAGGCACTGGGTGAGCAGAGCCAGGGGCTGTAGGAAGTGGAGTCCAGTGGCTGCCAAATGCTGAGCAGGTGGCCCACGGGAGGCCTGAAAGCATCTCTGAGGCACCCTGTCCTTGTGGCCCCTTGAACGTGCTGCTCGGCCACCACCTTTCTGAGTTTCTTTCCTCCCCTGTGTCTTCTGCATCTGGTGAATGCTGGCTCACCCTTCAGATCTCAGATCTCCTTTCCTCCAGGAAGCACTGCTGACCTCCCTGGGCTGTGCACTGTGCTGTCCCCATAGGGATACACAGTACACCCCCCGCCCCCAACTTGATTCCTTCCTGTCAAGAGTCTCAACCCCTTGAATCAAAATGGCCTGTTTTTACATCTTTGGCTGCATTAGACCGTGTGTTGCAGCTCCAGGCACTGAGTAGGTGTTCAGCAAATGTTTCTGGAATGAATGATGCTGGGGTTACTGGCACAGAGCCAAAACTGGACATGGGTGGTCCCAGGCCACCTCAGCAGGAAGTAGATGTCACTGCTGCTGTCAGGGCCCGGAGTTAGGTGTCCCTGGCCTGGATCACAGATGGTCTGGAGGGTTCTGGGTTTCCCCCTTTCTGCTCCCTCTTCCCCAGGTTGTTCACTCCTGGTGCTGAAGCTGCAGCTACATCCCTAATTCTTTAAACGTCTTGGGTGGTTTCTCAAACATTTTCCCTCTAACGTGCTTTGCATACTGCCTCACGTTTGAAAACCTACATATAATTTAAGGAACATTTAATCAATAGAGTCTTGATTCATTTTTCTCTTAAATCATCAGTATTGTTGTTGTGAAGAGCCTATTTGAAGTTCAGGAAGGTTCTTAAGCATTTCTAATAACCATTTTCTTCCCTTGTGTCCTGTTTTTTGTAAAACTATCTTTTTAAAAGATACTTTTTCCAATGGTTGAACAAGCTCAAAATGCCAGATTCCCAATTGCTTAAATTGTTTATGATATGCAGTTTTGTCAGTAAATGGACTTCTCCAGAATACTTTGATATAGATATATAGATATACATTTTTAACCAGAGCAGATTTTGCTGGCGGTTATCTGAGGGTTATTGGGTAAGGGTTCTTAGCTCCCAGTTGTGACTTGAGCCTGGAACTAGAGTGAGGGGTCTGATCTTCTCCAGTACTGGCTCACATTTCACACTTGGAGGTGTCAAACAGTCTCTTAAAATTTGTGGCCGTGCCCCGTGGCGTGAGGGATCTTAGTTCCCTGACCAGGGATTGAACCCACACCCCTTACTTTGGAACTGCAGAGTCTTAACCACTGGACCACCAGGTAAGTCCTGGTGTGACATCTTTTAAGCACTAGATACACACATGAGTAGGCAGTTATCTTCATTTCACTGGATCTGACGTGGTACTCTGTCCCTGCTGTGTTTTGCCAGTTACATCATACTTTTACAGAGAGCTTAGTGCAGGCCAGCTGTCATGTTAAACTCTTCACCTGCATCTTCTCATGAAGCTGCTATCCCATTTTACAGACAAGAGCATTGAGGTGGAGGGCTTGTGCATGAGTTTCCTGTGGCCACTATGACAAAGGACTGCAAACTTGGTGGGTTAAAACAACAGAAATCTAAGCTCTCACAGTTCTGGAGGCCTGAAGTCTGAAATCAGGGAGTTTGTAGGGCTAGACTTTTGAGAGAATTCCTTGCTGGCTCTTCAAGCTTCTGGTGGCCCCTGCATTCCTTGGCTTGTGGCCGTTTGACTCTAATCTCTGCCCCTGTGGCCATGTTGCTGCCTCCTCTTCCTGGGTGGCATCTCCTCCTCTCTTTGTCTGTCTCCTGGAAGGACGCTTGCCGTTGGGTTTAGGATGCTGTCGATAATCCAGGATAAGTTCCTCTGAGGATCCAACTTCTTTTCCACGCAAGGTGTAGTAGTCACAGCTTATGGGAGTTAAGACATGGACATATCTTTTGGAAGCCACCATCCAACCCACTACAGCTTGTAAGGAGTGCAACCAGGACCCAAACCCAGGCGGTGTGACTGCAAGGGTGGGGCTTCTCCATACTGCTGTGGGCCCCCTGCTCTCTGGCTAATGTGCCAGGACATGAGTGATAGCAACTGTGTAAGTTGTCAGGCTCAGTCAGCTTTTTTGGAGTTTTACTTGGTCTTGCTCCCAAGAGTACTCCTGTCCTGTCTTAGTCTGTGTGGGTTGCTGTAGCAAAATACACTGACTGGGTGATTTTAAACAGCAGAAATTTCTTGCTCACAGTTCTGAAGGCTGGGAAGTCCAAGATCAAGGTGCCAAGGTGGTCACTTTCTGGTGAGGGTCATCTTCTGGTTCAAAGCCAACACCACTGTGCTGTGTCCCTGGGGGTGGAAGGGGCTAAGGATCTCTCTAAAACCTCTTTGATAAGGGCACTAATCCTATTCAGGGCTTCCCAGGTGGCGCTAGTGGTAAAGAACCCAATTGCCAATGCAGGAGACATAAGAGACATGGGTTCAGTTCCTAGATTGGGAAGATCCTCTGGAGGAAGGCATGTCAACCCACTCCAGTATTCTTGCCTGGAGAATCCAATGGACAAGGAGCCTGGTGGGCTACAGTCCATGGGGTCGCAAGGAGTCAGATAGGACTGAATGACTTAGAAGAACCCCATTCATGAGGGCTCCACCTTCATGACCTAAGAACCTCTCAAAGGCCCCACCTCCTAATATTATCATCTATAGGGGTTAGGATTTTAGCATACGAATTTGGGGGGCGATATAAGGATTCATATTTGGAGAAGAAAATAACAGCCCATTCTGGTATTCTTGCCTGGGAAATCCCATGGACTGGGGAGCCTGGTGGGCTGCAGTCCACGAGGTCGCAAGAGTCAAACATGACTTAGCGATTAAAACAGTAACAACAACAAAGATTGATAATACAGCATATCCTTTCTGTTTTCTTGTTTTTTTTTTTTTTTTTTTCTATCTTGACAAAATATTTGGCTCCTTTCACTTCAGCACATGAACTTTAAGTTTATGTGGCTAGTGTTCTGTACTGAGGACCCACACTGTGGACGGTTACAGGTCTGCCACTCCACTCTGACACAGTGGCGAATACTGACTGGGATGTGTGGTTGTTATATTACATTAATAGATAGCAATACATGTTAATATACCTCTGTTATCAGATTGGGCTTCCCTGGTGGCTCAGATGGTAAAGAATCTGCCTGCAATGCAGGAGACCTGGGTTCCCTTCCTGGGTTGGGAAGATCCTCCAGTATTCTTGCCCAGAGAATCCCATGCAGAGAGGAGCCTGGTGGGCTACAGTCCATGGGGTAGGAAGTGTCATATTCTTTGGCCAGAAAACATCAAATATGAGCGATTTCATCTGACTCAGCCTCATGTTTATTTAAAATCCATCACCCATCAGCATTCTCATCTCTTCCTGCAGCCCATCTTCCTCTTTTCTGCGTCTTCCAAAGGCCAGCTGAACATGCCAGTCTCCTGCCTGTGTTTGGGATTTCAGCTCGTGACTGGTCTGACCCATACCCATCTCCCTTCTTTAGTTATTTAGACACATGTCAGGCAGGTTTGGTGCTTTGTCATGCCCCAAATCCCATCCTAATTTTGACTGTCTCCAAAGAAGCCACAAAGCAGCCAGCCCATCTTGAAGTCATCAGCTTGCCTTAAGGGTTTGGGAGCGTCTGTTTGAAACCAGCCTGTTATTTTCCTGCTTCGTGCACTGTGGCTGCTAGCATGAAGTACTTACGGGTAGTGTCGGGTTGGGTCCAAGTCTAAAAATACCCATCTGGTCTTTTCTGGAGAGTGCCCTGACTCACAACCGGAACTTCACCACACTAAACATTTACACATTTAATGCATCCTGAAATATTAACCTATATTATGCACAAGCAGCAGTGTAAATGTTTCCTTTCCTGGCAAGGACTATGTTATATTGGAAATCATTTATTGAGATTTATTTCTTAACAGGGTGAACAGGCTGTTTGCATTGTTAAGGTTCCCAAAAGCCAAGGTGGAAATTCTAGGGTGGTGTTTACATGGAGATTTGGAGTCCCTAGGAATGGCCCTCCCAGGACTGAGCCATCAATCAATCTGTGTACATTTTTCAGGCATGCATGATCTGTGTGCCTACGAGATAAAACAGTGTGTAACCTTGGGAAAATTGTTCCACCTCTCTGAACCCTCATTCCTATAGTCCCATCTGAAGATGGTGGTGATGATAATGAAACATGCTTGGTAGGGTAGCCAGAAGAGCCCATGACCTTGGCCCAGAGTCAAACCTACCTCCTTCTAATTCCAAATAAAGAAGAGTATTTTGTAGAAAGTGAGTTCTCTGTTGCTCAAAGTGTCTTGGCAGAGATGGAGAGGTTAATCAGCAAGGCTCTTGCTAAGGGGATCTTACTGCTGTGTGAAAGAAGGGGACTTACTATCCCCTAGACTCTCTAGCCCTGAGAGTCTAGGATTATGTGCCGTCTGGATCTGGAAAGAAAGATGTGTATCCTGGAAGGAGAGAAGCAGGAGAGATTATCAGAGACCTGGGAATCTGGTTCCCAACACAGAGGTAACAGTTTGGTCAGTTTCGTTGCTGAATAGGCCCTCAATAATACGTATCTACTGAGTACTAGCTGGGATGCCACTACAGTACAAGGTCCTAAGGAGGTGCCACAGCATCTGTCCTGAAGGAGCTTTGCCTGAGAACATCGAATCCCATCTTCAAGGATCTGGGGGGTGGGGGATAGCAGTACAGAGAAGAGAAAGAGGGAGACCTAATATTTGTCAGAGGCCTGCTGTGTAGAAAGCATGGGGTATATTATCTCTCTAAAACTTTGTGAGTGATACACTATTATCTGCACTTTACAGGTGCAGAAATGAAGTCTCAAGGAGGCTGATTTAGTCAGTGCTTCTGTATCAGTCAGGATGAGCTAGGTTATGCTGTAACAACAAACAGCCCCTGAATCTTTGTGACTGAAAAAGAGGTTTATTTCTTGCTCACTCTACCTATCCATGGTGGGACAGCTATGAGGTCTGCCTCTTGCTGTTTTTCTCATTTAGGAACCCAGCCTGATGGAGCAACCACCATCTAGAACCTTGTTGGAGGGTGGGGGGAAATATAGAGAAGCAGGCACTGGCCCTTGAAGTTTCTATTTCGTTGGCCACAGCAAGTTGTATGGCAACACCCAACTTCCAGGAGGCGAGAAGAAATCTTACCACTTGTCTGAAATAAGGGTGCCAGGAGGCTGGTGCATAGCCCCATTGATGACCAGTCTCCCAGCAAATGGCAGGGCCAGAAGTCAAGTCCATGTCACATCTGCTTTATCCTGTCGTTCTAGCGCCTGGTGGCTCTCTGACCTCTGCATTGAGAGATGGCCTCACCGTGGTGACAGTGACACAGCGCTGGGACCAGCCTCTCCTGAACCCCTCCAGCCCCAAGCACCCGTGGTCCCACTTATCATCCAGGCTCTTCATGAGGAATTTGCCCACTGATGCCGTAAGCAGCATGAGAGGCTTGAGAAGGGCTGCAGAGTGCCTCTTCCCCTTGGCTCCGGGAGCAGGGAGACCCTCCTGGCCGGCAGAGACCAGGTACCAGTGAGAGCCTCATCAGCAGGGCGGAGCCGGAGAAGCTGGCGGTGATCTGAAGAGAACATGGGGGTGCGAGGGGTATGCAGAAACCTGGCAGGCCAAAGGAGAGCCATCCTTGAAAGGAGCTTAGGGTCTGCTCACGCTGCTATCACAGCATCCGCCACCTCGGCGGCTTAACCCAGAGAAACTTACTTTCTGACAGTTCCGGAGGCTGGATGCTCAGCATGGAGGTGCCAGCTGGGCTGATGCCCGATGTGGCCTGCAGACGGTCCCCTTCCTGCTGTGTACTCACATGTTCTTTCCTCTGTGTGCAAACATGCAGGGAGCGCTAGACACAGAGATGGCCAGCTCTGGTGTCCTACAAGAGTAGGGTCTCGCCACCCCCCCCCCCAAAAAAAAATTCCAGCCTGGAGTGATGGAGGAGGCAGGGAGAGTGGGACTGAGGCCCGGTTACAGCAGTTCACTCTCTCTGTCACCCACGTCACCTTGAGGGCTTGGCTGCTCTGTCCACAGAGTCAGGGTGTGCCAAGTTCCCGGCTTGGGGTAAGGAGAAGGCACACAGCCCTTCCCATTGCCCCTCTGACCCACCGTTTCTTGGTTGGCACAATGGAGATGGCCGGTCTCACCTCGCACAGTTGCCCTGACAATCAGTGGACTGAGGGTTTGTGATCATAAGGAGCTGGAGCTGGCTTGGGGTGCCCGTCCCCTCGGGGTGCCCGTCCCCTCGGGGTGCCCGTCCCTTACCTTGTGTCCACACAGCAGTCGGGACATAGTCGGGCAGTAAATATCGGTGGGTTGAATGTGGGGCCAGGAAGTCACAGGAGGATGAACCACGTGTGTGGGGAGCTGGAGGCCCTCCGCCCATCCTGGGCCAGAGCACATTAGCTTCTGCCTTGGGGGGCATGTGTGATGAGAGCAGCCAGCCAGCATGGAGCCGAGGGAAGGCCGACCATGAGCTTGGGGGTGGATCCATGGGTTTGAATCCCAGCCTCCCCCTTTCCCACCGTTTCCTGGATGTATGATGTAGGGCCAGTTATTAGGGCCAAGCTATGACCCAGTGACTCAGTTTCTCTAAGATGGGAGTCCCAGCCCCTTCCTTGGTGGAGATAAGGACCAAAGTCCAACATGTCTAACGTGGGAGGGACTCAGTTCGCAGTCCAGATCAGCCACTGGGGCCAGTGGACATTTAGGCCATTGGAGAATTAATAACTCTGTCCTCTTTCACTGCCTTTTTCTGGGGTGGGGTTGTAATGTGGTGGCCCCCTGATGATGGGTCCATGGCTGTCCCTGTCACAGTCCCTCCCTAAATCCCACACCTTGCCTGAGCCTCTCCATCAATGAGCTCCCCTTGTCGTTTCCTCCTGGGCTGGTGCTTAAGCTGTGGATGATGGAGAATCACAGTCCTTCATCCTCAGCTGGTCTCCTGTTGGGAGGGTGTTTAAGTTTGACCAATGGCTTAATATTTTGTCCTCAGGAGGAGGCAGCCTCTCTGAGTGCCCGCCCCCCCAGCTGTGCGTCATCGTAATGGCTCCTCTCGGAAGCACCGGGATGTCATCTGGAGAAAAACAGCCCCTTCTTCCAACCTTGGTCTTTTCTGCCAGTGTCATGGGTTTCTGACAAGCCCTCCTGATTTCTGCTTTCCTCCAGCCCTGCCCGAGGTGTGCAGGGCTCCCCACAGCCCTGGTAAATCCCTGATGGCTTCTCTGTTATTCTGTTGTCCTCCCTGGATGACTCTTCCTCCCTCCTCATTATTCTTGCAGGACCATGGCTGTGGGTGCGTGAACTCCTCTGGGCTGAGGCCCAGAGATGCGGCTGGATTTATGGATGTGCTTAATGGCACTCACAGTCAGATTCCCCTGGGCATTGTGAGGATGCCTTCAGCCCCCTGGGGGTCCGGACTGGGCCTTTTAGTTGTGTTCAAACTGAGTTTTATTGAGCGCCCACCGGGGGCTGTAGCTGTTCTGGGCAGGGGGTCTGCATTTCACAACTTACCAAGAAAACCCTTCGTCGTCTGCATGGTAAGCATCCCCCATTCACTCACTCGTGCGTCCTCCGGGCATCTGGTCCACACAGTGCGGAGCTTCTGCTCCACAGCAGGGACTGCCGAGGGTCTGTGCTTCTGGTGTTTGTACAGTATAAACAGTCCCTGACTCCTACAGGCTTATGGGGAAAAGGAGACAGACACATCACCTCATTTCTGGATGAGAAAGGGAGGCATTTTGGGAGCTCAGGAGGAGGGTCCAACAGGGCAGGGGTTGGGGGGGTGAGAAGGGGAGGCCAGATAGGCTTCCTAGAGGAGGCACTTCCTAGCTGAGGCTTGAAGGAGCCATAGGACCGGGACGAGCAAAGGATGGCGCAGGGACGAAGGGTGAGCAGGCAGAGGCGAGAGCATGGACCCTGCCCTTACGAAGGGAAGAGCAGGGACTGGCAGCTGCCGTGGTCCTTAACACAGGATCTGCCCAAAGTCCTCGTTTTATTTATTCCAGTTGTTAGGAGGACAGCTAGTGTTTAAGAAACTGCTTGAATCCATAAGCCTCAGTTTCTGCATCTGTAAAGTTACAAAAGTGAACTTGTTCATTTCTGCTCTTCTCATGAGTTTGGACCAGTTTGGTGACTTTGCATTCCAGGAGCTGAGCTCAGCTTTGACATTTCTTATGTGTTTTCTTCCCAAGCGCGTGCTTGAGCTGGTTTGGCTGCTGAAGACTGGAGTTAGTGTGACTCCTTGGCTTCAGGGGCCAACGCTTGGTGGAGAGAAGCATCTTTCTCCATCTCAGGCCGCCACAGCCCCATGTGAGGCATATAAATGCTGATGGAGTTCACTTCTTGTCCATCAGTGTTGCCGAGGAAGCCAGGGTGTTGCTATGAAAGCCCCTGCCAGGCTGCTCTGAAGAGAGAGGGCTGGGGTGGCCTTTCCTTCTAGCCCCAGAGAATCACGCCCACCAAGAAATTCCCTGCTGTTAAAGGACCTGGTCTGTGTATTTGTAAAAACATTTCCAATCACTGCCTTTTCTTTCCTCTTCTTTCTTGTTGTAGAACTTCTCTCAAGGAAAGCCTGAGGACTGAAGTGGGTTAAAACCAAGGTTTGAAAGCCTCAGTGACTCAGGCTGGAGGAGGTTTTCAGAGAGATCCCGACAGAGTCTGGTCAGGCTGGCTGCCCAGCGCCTGGCCTTCCCCTGAGCCCTGACCTGAGGTTTGCAGGATCTTCCCTGGTCTTGGGCTCCATTCCTGCATTTGGTGAGTCACTGGCCAAAGCAAACCAATTAGTGTGAAGTGCTTCTGGTGCCATGGCCCTGCCTGCCAGCGGGCCCACTCCTCAGTCCTCCTCCTCGTTAGCCTTGCTGGCTCTCCGGTGAAGTGCTTTGTGCTCTGACACTTCCCTCCAGCCACAGGTCCCGGGATCACCAGACCTGACCACTTTCCTTCTTTTCCAGTGGCCAAGGTGTGGGCGGCTCCCTTCTCTCCAGTGCATTTTCCAACTGTGGCCTCTTGTTCTCTATTTAGGCCTGAGCACACTGTTCTGGTGTAGTGCAGACAGACTCCAACCCACCCCATCGTGTCTGTCCTCCTTTCCCGCAGGGCCCAACAGAGCGGCAAGCAGTGACTGAAAGGGCTGATTCCTTATGAGTGTTGCTTTTCAGTTGCTAAGTCGTGTCCTACTCTTTGCAACCCCATGGACTGCAGCACCTCAGGCTTCCCTATCCTTCACTCTCTCCCAGAGTTGGCTCAAATTCATGTTCATTGAGTCAGTGATGCCATCCAGCCATCTCATCCTTTGTCGTCCTCTTCTCCTCCTGCCCTCGCATCAGGGTCTTTTCCAGTGACTCGGCTCTTGGCATCAGGTAGCCAAAGTATTGGAGCTTCAGCATCAGTCCTTCCAATGAATATTCAGGTTTGATTTCCCTTAGGGTTGACTGGTTTGATCTCCTTACTGTCTTATGAGGGTGGCAGTACTTACGAGTGTCGTGGATTGACTAGTGCTGAGTCTTCACTTCCTCCCTGTGATAGGACTATACACCCACACCCCTTGCCCTGTGAGTGTCCTTCTATGGAAAAGGTGCTGCGTTTCTCTGCCCCATCGACTCTGGGTGTGGTCCTGGGGTGCTAGCCAGTAAAATGCATGTAGATGCACCCAAGCAGGGTCTCTCATCCTGCTTGTGTGACTTCCCGCAGACTTGCCCTTCTGCCATTTGTTAGAAGAAGGTGATGCCCAGATGAACTGCTGGTCCTTGAGACAGATGTGGAGACTGGAATTTACCTCTCACCCAACAAAGCCAGATGTAGAGCTTCCCCTGGAGTCTACAGACATTAGAGCATCTAACATTGCTGTACCGCTGGGAGCTGGGAGTTGTCTGTTACACACAGCAGCTCTGCAGAAAACCATCTGATTGTCGTAGGAAAAGCTTGAAGATGCAGGGGCTGTGTCATTCTCCGCTCCATCAGATCCTGCGTAAGAACACAGTAGGAAAGCCTCAGAGAGTTTTCTGAATGGAAGCTGAACTGTGGTTCTTCACTCACTGTGCTTGGTTGATACTCTGCTCCCAAGTCTGGGTCCAGAGGAATCTAACGCTGTGTTATAGCCCAGATTTGTATGTGGAATCTCTCAATTTTAAAGGATTGAATCAAGTTCATATGCCACTCTGCAGGCAAGACAGAAACACTTCTGACCAGCCCATGGATTGCCAGTTTACAGCTTCTGTTACATCTGCCCTGAAGGTACCCCTCCTTGGCGTTAGCTTCCATTCTCATGGAAGGACCTGGGAATGCAGAACAGCCTAGTGGTCCAGCCTGTTCCCTGGATGGTGTGCCTTTGGTGCTGCTGAGACCGTCCAGGTGTGCAGGGGGAAGAGCACAGAGCTGAGTACCCAGAGACTGGAGTGTGAGTTGGAATCCCTCTGCTAGTTCGACTTGCTGTGTGACCTTGAGCAAGTTGCTTTCCCTCTCTGAGCCTCCGTTTTCTGATCTGTGTAGTGACTTTACTAGTTACAAGCTGAGAAGCTGGGAACGAATTAGGTAACTTCTCTAAATGTTGGCGTCCTCATCTGTGAAATGGGTTTACTGCTGCTCACCTGACCGAGTTAAACAGAAACTGAATCAGACAATAACAGAGGCTGTGAGCATACTGCCTGGCACCCACAGTCCACTGGAAATTCACTGTGGCTCCTGCTGCTGCTGCTAGTTATTAACAACAACAATAATAAATGAAAACCATGGCCTGGGATTCTCTACCAGGAGCTGGGGACAAAAGTTGGCACATATAATTCTGGGGCAGCTTTTCCTCATTCTAGCAGAAAGGTACTGTTCTTATTTTTTCTTGTCTAGTCCAGGGTCCTGCTATATCATCTTATTCCCTGCTGCACCCCTTGCTGCCCTGTTAGATGTTCCCCTTACTCTCAGTTTCTTTACTCACAGCCACTTTGCAGCCCCATTCCCCACACCCAGGCCAGAGCACCCACCTTCCACAGACTGGCTCTCCTGGGCCTCCTCCCTGAAAGAGGGCTCTGCATAGGGTTTCATGCTGAGTTGTGGGACCCTTCCCGACTGCCAGCCTGCTGCTCACCAAAGTTTCTAAACCCTGTAGCACCCAGGTCTCTTTCCCCAGGCCTGGACCAATAGTAAACAAATGGATCAGAACCCTGCCCCAGCTGCCAGAAAGCTGGGGGGCAAGGTGAAGGTGGTGTAACGTTTGACTCAAAGCAGTGTCACGAGTTAGCAGACCCTGTATGGAATTAGGGGATAGGAACTTACTTCAAACTATCTTGAAAGAAAAAAATAATTGATTCATATAACTTGGAAAGTCGGGGATTGAGCCAGGGCCTCTCAGATATTGTCACCTGTCTCTCCCATCCCCGCCATGTCCTCATGCCTTCTTGGTGCTGCTGGGTAAGTGTTCTCCACCTCTTTAGAGAAAGCAATGGCAACCCATTCCAGTACTCTTGCCTGGAAAATCCCATGGATGGAGGAGCCTGGTAGGCTGCAGTCCATGAGGTCTCTAAGAGTTGGGCATGACTGAGCGACTTCCCTTTCACTTTTCACTTTCATGCATTGAAGAAGGAAATGGCAACCCACTCCAGTGTTCTTGCCTGGAGAATCCCAGGGACAGAGGAGCCTAGTGGGCTGCCGTCTGTGTGGTCGTACAGAGTCGGACATGACTGAAGCGACTTAGCAGCAGCAGCGGCAGAGAGTGTGACTGGTAGAAACCCAAATAGAAACAGGACTGCCCTTTACTTCCAAGGAAGGATTCTGATTGGCTTGACTTGGACCAATCACTGTCCCTGGGGGATAAAGAAGCAAGTTTGTCTGAGCCTGGCTATAAGCCTATTACTTCAGCAAGTGTGTGTGAGGTGCACTGTCTCCAGCATTGCGTCTAGAAACCCAAGCAGGGTGCAGTGTGGCTCTCCATAGGAGGTGTGCTGGGCTGCCCATGAATACTTTACCTGTCCTGTCCAGGATGTTGTGCAGAAGCCTCAAGTCTCTTTTCTAGGTTCTTTATAGATGTTATATAACAACTCTGGGTGGGGTCAAGTGCCAGTTGACTCTTGACTGTAGGAAGGTCTCCTGCTCACTGTAAAGGGGAAAGAGGAACCTATTAGACTCACTGCTCCAGAGACGTCAGGGATGGTGAAAGAAGTACAGGTGGGTTTGCATAAAAGCAGGGATTGTCTGACAGGCACGTGTGAAAGCAGAGGCTGGGTGTTTGTATGACATAGTGGGCCCACCTGTGTCTAGGTGGCAGGGAAAATATTCCTGCCCCTACTTGGGAGGTGGTCAGCCTGCAACTCATCGCTTGTGCCTGGTCTGGCTCCCCACCCCAGCCCTCCCCGACTCCTCCAGTTTAGACCTCCTCTTCACTCATCTGGTCTCATCTTTTCTCTTTACTCTCCCACTTCCCTTTGTCCTCCTGTCCACATCCCATGGAGCTGTAGGTGCAGGTCTTAACTGTCCTCCCTGGCTGCAAACCTTCAATAGAATGAAGTCTCATTCTGTTCTCATGAGACTTCATTCTCCTGAAGTCTCAGCACCTTTGCTACATGTTTGCTCCAGACTGAAAAAGCACTGGTTGGAGTCCAGTTGGCCTAGATTTGAATCTTGTTGCTGCCCTCTAATACCCATGTGACTATGGACTTGGCAGTCACCTTCTCTGGGACGCAGCCTCCTGTAAAATGGAGCTGAAATCCTTCTGTCCTCCTCCATCCCTCCTGCCTCTCTGTCTCCCTCCTTCCTGCTTTTCCTCTTTCTCCTCTCTGTCCCTCCATTTCTATCCCTGCTTCCCAGTCCTGCTTTCTGTCACCTCTCATCCCCTGCACACATGCCTTGCAGTGCGCATGGAGCACTCAGCACGCCCCAGGCAGGGAGTGCGTCCTCAGTGTCTGCCTGTTGCTTTGTGTTCTCCACCTGCATGTACCTTTGTTGTATAATGGAGGATTGGTTCCAGTTTTACCCTGGGTTGCTGGCTCAGAGCCTCTGAAACCCTTGGGATTTCCCAAGTGATGGCAGTACGTTTGTAATTCATGAGCTCCTTGACTAAACCTAAGTTATGCTAATGCGATGCGATGACTCAAGATGCAGACAGGTCCCCAGAAAGACCAGCTGCCTGATTAGAGGGTTGGAACTTTGAATGAGCCTTATCTCTGGGCTGTGGGGAGGGGCTGGGGATTGAGTTATTAATCATCCCTCTGTAACGAAACCCCAGTAAAAATGCTGGACACTGAAGCTCAGTGGAGCTTCCTGGTTGGGGAGCCCGTCAATGTGCCTGAAGGGTGATGTATTCTGATTCTGCTGGGAGAGTTCCACATAGGAGCTCAGCATTCGGGTCCCTCCCATCCCAAACTGGCTTGGTGTGTCTCTTCATTCTGCTGGTCGTGATCTGTAATTTTAATAATAAAACTGTAATAATGAGTCGAGCACTTCCCTGAGTGCTGTGAGCCATTCTAGTGAATCATCAACCCTGAGGGGGACATGGGAACACTCTTCTCCCCCACTTTGAAACTGGCTGTCCAGAAACATGGATGGCCTGGGGACCCCACTTGCAGTTGGGGGTCTCAAGTGAGAGGATCTCTTGTCAGGAGGACTGCTTATCTTGTGGGCTCGGCACTAACTGGGTGGGTAGCACCAGCATCGAATTAGAGTTCACTGGTTGAGACAGAACCATCTTCTACCGGGCTGTTCCTCTCTGTGGGCTCTCTGTAATATGTGTTTCTACCTGGATTGTTCCTCTGTTTCTCACTGAATCAGAAATTCCTATTCATCCTGTAAAACTCAGGAGATACTCAATTCTCAGAGGCTTTCTCCTCAACTTAGGGAAAATTCCAAATACAGGCAATTAGAGAAAGTATTGTAAGCAACTCACATACTTATCACCTGCTTCAACAGGCACCCACTTGCTGTCTTCTTGCTTTCTCTCTTACCACCCCTTCCCCTCAACTTTCAGAGGCTCTTCACGGTCTCTGCACAGAGGACCAAGGAGCCTGTTGAGGTCAAGGCACTGAAGACTTGTTTGAGGACATCCTCTGGGAGTGCAGTAGACCTGGGGTGTAGCTGCCTCGCATCAGTGCCTTGTATGCAGAGGAAAATGAAACGAGATACACACTTACATAAAAGCTGAATTGGCACGACAAGCAAATTTACAGAGAGAACTGCCTGTCATTTGAAATAATAAGACTAGCATTGTTTGCAAGGCAGCAGATGGGAAAGAGCACATGTCTCCTCAACTAGCATTCGAGTTTATCTACCAGCCCCGTGTTAGTTCAGTCAACCAAATATTTTTCCAGGAGCAGTGGGCCTGGATGGGATCTAGGACATGGTCATGTGTTGGAGAGGGAGGGAGCGTGGGTGGGGAGGAAGGTGTTCTGGGACTTTCCGACATTTTCGCTTCTCTTAAAGATTTTTACTCCATCCTTTCTCCTTTCCTCCCTCCCCCATTCTTTCCTTTCTAAACTGCCTATGGGGCTCTAGAATTGTACCAAAGGCTGGGCTTGTGGTGGTGATGCTGATGATAAAGATAGCAAGAATATTTACTAACAAGCACTTACATAGGACTTATCACATGGCAGGTACAGTTGCCAGAGTTGTACATGCGTTCATTCGGTGAATTACACCAACCTATGGAGGTCAATTGCTACCTGTTTAACAGATGGTGGAACTGAAAAACAGAGACGTTAAGTCACTTGTCCAAAGTCACAAAGCTGCTAGATGTGTAGATGTGTGGTTGCCGGTTTCATGGACTCCCTTGTGTATAATTTTTGAGCATCACACAGAATGATGCAGTAGTCATGAGTTCATGGTTGATAGTAGTCCAGGAGAGATAAGAGCCAGGGAGGAGAGGAGAGAGGAGAAGAGAAGCACTTTACAGAAGAATGCCAACAGTCAGGGTAGAAGAAACGAGAAAATTAACAATTTGCAATCTTCAGTGCAAGAAACCACAAGCGATGCTGAGATTATTGGGTGAAAGGCATTGGGGAGCAGGATATTAATATGATACCAAAGAATCACCCCACAGATTAACTGCAGATGACAGTAGGGGAGTGGGCCTTTCCATGGAGATACCTGGTAGTCACCACATTACCTGATGATGCCTAGGGTCACCAAGAGGGGGGATTCCTTTTGGTATAGACTTCCTGATGGGATACAGTGAGAAGTAGATGGCATCCTCTACATAATAGTCTTGCCAAGAAGCTTTACTCTCAATGGAATCATGAGGGGACAAGTAGGCAAGTGCACAGTGTGGAGTCTTTCCACAAGACCACCGGCCTGGACCTTCCGGTCCAAACAGAAAGCCATTGCCCAAGAGCAGCAGAAAAGCTCTAGGTGCATGTGTACATTTGTGTGTTCATGTATGTGTGTGTGTGGTTGTGTGCGTGTGGGGATGTACACATGTATGCCTGGGGGTATGTATATGTGTGACTGTGTATGTGAATGCGTGTATGTATGTATTTAGATGTGCATGCATACCTGTGTGTATAGATGTGTGTGTGTGTATGTATGTGTCTCGTAGGTCTCTCTGGGCTGTGCTTTCCAACCTTTAGCATGTACAAACCTTGTACATGCAAACTACCTGGCAATCTTATTAAAAGGCAAAGTTTTATTCAGAAGGTGGAGGGGTTGGGCCTGAGCCTCTGCATTTCCAACAATACCTGAGGTGTTGGTCTGATAATTGCAGTTTGAGTAACAGAAGTCTAGATTAAACGAGGCCAAGGAGCAGGACCTCTTGACACAATGTGTGAAACTTCATTGGTTTGAGGTTCAAAGAAAGAAACACAACTACAAAGGACAGTCCATCTTCCCCAGGAGCACCTTGGGAGATTTAGCGTGGGTTATGCATTAGATAGAATTATAAGCTTATTGTTAATTTTATTACATGGTTTTCTAGGGGAATGTCCTCATTTTTAGGAGTTACTTTCAAATGGTTTATACTCTATACACTGAGTCTACACACACACACACACACACACACAGAAAATGTGTAAAATAATAATTAGTCATCAGATGAAGGGGATGTGGGAGTGCATAGACTTTTCTTTAATTTTCCTGTAGGATTGAACATTTTCAAAAAAAGAAACTTGGAGAAAATGAGGTTGGAAGTAAGAAATGACTTTGCCGGGCTCTGGAGGGAAATGGGAGCACAGTTCAAGGGCGAGGGGACATATGTTGACCTGTGGTCGATTCGTGTTGATGTATGGCAGAAACCAACTAATTTCCGTAAAGCGATTATCCTTCAATTAAAAAATAAATAACAAAAAGTGACCCTGTGGGCTGCTGCGAGGTCAGAGCAGATGTGTCGAGCTCAGATGGTGAACCTGGGGCTGGGGCCTGCTTGGAATGCAACTCCCCTTCCCTGCTTTACCCCCCAAGCCAAGGGGGGACCTGTGAAGGGCTCCAGCGCTTCTGGGTGCTGGGCCTTTCAGGGTCTCCCATTATGTAAATGAGTTTGGTTCTCAGTTCCCTGCAGGCCTAGGCATCCATCTCCTGGGGTCTAAGTCTGGTACTTCTCATCTACTCGTTTTCTGAGTCTCGTCACTTTTGTTCTTGTCTCCTTGCTCATGCTCTTCTTGTCTGATGGTTTATTTTGTTTAATTAAAAACTTTATTTTTTAGGGCAACTTTAGAGTGATAGCAAAGTAAAGAGAAAGGTGCAGAGCTTTCTTGTATACCTCCCCCCCCCCACCACACACACAGCCTCCCTCCCCCTCATCACCTCTTACCAAAGCGGTTGCCACGTTGTTACTGATGCACCTCCCATAACACATCGCCACCCTCAGTTCATAATTCATGTCAGGGTTCATTCTTGGTGTTGTGCTTTTTTTTTCNGGCTCCAGCGCTTCTGGGTGCTGGGCCTTTCAGGGTCTCCCATTATGTAAATGAGTTTGGTTCTCAGTTCCCTGCAGGCCTAGGCATCCATCTCCTGGGGTCTAAGTCTGGTACTTCTCATCTACTCGTTTTCTGAGTCTCGTCACTTTTGTTCTTGTCTCCTTGCTCATGCTCTTCTTGTCTGATGGTTTATTTTGTTTAATTAAAAACTTTATTTTTTAGGGCAACTTTAGAGTGATAGCAAAGTAAAGAGAAAGGTGCAGAGCTTTCATTTATACCTCCCCCCCCCCACCACACACACAGCCTCCCTCCCCCTCATCACCTCTTACCAAAGCGGTTGCCACGTTGTTACTGATGCACCTCCCATAACACATCGCCACCCTCAGTTCATAATTCATGTCAGGGTTCATTCTTGGTGTTGTGCTTTTTTTTTCAAAATCCATTTGCTATTCTTTCCATGGGATTTTGGAAGGGAGAAAAAGTAAATCTGGATGTAAAACTCATCTTTGTTCCTAGAAGTCACTGCCTTTTTCAATTAAAAAAATTCTCTCTGGCTCCGTTATAGCCTCACTTGTGCAGGAAAGTCTTGCTTTTGTGGCTGCATTTGGAGGCTCAGGGAAGTTGCTGGCAGCACCTGGGCTTCCTCTGGATCCTAGGAATGGCATTGATGGCTGCCCCAGGTGCAGAGTGAGGTCAGCCCCTACCCGCCTTCTGGGCTCACAAGGTCGCTTCCTCTTTCCTGAAGCCCGCATCATGGTTTCCTTGTCCCACTGGAATGGACTGCACATTTGTGAGTTAAGTTTCTGTGTTGAAATTAACTGGCTGGAGCCAAGGGGAGAAAACAGAACACAAGTGAGCCGTGCATGCTCCGGGGCTGGCTCCACTTTGGTGAGGAAATGCCAGTTTCTCTGTGGCCACTGAAAAGGCTTTCCTCCTTTGAAGTGAGCTTTCTACTTCCCCAGTGGCTCAGTGGGTTGAGAGTCTGCCTGCAGTGCAGGAGACACAGGAGGCACGGGTTCAATCCCTGGGTCAGGAAGATCCCCTGGAGGAGGGCAGGGCAACGCACTGCAGTATTCTTGCCTGGAGAATTCCGTGGACCGGGGAGCCTGGCGGGCTACAGTCCCTGATGTCTCCAAGAGTCGGACACGACTGAGCGACTAACACTTTCTTTCACTTTCTGCTCCATGAAACATTTTGCAGGCATGTTGCGGATGAGGCTGGCGACGCCTCTGAACCTGTCGGCCTCGCTTCTGAAGTGCACTGCCCCCTGTTCTGTAATAAAGAGCCAGATGCGCTGGAAATGCTGGCTGGTGCTTTGGAGGCCCTGGTGAGGTGGGTTCTCTCCTCTTGGTCAGACTGGCACTGACCTTTCCAGAGCCCACTGCCCAGCGTGGTGCTGCCCCTGCTTGCGAGCATCCACGTCATCTTTGTAGAAGCTGCCTCTGGGTTCGTGGTCTCTAGGATGAAGAGTTCCTTCCTGCCGTCTGCCCTCGGTCTGCCTGACTTTGTTCCTTCACCCTCACAGGGCAAACAGAGGGCGTCCCTGTGATGCGATCTTTCCATTTACTGCTTTACCCACTCCCTTGTGACTGTTTCTTACCCAGCTGATTCCGAAATACATACAACCGTCCTTCCCATTTGTCCTGCAAGTTACTTCATGTTGTTTCTTAACTACTTCCTCTTCAAAGGGGTGTGATTCCCTGTCTTCCCTGCCCTTCCCCATCCAGGCCTCACAGATCAGAGCCCTCTTTCTCAAACAAATTCAGCTGCCCCACTTCTAGCTGACAGTCAGTCCTTCACTGATTCTACCGTGACTGAGACTGAAGTTCACCTTCACCCTGACTAGATGTTCAGGAAGCCTTGGTTCACTCTGCACGTCCACATCACGTCCACTGCCTGCCTCTTGGGGTTCGTGGCCTGTGACTCCCTGACCCAGACTGCACATTGAAAGTGCTGGCTTCATTGCTCACTTTCTCCTGCTGTTTCGCCCCTCTGTTCAGGCAGCTGGTATGCTTTGGGTATCTGCTGTGTGCCAAGTATTTTTCTAGATTAGTGCTATCCAGTGGGAAGATAAGGCAAGCCACATAGGTAATTTTATTTTAGTTTTATTATTACTTTTGAAATGTTTATTTATTTGGCTACACTGGGTCTTAGTTGGGTCACGTGGGATCTTCAATCTTCACAGTGGCGTGTAGGATTTAGTTTCACTGGACCACCAGGGAAGTCTCCACACGTGTAATTTTAGATATTGTGGTAGGTACATTAAAAAAAGGTATAAAGGAAAAGATGAAATCAATTTTGATAATATATTTAACCTCATCAAAGTCTAGTTGCTCAGTCATGTCCGACTCTTTGCAACCCCATGGACTGGAGCCCACCAGGCTCCTCTGTCCATGGAATTCTTCAGTTTAACCTCATAGGTCTAAAGTATTACCAACTTCAACATGTAATCAATACAAAGATATTAGTATGATGTTTTCCATTCTTTTTATGGTTTGAAATTTGCTGTGTGTGTGGCACCTGCAGCACATCTCACTTGGGGCTGATCACATCTCCAGTGCTCAGGGTGGCTGGTGGCCACCGTGTCAGTGAGGCTCGTGTGAGATCCATCTGTGCACAGAGCATTGGAACCCCTGCCTTCGTGGAGTTTACATTCCTCGTTAGAGAAAGAATCAGTAAGCAAGAAAACAAGGTGGGCTCTAACCTCAGCGGGCGTGTTTTCTGTGCCGCTTGTCTGTCTCTCACTGTTAGAAGCCCCTTGAGTGCTGCCTGTGTTTAAGGTAGTGGGTAAGACTGTGGGATAAAGGATTGAATCTCGTCTGTGATAGGCAGAGCCCCAGTGATGTCCATGCCCTAATCTCTGGGATCTGTGTGTATGTCACCTTCAGTGGCAAAAGAAACGTTGCAGGGGTCATTAAAGGTCGGGTCTTGGGATGGGGAAGATGCTTCTGAATCATCTCGGAGTGTGGGGGAGGAAGACGGACGATCTCATCACATGTGTACTTCAAACACTTGTCTGGCTGTGGAGAACTAGAGAGATGACATCACGAGAAGGGCACAGTCTGTGTTGCTAGCTTTTGTGATGGAGAAAGGTAATTTTAAGCTAAGAAATGCAGCGGCCTCTGGAAGCTGGAAAAGGTAAAGAAACAGATTTTCCCATAAAGCTGCCAGAAAAGAACGCAGCCGGCTGGCGCCTCCATCTCAGCCTGTTGAGACCCATGTTGGACTTCTGACCTAGAGGATTATGAAATTATAAATGTGTGGTGTTTTAAGCCACTAAATTTGTGATAATTTGTTACGGCAGCAATAGAAAATGAATACAGTTGCTTTGGGATTAAATGATGAATAATTCACCTTTCTGAGATTCAGAAATTAGTTATATATACCTCATGGGAGTTTTCAGTGGATAAAAATGAGCTAACGGCTATAAAGCACTCAGTACAGTGTCTAGCCCATCGTAAATGCGCACTTACTGTGAGCTCACGCTACGTGGATCACTGCCGCTTCTCAGCGGGGCTGGCCCAGAGCAGGGACTGTGTCAATGCTGGTTGAATGAACACTGAGTGACTGGCCTTCTCTCACCATCTTCCAAGACACGGTCGTCGGCTTCTTAGAGATCGTCAGCTTCTTAGAGATCATCAGCTCCGTGACTTTCCGGAGTGTGGAGCCCAGGGGGATTCTCATGGCACAGTAGTCAAACATGTTTCATTTGAGTCGCTATGCATTTTAATGTGTGTTGGGGAAAAAATATGGCTGGCATATCAAATCTATTATTCACAGATAAAGGACAACAAAGTGAACCCATTTTAAAATAAGTGTTGTGTAAACACTGGCTCCCATGTTGAGGGTGGTAGGTGACTGTCTGAAAGCCTGATCTAGCCAGCTCTCTCATTCTAGAGATGGGGGTTGGAGGCTGAGGGATTGAGGGTGACGTGTGGGCGGCGTGTGGCCGTGAAGCCACCTCATCTCTCAGCTCCCTGCTACTGCTCAGATACTGAGCTAGTTAAGAGTTGGGACCAGCCCTTTAGATTCTTTACAAACCAACAGTCGGTCTTCAGGAATGGAAAGCTTTTCAAGTGAATCTCCCTCGTGTTGTGGACTTAAGGGACATCCTTAGCTCAGTCTGATCTCCATGTCATTTATTAACATCTACAGCCAAGGACTAGGAAATGTACACACAGGACCTTTATTTTAGTCCCAACACTTTTTGGTTGTTCAAGACTAAAGTACGACTAGAGCCAGCTTGGGTAGAGAGATATTTATCGACTCATGGACCAATAGGGTTGAACAACCAAAAATCATAGGAAAGATGAAGACACAGCTGGGCTTTGGGCACTTCCCACGTCAGGGGCTCGGCCATCACTCAGTTCCCCTCTTGTCTCCACTTTCTCCAGTGAATGTCTGCCTACTGCTCCTGGCTTTCATGTCTCAGCCTTGCATCTGCTGCTGCCCTGTATCAGTGAGAATCTGGGTTTGATTTGTGGTTCCAGTGTGAAGAATCCCAGAGACGAAATCTCTGATTGGCTGGATTTGGACCGAATGTCTATATCTTGACCAATCAGATTGATTGGACTCTGGGCCAATCAGATTAGTCCAGCTTCAGTTGCATGTCAAACCCAGGACCAATGAGCTGTCCTGGGAGAGGCAAGGCCAAGGAAGAACGGCTCTTTCTCGCAAGCTGTAGGATGCTGTTTTGTACACAAGTGGTGGTGGAACAGTGGTGGTCTGACCTGGCCAAGAAGCGACCTCCAGACCAGCCTGTGGACCCACAGAGGTTACTTGGATGGCTCAGACCTCTGCTTCTGTACTCACTAGTCTTTTTCACCTTGGAAACATTTCCAATTTCTTTAAGCCTCAGCTCCCACATCTATAAAAGTGGAATTTGATACTTATTTTGAAAGATGTTATGAGGATTGTAGGAAATAACAAGTGAAAATATCTAGTGCACAGTAGGGGATCAAGAAACTTTTGCTTCCTTCTTTCCCAAGTGACCAGTTTTTCTTCTGGATTTTTGCTTAGGAAGCAGATTTCTCAGCTCATGACTGAAACTCTTCTCTTATTATTTCCTCCTGTTGATTGGAAAAAAGCAACACTAGTTTCCTACTATAATTACTTCTTCTAAGACTGGTTTTTAAAACATACTGGGTTAATGATAATTGGAGAACATACCTAGGACATCAAAAAAAATATATAGGTCACACTAATAGTGATTGCTGGAGTTCCTGAAATAAACATGACGGGAACTGTCTAGGGAAATGAACATTATGTAAAATGCTAAAAGGGTTGGGGCGGAGAGAGGGAGGGAGGAATCTGCTTCTGCCTCAGGAGGTTGGCATCAGACTGTGGGTCACATGCTCAGACATGGTCCAGAGTGGACCTCTGTCTTCAGATGGGTCTCGGGTCTGTTCTTTTGCAGGATGTCTGGGTGATAGCTGCGGGATGTGTCACAAACTCCGGAGGACTGGCTCAGCTGTGTGATAAGGAGGTGAAGAAAGTCCTTTCAATAGTGGAAGGAACTCATCTCTCCAGGAGATGAGAAGAACCTGGGAAACCTCTGGATCATGTAGACACGCTGCCTGCTGGTACAACCAGTCCGATCCTGTCTTTAGAGTAGGAGAGAAGAAAAGTGAAGGACGATGGCTTTGGGGAGGTGAGGCGGGGTCATGAAGGAAGAGGGCGGGAGGGGAAACACTAAGGGGAGACCCCGCACTGTCACCCAGCCGCTTTATTCCTTTGTCACTCCCTCTGTCAGCCATCATTCCTCTGTCCTCTTGTCGGCCTACCTCACTGCATACATAATTCACTTCTTTTCATGGTCTGAGATGGGGGCAATGTGAGTGAGTCAGTGCTGGAGAAATGGAAATGAATTGGACGAGTCCTTTCCTTCCTCACTGAGTTCACGATCGTGTCTTTTGGACAATGCACAGTAGAGGAAAGGACTGTACATGTAAAAATGAGAAAACAAGAAAGAATCCTTAGAATACAGAGCATACACTACAAAGTCTGATCCGTCAACTCAATTATTCCATCAACTCAATTAATCCATCAACACAGTTACTCAATTACTTTTTTTTTCCCCCCTGAGCTTTGTTCTATGAACGGAGTTCTCATTCCTCTGGGGAAATTTGTCAGATCAACTTGAATTGGGGTGCTCAGAACAATTATTCTCTCTGAAGTAGAGAGAATACTTCCTTACTTCCTTCACCTTCAAAAAATATTGTGTCCTGATCTGCTGGAAAAGGCCAAGGCCCAGCCAGCTTGGTTCTGAGTCAGCGTTTGTGAGAGATGATGTGGGTGTGTGGAAAGAACACCTGGGAGTTTGGAGTCTGGGTGTCTAGTCTCCTCGAGCAAGTCTCTTCCCCTCTCTTGAAAGTGAAAGTGTTAGTCATTCAGTTGTGTCCAACTCTTGAGGATCCCAGGAACTGAAGCATGCCAGCCTCCTCTGTCCTTGAAATTCTCTAGGCAAGAATACTGGAGTGGGTAGCCCCTCGCTTCTCCAGGAGATCTTCTCAACCCAGGAATTGAACCCAAGTCTCCTGCATTGCAGGCAGATTCTTTACCTTCTGAGCTACCAGGGGAGCCCCCACCCCCACCCTTTTTTGGTAGGGCTGTATAACTCTCGGTTTGCCCAGCTCTGACATTCCAAAGCCCTCAGGTTCTTCCACTTCCATCTCTGTATGCCCTGGCCTAAGTGTTGATGTGGATGGGACATCAGTATCCTCCCCTCTCCCTCCAGGAGAGGAAATGTTGCACCACAGACCAGTCAGCAAAATGTTTTAATGAGTTGCTATATGCCATTTCCTTAAAAAAAAAAAAGTCCCTTTGTTGCCCACATAAAAGACCAACAATGTTCAGGATACTCAGAAGACACCAAAGCTAGCTGAGAATATAAGGCAAAGCTCTCTGGCCCTTTGGAAGCATCTCAGTGCCCCTCAAGTATGCCGAGCTCTGCATGAAGCCCTGGACCCCACTCATTAGCTGAGAACTGGTCCTGCCCTTGAGGAACACACATTCTCCTGTGGAGCTGGTCAGGGTGCAAACACTGACACCATGAAAAAGGCTCCATGCACACGCATCTGGGTGCCGAGGATGGAGTAGGGAAGGGTGCCCAGCTGAGAGGGTATTAAGCCAGAGTCTTGAGGCATGAGTGGTAGCAAGATGGGGACAAGGAAATCAGGATGAGAGAGATCCTCATGAGGGAAGATGTGAAGCTGTGTAACGGAGTGATTTTTTTTAAACTTTTTATTTTGTATTGGGGTATAGCTGATTAACAGTGTTGTGATGGTTTAGGTGAACAGTGAAAGGACTTAGCCATACATATATTTCATGTATCCGCTCTCCCTGAAACTCCTCTCCCATCCAGGCTGCCCCATCACATTGAGCAGAGTACCCTGTGCTATACAGTAAGGCTTTGTTGGTTATCCATGTTATATCCAGCAGTGTGTGCATGTCCATCCCAAACTCCCTATTCTTTCCCGCAGTCCTTCCCCCTGCCAACCATAAGTTCACTCTGTGAGTCTGAGTGATGGTTTTATTTTTAAAAATATCTGTCTATCTTTCTGTGTCAGGTCTTAGTTGCAGTATGTGGGATATTTGATCTTTGTTGGAGCCTGCAACGTCTTTGTGTGGCATGTAAGGTTTAGTTCCCTGACCAGGGCTTGAACCCAGGAACTCTACCTTGAGAGTGAGGAGTCTTAGACACTGGACCACCAGGGAAGTCACTGAGTGATGGTTTTAATTGTAGGTGCTGCTGGCATTTGAGGTTCAATGAGGAGTAATGTCCTTAAAGCCCTTAAACATGAAGCTAAGAAACTTTACATTTATCCTAAACAGGAAGAGATTTTAAAGGGTTTAAAACCTAGAATGAGATGCTATCTTAGTTTGGGTTCCCCTGAAACCAGGGTCTGAGATGAGAACCTGGATGCAGTTCAGTTCAGTTCAGTTCATTTTAGTCGCTCAGTTGAGTCTGACTCTTTGCAACTCCATGAACCGCAGCACACTAGGCCTCCTTGTCCATCACCAACTCCCAGAGTTCACCCAAACCCATGTCCATCGAGTTGGTGATGCCATCCAACCATNTGACCCCACAGATTGTAGCCCACCAGGCTCTTCTGTCCATGGGATTCTCCAGGCAAGAATAATGGAGTGGGTTGCCATGCCCTCCTCCAGGGGATCTTCCTGACCTGGGATTTGAACCCATGTCTCTTAAGTCTAACCTGCGTTGGCAAGTGGGTTCTTATACCATTAGCGCCAGGTACTCAATAAACATTTGTTGGATGAACAAAGGAATGAATGAATAGGATAAAGCAAGGTGCTAGGCACAAAAAAGATAGTGCTGAAACACCAGTGGTGATTAGGACCAGCGACATAATCTGTGGGGCCCAGTACAAAATGAGAATGCGTCGTCCCTTGTTCAAAAATGATGCAATTCAAGACAACACCCAGGAGAGCATGAAAGCAAGCACAGGGTCCTTCTACACACAAAGCCCTTTGTGCCTGCACAGGTGGGATGTCTGTGTACCAGGCTTCGAGGGCGACTGTCTTTGGGGACTGGAATCATGCAGTGAGCACTTTCCTTATTTTGAGCATTCTCTATAGTAAACATGAATACTTTTAATAATCAGGAAAAAGGTATTCTAAAACAAAACCTGTAGAATAAGAGCAGCTGTATGTAGTTTGGACCACAAATCATGAGATCTGGCTTCTAACCTTGATTTTCTTGTGACCTGACCTTCGACGAGCCTTGCCCACCCTGTTTTTGATTTCCTTCCTGGAATGGCAAGAAGAGGTCCCAGGCCTCCTCCTATCCAGTGATTCTTGGATGCTAAGATTATCACCAAGATACCCAGAGAGTATCTTGGACACAGAGGTTAGAAAACCATGGAAGGGCAGGTTTGCCAGCATCTTCTCTGAATAGCCCTTGGAAATGTTCCTGGCCAGGCTGTCATGAACATTATCCTCTCCGTGAAAATGTCCTCCTGTGAGAAGCTACTGGTCTTGGGGGAATGGATGCTTTGTGTGGTCCTAAGTCAGCAAAGTGGACGAGGACAGAGGGGCCAGGCAGCCACCACCTGCCATTCTCGCCCAACACTGTGGCCCAGGCGGGGGCAGGCAGGGAGGGGCGATCTGTGGCACACAGCCCCCTGTTTTCTTATAGTGATTGCATGAAGACTACAAATATTTGAGCTGATTGTACTCGCTTATATGCAGCAATGAATCATCTCGTGATGAGAGGCCTGAAATATGCCAAGATGAAATTAACATCAATTGAAACAGAAAATGGATTCTAGCTCCCACCACAATGAGCTTTAGAAGAGGGGCCCAGGGAGCCTGGAGCTGACGGCTGCTATTCTTAGAGGCAAAAATGCCTATGCCACCGCTATTGCTTTTTCTATTTTTATTAGAAAGCTTCTTTTCTGCCCCTTCTGTGGGGGCACCTTATAATCAGACTTTGTCTAACTGAGGTTCCTTCTTGACTTTTCTGATCTTTAGGGAAAAAATGCAAGAAAAAGGAAACTAGCACAAATATTTAGAGTCTGCGTGCTCAGTTGCTTCAGTCGTGTCTGACTCTGCAACCCTGTGCACTGTAGCCTGCCAGGCTCCTCTGTCCATGGGATTCTCCAGGCAAGAATACTGAAATGGGTTGCTGTGCCTTTCTCCAAGGCATCTTCCTGACCCAGGGATCAAACCCGCGTCTCTTATGTCTCCTGCATTGGCAGGTAAGTTCTTCACCACAAGCACCACCTGGGAAGCCCATTTAGAGTCTAAGGAAGAGGAAAAATGAGGAATTGTATTCCCTCCCCCCAAATCCTCAAAACACAAAAACATTTGAGGTTCACTCCTCCCCTAAATGCTAGGTGACTTCAGGTGTCAACAATTAATAGTTTTAGGAGGCAGCACAGAGCTAGCATTAACCAGTGTTACCTGCCCTTCATTTCCTTTCACTTCACTCCTTTGCCTGTCATTCATTTCTTTATTGGCTTTTGAATCTTAAAAACCAAGCCCTGTAGGAAGCAGAAGGAGCCCACACCTAGAGAGAGATTTGGGAGAATTCATGGTGAGTCCTTGCAAGGCTTCCTATTGCAGAACCAGAAGAGGGTTCCTAGGCAGATGAGATCAGACCTGTGGGGGATGCAGTGTGTGTAGATGCTGTGGGGTCTCTGAGAGAAGCTTCCAGGTTTATGACACCCTCCTCAACCATGAAGATGCCCCGCAGGGGGACCCAGTTTCCTGTGACCTTCCATTGCTGATGCCTGATCACCAGCCTTCCCTGTCTGAAGAGTCCTGCCCACATGTCCCAGCCACCTGATGGAGCCTGCTGGGTGGCCAGACCAGAGTTAGCCCAGATTCTCTGGGCAGGGATCTAAGAGGCCCAGGGAGCTCTGGTCAGCTTGCTCTTGCTGTTGTTTAGTTGCCGAGTTGTGTCTGACTCTTTGTGACCCCATAGACTGTAGCCCACCAGGCTCCTCTATCCATGGGATTTCCCAGGTAAAAATACTGGAGTGATTTTGCCATTTCCTACTCCAGGGGATCTTCCTGACCCAGAGATCAAACCTGCGTCTCCTGCATTGCCTGGTGGATTCTTTACCACTGAGCTACCAGGGAAGCCCCTGGGCATCTTAGCACTTAACTGAGTCTCAACCTACTCAGATTTGAAATGCGGTGAGTGCAGCACACTCAACAGAGAGGGGGATGGCTTTAAATTATAAAGCATAGAAAGCTTCTAGCCCTGCGCCCAGCATGGGTTGCCGGCTGGTGGAGGGCAGCCCACCATCCGATGCTCCAGGAGCATCCACTCCTCCCTGGCTGTGGCCTGAGAGTTGGGCAATGTCTCAGCCTCCATCCAGTCTTCTTCAGGACCTAGCATTGCTTGAGACTGAATCCATGGAAGAAGCAGAGATCCAGAGCCAGGAGCTTTTGGAGACCATAGCAACATTGTTTTGTTTTTTCCTCTCAAAAGGATAAATATATTCTGGAAATGAGAAAGCTCAACCTTTAAAAGGAGGGCAGTGCTGTAGCAAGTGGTGTATTGACCACCCTGGTGTTTAGGGGGTAAAATCTGTGAGTTGGAGCCTATGTCTTTTCACTTAGGACTGCACAGCTGGAGCCTAACCTCACTTTAACCTCTCTGTGACTCGGTTTCCTCATCAGTAACTGATGATGCTGACAGTGACCTCACAGAGTTGTGAGGATTTCCTGAGGGAACTCATGGAGAGGACCTCAGAGGATGCAGGCCCTCAGCAAGTGCACAGGAAGAATTGGCTGCCACTGTCGTTTCGAATGTTCCATACCTGGCTGCCCCTCCTTTTGTCCTGATTTGACTTGTCATCTAACTGGGCTCTCCAGCGGGCAGAGATCAAGTCTACTCTCTGGCTTTTCTAAGACAGAGAGCTTTCCATTAGGACTTCTGGGCCTGGAGGGCCATTCTGAGCTGAGCCCGCTCTGGGGACTGGAGACCATGGTGGATACCCGGGCTTCTCCTCCCCCTTGTGCCTTTGGCTTTTCTTTCTTTCCTCTGCCTTCCCTGCTTCCTCAGACCTTGCCTTGGCTTCCCCATGTCTGTCTGTGACCTCTTACTTCATCTTTGAGAGCTCCTTGAGGTGGACTTCAGAAGCAGATCCTGAAATGAAAACTGGAGCAGCAGTGGTTATTTGGAAGGTGATTCCAGGAAATATCAGGAAGGGAGTAAGGCCATGAGGAAGAGATGAGCAAGGGAACCAGTGAAGGGTGTGTTATCAAGGTTATTACTTTGAGTGACTGGCGCCTAATCCCTTTGAGGAAACTGGGTCATCAGTGTGGTGTGCCTGCCTCTAAGGCAGTCTGCACAAGGAGCCAGAGAGCTGGGGGGTTTAAACACCAGATCTCACTGGTCATTTGCAGGGCTACTCTGGGGGCATTAACTGTCAACACTCCCAACTTCCTCTGTGTGTTGGCCAAGCATGCTCCCACAGGGAGAGTTCCTGGAGTTTGCAGGAAGCAGCCTTCACGCAATAGAGATGAGGACCTAGGGGGCATGGGTGGGGCACATTGAGGGCACCTGCTATACCCGCCTCACTGCTAAGTGACAGCTCCTCTCTGTTCCAGACATGGGGTGGGGGAGGGGAGAAAGACTGAGGAGGAGTTATAAGGGGTTTCCCTGGTGGCGCAGATGGTAAAGAATCTGCCCAGGTTCAATCCCTGGGTTGGGAAGATACCCTGGAGAAAGGAATGGCAACCCACTCCAGTACTCTTGCCTAGAGAGTTCCATAGAGGGTGGGGGAAGGGTGAAAGAGTGAGGAGGAAGTAGGGAGCAGAAGAGGGAGGGAGTGCAAGAAAAGGGAAGGGAAGAGAGAGAATAAGAATGGGAATGGATAGTAAACCTGGGAGAGCTGTACCATCTCTGCTCCACGCTTGATCTGATGAACTGTGACCAGGAGGGCTTATGTGTTCCACTGGGGGCTTTGGAAGGGGGACGTTCATTCAGATGTCCTACGGGTTATTCCTTTTAGACATATTTCTTTGTATAATTTCTTGCTATAATTCCCCACAGGCTAGGATGACAGAAGTGGGTTTGTTCCAACAGCTTGAGGAGACGGAAGGTGGCATCCAGTGGTCTCCATCCGGTTCTCCTTTTCCCAGCATCTGCGTCAGCAAGCTACACTGAATTCCTTCCCACCCAACAGAGAGGTGACAAAAAATCACATACATCCAGATGGCACCCTGAGATAATGGTCAGCCCAGAGCAGCTGTTGCACCTTAGAACAAGCCTCGTCTTGGCTGTGTCATCACTGTGAGAGAAGTCACACATGGCTGTGCTATGTTCTCTCTTCTTTGCAAAGAAATGGAAGAGGAAGAAACAGCTTCCACTCCTATATTGTCTTTGCTCTGGAGTAAATCTCAGCTAGGAATGGCAGAATATTTTGGCTGAACTCTACCAGAGGAAGAATGAATCAAGATTTAATACTCTGGAAGCAGAATCATTTTGCAAGATGCTTGGGCAGGATTCTCCTCAAACAATGATATTCAAACTTAAATAAGCATAGGAGGTCACCTGGTGATCTTGCAAAGATGAAGATTCTGATTCAGTGGGTCTTTGATGGAGCCAGGGAATCTGAAATTTCCAACAAGATCCAAGGTACTACCCAAGTCTCCAGTCCAAGGACTTCAAGTAGCAAGGGCATGACCTTTAGGTTTAAACATAACTGAATTCAAATCCTGGCTCTGCTGCTTCCTTGCTGGAGGAGATTGAGTAAGTTATTTTGCTTATCTGAGCTTCAGTTCTTTGACCCTGATTCTCACCCCTCAGGGTTGATGTAAGGATGTGCTGGGATTGTTTCTGCCACTGAGCCCACATGCACTGTCCCAAACTTATTCTATTGCACTTCAGTCATGTGACATTCTTTCCCTTCTTTCTGTGATCATCTCTCCACCCTGGACAGTGGTATCTGCCAATTTCAATCAGTATCAGGCTGCTGACTGAAGACTAGCCTGGGAGTAGGTACGGGCTTGTGGGGGACTTCTGTGCCACATGGGCTTGCCACTGTCTGCTAGAAGACCAGCGTGGCTGTCTTTAAGAAACAGGAAAGTAAATTCAGATAGCAGGTGGAGTCGGCAGTTCAGCCCACCCTTTGGAATCTGGTTGGTATCTTGTCACCCTATCTCTTCCCTGCTCATGGGGCATCCCCTGAAATCCATTTCCTGACTCAACTCAGTTCTGGTCCTATCCTGGTCCTGTACCCCAGTGCATACCAACGTGCTTGGTTTTTAAATACTCCTGGGCTTAGAGTTGCAAGGGACACCTCTCCGCAGGTACTCTTACCAAGCAACAGCGTTTTTTCTTTCCATCAGTCCCCTCATTTCCAAGGCAGTGAGCAGTTCCATCGCTGAGTCTCAGTTTCCTCATCTGTACAATGCTGATTGCACTTCAAGCAAGATATACATACTTACCAGCTCTTTCTCCATTCATGGGCTCAACTGTGGCACTCCCAACATGGTTTTTTTCTTTCCCTCCTGAACTCCGTTTATCAGCCCTTTTGGTTCTGGATCACTGACCATTTGCTCCAAATGCTGCGTCATTTCCAGGTCCTATTGATGAGTGCTCTGTAGTCACATGAAACGGTGCGCCCTGGAGTTGCGCAGTATACAGCCTGCACAGGTGTACATTGGTGCCTTGCATGGACCTCTTGCTTTGGACACACTATCCTGTGCTCTAGGTTCCGAACTCATCCCATCCCCACTCTCAGATCCTAAAACCCCAGTGTGGACCAACCATCTGGCTTTCCTTCAGCCTCGGTAACTGACTTTCAGAGTAAAGCTGGAAGGGCTTCCCAGGGGTTCACTGGTAAAGAATCTGCCGCCAAAGTAGGAGATCAGGAGGTACAGATTTGACTCCTGGGTTAGGAAGATCCCCTAGAGGATGAAAGGGCAACCTACTCCAGTATTCTTGCCTGGAAAATTGCCTAGAGCTGGGTGGGCTACAAGCAGAAGAGTTGGACACGACTTAGTGACTAAATGACAATAACAACAGTGAGTCTGCAGTCCTACTCTTGGGCGTATATCTGGTGAAAAGATGATCCGAAGGATACATGCACCCCATGCTCATTGCAGCTCTGTTTACAATAGCTAAGACATGGAAGCAACCTCAATGTCCATCAGCAGAGGAATGGATAAAGAAGACGTGGTACGCATATACAGTATTACTCAGTCATTAAAAAGAATGAAATAATGCCATTTGCAGGAACATGGATGGACATAGTAATTGTTCAGTGAATTCTCTAGGTAATAATTACCAGTGAGTTGGTGTCAGGTTATGGAATAAAACTCACTCAATAAAACCTATTTACTTTGGTCCAGCCTGCCCTGAAAACGACCTCAAAACAGTATAGAACAATAGACCTCAAACTTTTAGATTTAAAAACCTTTAAAATGTCCAAAAGGATTTTTGGAGCATGTTAGAATAACTGGCTTCATACTTGGCTGAGAAAGACAAAACAAAACAATAGCAACAAAATATCTGCCACCTTATACCATCATCATTTCATTAAAGGACATTTTAACTTACCTTCGAGATGTCAAGTATATCGATCTCAGAATAAAGACAATTCCATTAAAGTAAATAAATACCTCTTCAGTTTTCTAATTTTCTCCCTTCCAATGTAAACATTTTCTTGAGTCGGCCTAAAGTCCATGGGCACATGTTTGGAAACAGGCTTTCAGAGTTCTAGGGCCTGAAGCCAACATTTGGAAGCAAGACTGCAGGGATAATTGAATAATATCTTCAGTGAGGCTACTCTCTCCACCTGAATTACCCATATCTTTGACTGGCTCATTCCTATCTTCTTTGTAAGGTTCAAATCAGGGATGGTTTTCTTTAGAAAGTCTTTGGAGCTTTCCTGGGTCTGTACCCCCATCTTAGCACACATCTCACTGTGTCCTAATTGTGCATCCATGTGTCACTCCCACTCACCCTAGAGTTCCATGAAAACACATCAATGAGTAGCCAGCATCTCTTGGTTATCAAATCACTATCAGAGAACTGCAGCTCAGACAAGTGAACTGACCTGCTCGACTTTCCCCAACAAGGAAGCAGCACAGCTGGGATTTGAATCCAGTTATGTCTGAATCTAAAGGTCAGGCCTTTGGTACTCAAAGTCCTTGCGCTGACTGCATGGACACTGCTTTGTGGCATGTTAGGAATTTCAGATTCTCTGGTTCTGTTGAAGACTGAATGAATCGAAATCTGCATCTTTGCAAGATCATGAGGTGAATTGTGTGCTCGTTAAGTCTGAATATCATCGTCCTAGGAGAGTCCTTCCCAAGTGTCCTGCAAAGTGATTCTGCTTCCAGAGTATTAAATCTTGATTGATTTTTCTTCTGGTAGAATTTGGCCAACATTTCTAACATAGAGCCATTTCTAACCATACAGTAGGTGCTCAAACATTTGTTGAACAAATGAGCAGGTGTACACCAAGCAGACAAAGAACAGTCCAGAGAAAGGGAATAGCATGAGTGTAAAGCAAGCCACTGTGGAGAAGGCTGTTATATGGGAGAAGATGGAAACAGCTAGTGTGTCTGGGCAAGAGGACACGTGAGGCTGAGTCTGGATTGGTAAGACTGGAAAGGGGCCTGGAGTCAGTTCTCGAAGGGCCTGAAATGCTTTGTGTGTGGTCTTGGACTTCATCCTGAGCAGCAGAGGGATTCCGGAACAAAGGAGGGAGACACATGTGCTTGACTGTTACTAAGAGCATTCTGGAAGCTGACACAGAACATAGAATAGTGGAGTAGGACTGCTGGAGTCAGGTAGACCAGTTACCCTGCTGCTGCTGTGGTCCATGAAACATGATGATGATCTAATCTGAAGTAAGGTGTCGGCAGCGAGTGTGGAGGGTGGGGGCATTTGAATCTACAGCTCTGCGCACGCACTCTTCTGGGTACGTTCCTGGAAGCAGCTTGGAGACAGCACGACCAGATGTTCCTTTGCAGGATGTGGCGGAGGTGGTTATCAGGTGCGCTGTGCTGGGAGGCCTGAGATATGAGTCAGTACCACTCTGAAACATCATTTGAGGAGTCCAACTGGGCAGGATACCGTGTAGCTAATTTTGTTGGGAACAAACAGCCACATTTAAGTGGTGGGTGTTCAGGGGCTTGCAGATTGGTACATACCTGGATGTTCCCTTTTGCTTTGCTGCCCATTAGGAAAATGCAAGTCTTACAAAAGCGATACTGTGGCTTGGAACATTTTTCATTAGAGTAAATTTGTTTCCAAATTGACTGTAAATTATATTGCATTTTGTTTGAAAGATCTTTCTGAATTAAAGTAGGGAGCCGAGTATGCAGTACTCAGTGTGAAACATAAGTTCAATTACCTACAGTTATGAGCATGTTCTCCACGTGTGCAGAGATGGTATCGCATATGTGAAGGGTTTTCGGACTGGAAGCTGTTTTATGGATCACTCAGTTTTGGCATTCCCAAAATAGAGATGAGAGGACGGAGCTGGAAAGAAAACTGGCTGAGGTCACATAGCGAGTTAACGGCAAAGTTGGAATTGGCTTAGGTATCCTGATGTTGCTTTGTGATGAGATTAAAGAAAAAAAGAAAGTGTTTCTGAATTTTCATTCCACAGAATATTCAGTAGTTCTTTCTCTCCAGAATAATGTTAGAATAGCTGTGCATTGAGAAGATTCTAGACAGATCTAGAGAGGAAATATATCTGAAGATGTCAAGTCCCAATTCATGACACTGAAAATTCTAGAAAGGGCAGCAGAGCTACCACGTGCTGTAGTTTTCCGTGTTGTTCAAATGAGCAGCCTACCACAGTCCTGCTTTCCCATCAAGTCTGATTTCATGAAGACTGTTTTATTAGGCTTTGGCTTAACCTGACACAGGTGAGCATTCAGATGAACACCTAAGGCCACATCTGATGCTTGAGTCTTTCTCACTCACTGCAGACAGTCCATGACCACATTCTGCTGATTTCACTTCCTGGATCGTGGCTCCATCTCTCCTGCTCCGAGCCCAAGTCCATCACTCTCATTGGAACCATTTAAATAGCCACTTGTCAGTCTGCTGCCCACCCTTGCTGACAAAACCTATAGTCCAGTCCCCAGAGAGCAGAGAGATTTGATATTTTAAGCTCAGATCTAATCACTTTGACCTGCTGCCCCCACCGACACCCTCACTGTGGCCTGGTGTAGCCTGGTCCACCCCAGTCTCCGGCCTGCTCACCCTCCAGTCTCCATGCTATTCTCCATTCGAGCCCACAGCATTCTCTTCCATCTCCTTATCTGCCAGGTCTCTTCCTGCTACAGAGCTTTTGTAGATACAGGTTACACTTGCCCCTGCCCGCCAACCTCCCTTTGGCTATTTAATGCCAACCCATTCTTCAAACCTCAAAAGTTATTTTCTTTCTCTTGTAAATCCTTTACAGATCCTCAGATAAATCCATTTCCTCATACATTATTCCCTGGCCCAGTATCCTGGGTTCATTCTGTCAGTAGGTGAGGCTGGGGGAATATCTCACTCAGAGCATGAGTGGTGGGATGGGCAGTGGGGAATCTAGAAGCGTCAAGCTCTGAACTTAAACCTGATGGTTTTAACGTCAGATATTCAGGTCCCTGGGTACCCAGTGCTCTCTTCCCCTGAAAGTGAAGTGTCTGTCACTCAATTGTGGCCGACTCTTAGTGAGCATATAGATTGTACCCTGCCAGACTCCCCAGTCCATGGGATTCTCCAGGCAAGAATACTAGAGTGGGTTGCCATGCCTTTCTCCAGGGGACCTTCCCAATCCAGGGGTTAAACCCAGGTCTTCCACATTACAGACAGATTCTTTATCGTCTAAGCCACCAGGAAGCCTCTCTACCCCTGTGTGCTTAGTTGCTCAGTCATGTCTGACACTTTGTTACTGCATGGACAGCAGCCTGCCAAGCTCCTTTGTCCATGGGGATTCTCTAGGCAAGAATACTGGAGTGGATAGCCGTTCTCTTCTCCTGGACCTTCCCAACCCAGAGACTGAACCCAGGTCTCCTGCATTGCAGGCGGATTCCTTACCAACTGAGTCACCAGGGAAGCTGCTAGGCAAGCACACAAAAAAAGTAGAACCTTTTCAGATTCCTGTGCTGGCTTTTCAAGATGTTCCTGTTACATTCCCAGCAGAGCTGGTATTTTCTGCCTCCAAGTCTAGGAGGGTTAGAGATTTTATCCTAATAGCTAGAGTTAGGATGTGGGGAAGGAGGAGGACAGAGTGGACAGTCCTGAATTTCATTCACTGTTTAATCCCTGTACTCACCAGTCCTCAATGCAGAAAAGAAATCATCATCTTGGGGTCCTTATAATTTGTTCTCTGCGCTTTGTCTCTGAAAGCCCAAGATCTGAGCTGCCCCCATCACCATCTCTCCATCCTTTGCGCATCCCCACACATCGGCAACACGAGCTCACCCCTACTTTCCAGGGGAGGGCTGACGAGGACGTGTCGTCATTTAGCGTCTTCCTTTTGCAGGGGCCAGCAATCCCTCCTGGGAGCGTCGAATGTCTTAGCAGTTGAAGGAGAGAAGTCAGATGGTGTAAATGAATGTGCCATTGCAAATGCTCCACTCCTTTAATTTATGACTTTGGATCACTCAATTCTGCCAAGTCACAGAGTGATTTGTGAGAACACGTTCCTGCGATAATTTAGCAGAACCCAAGGGATATCTGAATGGAGCTGCTGAAACCCTGGCTCTGGGGCATCCCCACAGGGGACTCTGTTCAATAAACAACTGCTTATTTACTGACTACCCTTTGGGAAGGTGGACCTGACCACACCTCTGCTCTGTCCCTTGCCGATTGGCTGGCTGGACCCTCCTTAATCTCATTTCTCCATTGCCTCAGGCCCCCAGGTGCTGCCCGCTTTCCTCTGAAATCATCGGAGTAGTGGTGACAGGGGTCAGCATTTATCAAGAGCTCAGACAGAGCAGTTACTTTGCTTCTATGCGTCATCTCGTTCAATACAACACCCCTTCAGTAGGTGGCTGTTATTTCACCGTATAGAAGAGGAAACCGAAGTTCTGAGAGGTTAATTGGCTTTCTGGAGGTTAGCGCTGGTGGTGAAGTGGGGATTTAGCCCCACATCTGTCAAAATTCCCGAGGTTACAAGAAGAAGGGATGAGATAAGGCACAGAGAAAATGTGCCTCATGGTGAATAGCTGTTCTGATGAAGCGATGGGAGCCCTTTCACTGGCTGTACCACCCTGTGCCAAAGGTGCCCAGGAAGTTGGGTAGCACAGAAACTAGGATTCCTCCCAATCCTTAAATTCTGTGATTCCCTTGCATGCCGTGGTTCTATTCTCAAGGCCCTCAAATATCTCAATGTGATTGAACCATCATGTGGGAATTGATTTTTCGCATCTTATACATCATCTCCAGCATGATGAGATTACAATGCTGATATTGTCACTGGGCATTGCTAATTGAGTTTGCGATAGAACCTGAGGGAATGGGATGATGGATTCGAAGTCTATAGGGCTTTCTTTAAGAATCCTACTAATCATGAATATATTCTCAAATTTGAGCTATATTTTTCTCTCTCTCTTTTGTTTAGTCTAACAGTTAAGAGGTTGAGCATCAGAAATAGATGGAACTGCTTTCCATCCTGACTCTGCCACTTACCAGCTGTGTGAACCTGAACAAGTCATTTCGTGTCTTTGAGCTTGTCTCCTTACCTGTAAAATGAAGCTTTCAGTGCTTATCCCGTGGGCTGCTGTGCGGTTGAAATGACGTAAAACAGACAAAGCGTTTAACACGGTGCATGGCACATACTGCTTCCCTGCGAGATGGCGCTTGTTGTCCTGAGGATGCTTACCTCAGTGTTAGCTACTGTGCAACACTCTGTTACTGTTCTTAGAGCTCACAGTGACATAAAGATTCTCTTCGCTTAAAGACATGATCCACAGGCTCGGAGAGGTGACATCACCAGCCCAGTGACCTTTAACCTCCATCTCCTCAGGTTCAGTTTTCCTGTGCTGCCCTACAGAGTGCTGCCCTACAGAGTGTGCTTCCTGCCCTTTAGAGGCTGGTGATGTCCCATACATGCTGCACCCTAGGAGATGCCCACCAATGTTTCTTTGACTGCATGGAGAGGGACTGGGACCGTGGCATCTCCATCTTTTTTTCTGTAGCACATTCCTTCCTCTTCTCTGGGCCCTGATCTCCTTAGATGTAACACGCAAAAGGGTTTGGACCAAATAGATTCTATAGTCCCTTTCTCATTGTCAGCGGGTTCTTGAATACCCCTAAGCACATAGTAGGTCCCCTGTGACTTTTCATAGTGAGGCTGGGAGTAGAGGGAGGCAAGCCAGACATCCAGGTTGCAAAATTTAAGGAGGCACAGAGTCTGTGGGTCCTGCCAGTGCCGTGTGGCACCTGGGAGTGTGTAACGCCTTAAATCTTATGTGTTTGGCCCCTCTCCTCTCACCCCAGTCTCACTTCTGCTTCATAAGGCTGGTGGAAGTATAATGACTCAGTGGCCCAAACAGGTTTTTTCTTTTTCCTCTTTTAAAACCCTAGTAATGTGTAGGTGATGTTTTTAATAAAAATTGCCGGTACTTTGAATAGCTCTGTTCAAAAAGACATTCTTGAAAAAGCCCATTATTATCTAGTTATATATTTTAGGCTTCTGGGGAAAACAGCAATGCTATGGGATTGTAAGAAATGGAAGGCATGTGATGGGAAAAGATGAAATTACCGTAACAACCATTAGACTAGCCAAGGAAATAATTTCCAATGATACAGTCATTATTGGTACAAGCTTCCCCCCCAAAAAAACATAGACCAACAGAATTTTCACACTTATTTCTTCGGTTTAATTGTCTATTTGTTTCAAAGTGAAAGCTAATTAAAAGATTATTTTCATATGCTTTAATCGCACTACAGCTAACTGTTGGAAAATTTGCGATTAATTGATGCAACAGTTGACATAAGAATGCATTTTTAAAAAAATAACATCACTATTTGAATACACAGAGTGAAGCAATTAGTCCTTCATTAGTTCTGAGTTATTTCAAATGCTTTGAAATACTTGTGTGTTTAATGTTTAATCATCAAGGAAATATATCTGGCAATGCTGCTAGCCCCAACGTCATGAATTAAATATCATCCCTTGGGAGCAGGGAGAGTTCAGGAAGAAAAATGGCAGCCTCCGCGGCCTGGGGATGGGTACATTCCTCCATCGTCTGGGCACTGGCACAGTGAGGGCTCTTAATGTGTCAGTGCTTCTCCTACGCTTGTCACTTCCCAGGTGTGGCTATGCAGCCTGCAGATGGTTGCCTTGGAGGGGAGCTGACTGGGAGGGACAGCTCCCGAGTCTAGAGCCCCCTACCGGTGTGGGGGTGTTAGAGAGAGTGTCCACATCCGCAGGGCAAGGTGAGGGAGGGATGACAGGTTGGCAGACTGAACGGGGTACCTAGAGTGTGGGGACCAGCATTCTGGGCAGGAAGATGCCACTGGAGTCTCAGCTGGAGGCCTGGAGGATGGATGGGGACATGTTTCAAACAACAGAGCTTGTTAAGGGGGTGCTTCCTGGCGAGAAAGCTTCAGAGGTATGGAGACTTCAAGAGGTTCACTGGCAGACCATGAGTGTGTCTTTGGTGTGCAGGTTAGAATCAAAGGGATCCGTTCAAATTGGCAGTGAGAGTTCTTCCCAGGAATATCCTTATGACTGTCAGACACAACACATAACAGAACCAGAGGTCACATTTTCCCTGATCAGTAGAAAACACATCAAAGGCTGAACGTTTTCATCCTTTGGAGACCTGACTATAGACAATAAATACACATTCATATCTAGGCTTCATACTGAGTTCTGTATTGCATTTTCTTATTTAATTCTCAAAGTAGTCCAGTGAGTAGCCATGCATACATAGTTTTCCTACTCTGTGGGTAGGGAAACTGAGGCATGAAGAGATTAAGTTACATATTAGACTGGACCTCTCCCTTATGCCTGTCTCATTAGTTTGTAGAGTAAATAAAATATGATATTCCCTATTGTTCAGAGCAGTGTGGCTTGTATGGAGTAGAGGAACTGCTCAAGGACAGACAGACACACACACTTGGTGAATACAGGAACTACTCAAGGACACACACTCACTCTCTCTCTCTCTCTCTGTCTCTCTCTCTCTCAGTAAATAGATGAACCAGTGTTGCAAGTCAAGTCTTTCTGACTCCAAATTCACTCAGGGCTCAGTGTGGGTGTGCATGATTCTGCTAGTGTGTCACAGTTGTGCAAAGACAAAGAAGAGCTCTGTTGGTGCACCGCTATCATGACTCACTCTGTGTCATCAGTCAGTTTAGCAGAATGGAAGTAAATGTAGCTTCCAGGGGACTGCAGACAATGTCCTCTCTTCTCAGAAGATATAGTAAGGAGTCTTCAGGGCAAGGATTAAAAATATCAGAAGCCCGAGACTGGGCCAATGACAGCAAAACGAAGTGCCAGGCTTCACACCTGCAGATATATTTTAAGACGAGATGACAAGCCTCAGGGAGTGCGGGGGGCGGGGGAGGTGGGAGTGAGCACGGCCTTCCCCGTTTCTAAACTTGTGTTGAAGGTGAACAGTGGACTGATATTTCACGGCTCTGTCTGCCTGTCTTTCATGGCACGAGCAGGGGCCGGGACTCTAGGCCAGGCCCTCTCTGGCATCTGCAAGTCTCTCCTGTGGAGTGGCCCCCTGGCCACAGAGAGGCTGGAGTGCAGTGGAGACTAAGCATGAGAGGAGCTGGGGGTTCAGTGCCGAGTTCAGGCTGAAGAAGCAGTGGGTGGGGCAGCTGGCTGCGCTGGGAGCCAGAGGAGTGGGAACACCCTCCTGGTCTTCAGTTTCCTTGGGGAAATCAAGGAGGGGGAAATTACAAGGTTGGCAACCGTGTGTGCTCTGTGGACTGGGGGCCTGGGGGCCTGGGGAGGGCTTCAGCATTACGGGGGTGTAGGAGGCAGGTGCGGGCTGCTGAATCAGCATCGAGAAGGCCTTGGAGTTCCATTTGTCTGGGGAGCCTGGATGTCCTCCGACAGCAAGCACGCTGGCAGCCAGCACACATTTGTAGACAGAGAATGCAGGACATCAGCGCATTTCCCAGGAGGTCAGAATCAGAATGTGTTTGAGGCGATGATGAAAGCCCAATCAGCTGAACTGGCCTGCTTCCTTTTTTCTCAGAGTCCTGCTTGTTTTTGCATTTCTGTGTTTGTAGTCTCCCCTCCTTTTTTTCCTTTTTTTTTTCTGTCTCCCTCTTTTTTTCCACAAGGGAAGGAAGATACACATGTTCTGCATTATCTCACAAGACTAAAGGCAATCCAAGATGGTGAAAGACATAGCTGAGGGAGTGGGGTGGAGATTGGAGCCACTAAGAGCTCGGATTCAGGTGTGGCTCCGGAGCTGGCAGTGAGGTTCCCGGCAGGCGTGGCAGAGCCAGGCTCCTTCATTGTCACAAGACACACTCAGACCCGGCCCCTCTTCCTGACACAGGACATGAGATGCTCTCGTGGAGTCAGCGAAAGCAGTCTTTGAAGGGGCATTTCAGGAATTTCAATAAGCTATTCTCTTTAAAGTTTTTAATTAATTAAATGCATTGTTTAGTTTTCATTTGCTTTATGTGACATACAGTATTGGTTTCAAGTATACAGCATCCTGAATGGATACTTTTTTCCTTTCACTGAATTTATTTATTTATTTAGATATTTGTTTATTTGGCTGTGCTGGATCTATGGTCTTCATTGCAGCAGGTGGGATCTAGTTCCCTGACTAGGGATTGAACTCAGGTCCCCTTTATTGGGAGTGCAGATTCTTCGCCACTGGACCACTGGGGAGTCCCTATATTTATCTTTTTAATTCAGGTATGGTTGATTTCCAATATTGTGTTAGTTTCAGATGTATAGCAAAGTGATTCAGATATATATATGTGTATATATGTATATGTATATTCAGATTATTTTTCATTACCAGTTATTACAAGATATTGAACAAGTTCCCTCCATTTACAGTAAATCCCTGTTGCTTGTCTATTTTCTATGCAGGAGTTTGTGCCTGTTAATCACATGCTCCTAATTTATCCTTGCCTTGTCTCCTTTCCCCTTTAATAACCATACGTTTAGTTTCTATGTCCGTGAGCCTATTTCTGTTTTGCATATAGACTCATTTGTATTATTGTTTAAGGCAGTCAGATATTTTTGAATATTATGAAATAATTACCACCGTTACTATCTGGCACCATACAAAGTTGTTGCAATGTTACTGACTGTATTCCCTTATGTGTCCTGTCACATCCCCGTGACTGATTCACTTTCTAGCTGGAAGCTTGTACCTTGTAATCCGGCTCCCGTATTTTACCCCGCTCCCATACCTGTTTCCCTTTGCCAGCCACCAGTTTGTTCTCTGTGTCTGTGAGTCTGTTTCTGTTTTGTTTGTTTTCTTCTTTGAGATTCCACATAGGATTGAAATCATATGATGTCTTTCTCTGACTTCCTTCTCTTAACATAAGGCGCTCAAGGACCATCTATGTTGTTGCAAATAGTGAGGTTTCATGGGCTCCTCCAAGGAGGGCTGATAAGTTTCCACTGAAACTCAGTTTAGTGCCAGAAATTCTGAGGGTGGCAGAGCAAAGGAACGTGACCCAGGCTCGCAGCTCTTTCTCCATCTGGCTTGATCACAACCTAAAATCTAGGCTAACGTGATGGCTTTTATTCTTTTAAGGCATTGGCTTCAGCTTCTACAAAAGTGATTGGTTTCCTATATGCAACCCACGTGTAACAGAGAAGACCTGCGTCCTCTGGACTTCGGGAGAGGCTGGGGCTTGGCCCGGGAGCCTCAGGGACCCGCCCTCTCCCCAGGGTTTCCAGGCCTCTGGGGAAGATAATCTGGAAATCTGCTTATCTGAAGGAGTGACGGACAGCACACCCCTGGGTGACGCTCTGTAAATCTTGCTCCTCTCGGCTGGGATCTGACGAGGTTTGGAGGGTAACATGCTCAGGTGAGGATTGATGTTCTGTACTGCTGCTTGCAGGTAATTTTGCAAACGCTGACAAGCAGTCAAGGGCCCAGTGCTCCGGGATCACTTAGCCTCCAGTCCCAGGTCTCAGAGGATTCCCACCTTTGAGAATCCAAGGTCCTGAGAGTGGGATCCGGGGCTGTGTCGCCCCCACCTTGGCCCTGATGGTAAGCAGGCTCCTTCTGACTCAGTCTCTCAGGACTGGGTTGCTCTAGATCTTTTTAATTGTTTCTTGACGTGCCTTTTAAGCTGTCATGCTGAGATGTGATTCCCATCTCTGTTTACCTAATCAGTCACTGGGGGAGACACTTGGAGAATTGTTACGATTAGACATCAGTCTGCACACACGCTCTTTCCCCTCACCTGGTTCTCTCCATCTTCCCAAACGTCTCTGGATCTGCCAAGAAACTGGCAAGTTCTTTGGCAGCAACAAAAGTAAAGAACCCATCTTGGGGAAGGGAAGCAACTGATTGGTCCTCCGTGGTGCTGGCTGGACGTGGAGATCTTGTCATGCTTAACCAGGCAACTGCTCCTTGCCTGGCACTGAGATGGTTGGGGGCAGTGGCCTGTGTCCTCTGGACTGCAGAAGAGGCCGGGGCTTGGCTTCTTGGGAGCCTCAGGGACCCCCCAGGGTTCCCAGGCCTCTGGGGAAGATAATCTGGAAATCTGCTTATCTGAAGGAGTGATGGACAGCACACCCCCGGGGTGATGCTCTGTAAATCTTGCTCCTCTCGGCTGGGGTCTGACGAGAGGAGGGGTCTGTCCCTTCACGACACTGGAAGGGAATATATGCTCTGAGGAGCTCATGTGGTCAGGGGGCCGAGGCCAGCACACCCACACGTATAATTTGGTTATACAAATTGAATCCTGGAGTGATTCAAGGAGGGATGCATCAATTCCAGAAACAGACAAGCACCTCTCAAGAGCTGGGCCTTAAAGGAAAGTGGGGTATAAATACGGGGCGAATGGAGTCCCTGCTCAGCGGTATGTCAGCAGGTGTGCCTGGAGCTTAATCTTCTGCACCCCACTGAGCTTTCCCAATAGCCTCCTGGGAAGGAGGGCCCCGGGTGAGGACGGCCCGGTGTGGGGAGGTCATCGGAGAGCGCATGCTCCTGCCTAGCTGAGACAGGACTCGTAAGTCCGCTCAGCCCATGTCCAAGATCTCTGAACCCTCTGTTACATGTAACCCCATGTTGCCTCCCATCAGAGACCTGAGTCAAAGTGCAAACAACAGATGTAGGCTGGTGCAGAGAAGAAAGGCCTGATGAACAGAGAGAGATGAGAAGGTAACTAGCGACCTTGGCAAGTTCTGGATCTCAGAAGTCCAGGTTGTGATAGTTTAGAGGTAGGTGGTGCTAGTGGTAGAGGACCTGCTTGCCAATGCAGGAGACATAAAAGATGCTGGTTTGATCTCTGGGGTTAGGAAGATCCCCTGGAGGAGGGCATGGCAACCCACGCCAGTATTCTTGCCTGGAGAATCCCCATTGAGCAAGGAGCCTGGTAGGCTACAGTCCATAGCATTACAAAGAGTCGGACACAGCTGAAGGGACTTAGCATGCACGTACACACAGAAGTTTGGGGCCAAGGTCTCAAATCTCAGTAACATTTCTTAGTTAAGAAGTCATTCAGCCTTTCTTAGCCTCACGTTGCTCAGCTATCAGTGAGGGGTAACGAGAGCACCTTCTCCAGAGGGTTGCTTTGAGACTCCAATAAGATGAAACATACACAGTGTTGGACTTGACCTCTAACCCAGAGTCGGCCTTAGGCAAACACTGGTTTTCACTGTTGTTGATGAGTGAGAAGTAGCTGGTGTGGTAGGTGAGGCAGCTGAGAGGAGAGGGAGCAGCACTGTGATCTTATGACATGGAAGTGCTAGAGTTGGAAGGACTCTTAATGGATCCTTTTGTCTGAACTGCCCCATTCTTAGGGGAGTAAACGGTGGCCACCATGGAGAGAAAGAGCTAGTCCAGGTCACGCAAATCTTGATGGAAGGGCCGGGACTTAAACTTGAATCTTCTGCCTTTGTGTCTTAGGCTGCATTCTCCAGAACCTCCCGCGAAATCCCTCCGTTGATTTCCTCCCTTCAAGCATGGTGTTGTTCCTTGTTCAGTCGCTCAGTCGTGTCTGACTCTTTGCGACCCCGTGGGCTGCAGCAGGCCTGACTTTCCTGTCCTCCACTCATCTCCCCGATGTCATCCAGGGTAGTGATGACTCTCAAACTTGTTAATTTCATTGTAAGGAGTATTTGAAGAAATAATGTCTATCAATCAGGCCAAATTCATGCTCAGAAGAAAAAAATTGTTGGTTTCACACTGGTTTAGTAAAATACGGAGTCACTTAGCTCAAAGGAGGTGGAAGGGGTGGGGAGACAGGATTGATTAAGACACTGCCTCTTCTGACCTCCAAGTGTGTATTCGCTCCTCTCTGTCACACTCCTTCAGCCATTTCTTTGCTGAATTAAGAGCCTTGGCTTCAAATAGAGCCGCTTGCTTCACACACTCTTCCTGCCTTGCTTCAAGAAACCCTATCTTTGTGGCCAACTCATATAGTGTCAGTTGTTAAAAAATGCCAAGGGACAAAGAAAATAGAGCCTGAAATGTTTCATCTGGAAGAAACAAAGGCACACACAGACAAACGAGGGGACAATTAGTTTTTGTTTGGGCTGAAGCCAGCGGAGTATTTGTCATGTAAGTGGGAGTCTGTAGAATTTATTAGGATTACTGTAGGGCAAGGAAGTCCATTTGGAGAAAGGAGAAAAAGCCCAGGGGCGAAACATGCCCGTACACATTTTTATGAACACTCACAAAAAAATCCAACTCAGGAATAACCCACCTAATATTTGAAATAACATCACCACCAATGGTAATGTAATGTTAATGAATGGCCATTTAACTAAGCCTTATTTTGAGCACTCTACATTGGTGATCGCATTTAATCCTTGTAGGATGGCACAGTGGTAAAGAATCTGCCTGCCAAGCAGGAGACACAAGAGACGCGTGTTCGATCCCTGGGTCAGGAAGATACCTGGAGGAGGAGGAAATGGCTACCCACTCCAGTATTCTTGCCTGGAAAATTCCATGGACAGAGGAGCTCCGAGGGTGACAGTTTATAAAATCACAAAGCACTGAACACAACTGAGCCTGCACGTACACATACATTAGTGATCACGGTTAATCCTTACAGGGCTACAAGACACCTGTTGTTATTCCTCCTTTGGTAGTCAAAGACACCAGGGCCAAAAGGGGCTGAACCTTGGAAAACTACTAAAGTAGTAAATAGTGGAGGTGTGAATTGAGCTTTATTCCAAGGCTTCTTCCCCAGTTCTACCTCCTCTGAAATGCCCTGGGAGCACAGGTAGGATCCATACACCCAGCTGATACATCAGGATTGATGTTGGCAGTGTGGACATCTGAACAGGGCAAAGGTGTATGTCAAAGTCTGTGGATTAATCCAGAGTTAAAAATCAAATATTTCCATAAGACAAGTAAGGATGTGGAGACTCCAGCACAGTAATTCTAATGGAAACGGGTTTACTGCTGCCTGCCAGGTTGGAGTTAATGCTCTCTGAAGCCTGCCTTCCCTCCTCTGACATAGGCAGGAGCATGTTTTCTAATACCTTTCTCTGCCCCAGACGCCCAGCAGGATTTGGCTTGATAGGGACTTGCTGATCTATTGACCGACTGATTGATTGATTAATTGATATATTGCAGTTGTATGGTTTGGGGCTTCCAGCTTCAGCTGGGAATTGATTTTAATCTTCACAGGTTAAGAACAAAAGCTATCAAATCCCTTACAGGAGATGGTGATGAGACAAAATCTTATTAAAGAGAAACCGACAATTTATCATCTCCCAATAGCTCCAGGCCCAGTTCTGTGTGTGTATTCTTGCCAAGATCTCAGTGTCTTGTTCAATATCTAATTTATCTGGAGCTGTGTTGAGGGAAGAGTATCTCCTTCATTGAAGCATTGACTCCAGTTTTCATAGAGTAGTTATACAGCAAAAGGAGAGGACTTGGTGCCCATAAAGGGCTTAGACAGTGTAAGGGGACACAGGCATGTTTTCTCTGAACGTTGTACCATGAGAGTTTTCTCCCAAATGTTATGGTCCTTTTTTTTTTTTTTTTCTGATTAAACATCTTGCATATAAAAACATATTTATTAAAAAGCCTTTGACTGTGTGGACCACACCAAAATGTGGAAAATTCTTAAAGAAATGGGAATACCAGACTACCTTACCTGTCTCCTGAGAAATCTGTGTGCAGGTAAGCAATAGTTAGAACTGGACATGGAACAACGGACTGGTTCCAATTTGGGAAAGGAATAGGAGTACGTCAAGGCTGTATATTGTCACCCTGCTTATTTCACTTCTGTGCAGAGTACGTCATGGGAAATGTGGGACTGGATGAAGCACAAGCTGGAATCAAGATTGCCAGGAGAAATATCAATAACCTCAGATATGTGGATGACACCACCCTCATGACAGAAAGCAAACAAGAACTAAAGAACCTCTTGATGAAAGTGAAAGAGGAGAGTGAAAAAGCTGGCTTAAAACTCAACATTCAGAAAACGAAGATCATGGCATCTGGTCCCATCACTTCATGGCAAATAAAAGGGTAAAACAATGGAAATAGTGAGAGACTTTATTTTCTTGGGCTCCAAAATCACTGCAGATGGTGACTGCAGCCATGAAATTAAGACGCTTGCTCCTTAGAAGAAAAGCTATGACCAACCTAGACAGCATATTAAAAAGCAGAGACATTACTTTGCTGACAAATGTCCGTCTAGTCAAAGCTATGGTTTTTCCAGTAGTTATGTATGGATGTGAGAATTGGACCGTAAAGAAAGCTGAATGCTGAAGATTTGATGCGTTTGAACTGTGGTGTTGGAGAAGACTCTTGAGAGTCCCTTGGACTGCAAGGAGTTCCAACCAGTCAATCCTAAAGGAAATCAACCCTGAATATTCATTAGAAGGACTGTTACTAAAGCTGAAGATCCAATACTTTGGCTACTTGATGTGAAGAACTAACCCACTGGGAAAAACTCTCACTCTGGGGAAGATTGAAGGCAGGAGAAGGGGATGACAGAGGATGAGAGGGTTGGATGGCATCACCGACTCCGATGGACATGAGTTTGAACAATCTCAGGAAGTTGGTGATGGACAGGGAGGCCCGGCATGTTACAGTCCATGGGGTTGTGAAGAGTCAGACATGACTGAGCAGCTGAACTGAAACATCTTTTGTTTTTGTTTTGTCACCTAGATTTTAGAATTTTTCTCTCGCCCTTGCTAAGTTCTGAAATATTATTTAGCGAAACATATGTAATGCATTGCACAAGCTAATCAACACTTCTAACAGCACACATAAATTGGACCTTCTGACCAGTGGAAATGTTCACCTCATCTGGTTTGGTCAGGAGGCTGCCTTGTTCAGCAACCACCACAGAAGACCTGAGTCTCCAGGAAGAAGGCTGCTGGACATGGATTTGGGCCTGTGGTATTGGCTGGGCCCAATACTGGGCCCAGATCCTTCTCCTACTCTTAATCACTGGGTCACAGTGATTGGTTCTGGGCAAGAGGGGGTGGGGTCATGGGACTCAAGTGTNAACCCTGAATATTCATTAGAAGGACTGTTACTAAAGCTGAAGATCCAATACTTTGGCTACTTGATGTGAAGAACTAACCCACTGGGAAAAACTCTCACTCTGGGGAAGATTGAAGGCAGGAGAAGGGGATGACAGAGGATGAGAGGGTTGGATGGCATCACCGACTCCGATGGACATGAGTTTGAACAATCTCAGGAAGTTGGTGATGGACAGGGAGGCCCGGCATGTTACAGTCCATGGGGTTGTGAAGAGTCAGACATGACTGAGCAGCTGAACTGAAACATCTTTTGTTTTTGTTTTGTCACCTAGATTTTAGAATTTTTCTCTCGCCCTTGCTAAGTTCTGAAATATTATTTAGCGAAACATATGTAATGCATTGCACAAGCTAATCAACACTTCTAACAGCACACATAAATTGGACCTTCTGACCAGTGGAAATGTTCACCTCATCTGGTTTGGTCAGGAGGCTGCCTTGTTCAGCAACCACCACAGAAGACCTGAGTCTCCAGGAAGAAGGCTGCTGGACATGGATTTGGGCCTGTGGTATTGGCTGGGCCCAATACTGGGCCCAGATCCTTCTCCTACTCTTAATCACTGGGTCACAGTGATTGGTTCTGGGCAAGAGGGGGTGGGGTCATGGGACTCAAGTGTGGCCTATCAGATTCATCCTTGGGCGTGGCATGTGGGCTCCGAGAGATTTTATTTCCACCAGGTTTGCTAACCTGGGAGGGTAGGGGCAAGGCTGCTGGTTTCTGCCTTTCCACTTACAAGGGGAGAGTGTACTTAAGAGCTGAGGAGGAGAAGGCCAAGTTCAAAGATGGGAAGAGAGCCATAATCATAACGCGGTTCCTTAGCTCTTCATTTATGTGACTCAGTGAATTCTTTATGCACTCCAAATTAGTTTTAAATTGTGCTTCTACCACTTAACAATCAAGTCTGAGCCAATATAGGTGGGTTTATTTTCTCTATTTTACAAAGAGCTAGATCGAGGCTCAGAGTGGTTAAGAGACTGGAGGCTCACATAAGTGGTAGCTGGCAAAGCAGGTTGGCCTGTCTCAGAAGCTGCTGGAGTAAGTGTGACCTAGTATCATAACACTGCCCTAGATATGCCTTGCTTGAAAAACACCTGGTTTTATCCTCAAGGCTCATAGCCGTTCCAAAGAATCAGTCACCCCAGGGTGAACAGGACACCTTCCTCTGCTTTCCCATTATTCCCTTGACTTACTTCATAGTCATACTTTACTTTCTTTCTAAGTAGCACTTCAGTCGTGTCTGACTCTTTGCCACCCCATGGACTGTAGCCTATCAGGCAGCTCTGTCCATGGAGCTTTTCAGACAAGAATACTGGAGTGGGTTGTCATTTCCTCCTCTAGGGAATATTGCCAACCCAGGAATCAAACCTGAGTCTGTTACGTGTCCTGCATTGGCAGGCAGGTTCTTTACCACTAACGCCACCTGGAAAGTCCTATTTACTTTCTTATGTTTTCACTAAATATAGTAAAATTATTAACATACTGATATGAGAGTTGGACTATAAAGAAGGCTGTGTGCTGAAGAATTGAAGCTTTTGAAGTGTGGTGCTGGATAAGACTCTGGAGAGTCCCTTGGACTGTAAGGAGATCAAACCAGCCAATCCTAAAGGAAATCAACCCTGAATATTCTTTGGCAAGACTGATGCTGAAGTTAAAGCTCCAATACTTTAGCCACCTGACGTGAACAGCTGGCTCATTGGAAAAGATCCTGATGCTGGGAAAAATTGAGGGCAGGAGGAGAAGGGGGCAGCAGAAGATGAGGTGGTTGGATGGCATCATTGACTCAATAGATATGAGTTTGAGCAAGCTCTGGGAGATAGTGAAGGACAGGGAAGCCTGGCATGATGCAGCCCATGGGTTCACAAAGAATAATACAGGACTGAGCAACAATGGTTGATGCAGGCACATTGTAGAAATTACAGAGATGCAAAAAGAAGTCAATAAATTTACTCCTAACCTTGCCACCTGAAGAAATCAGTATTAAAATGGTTTTCTCTCCATGCAAAGGTTTCACCTCATTCATCTGTGCCTAGAGAACAGATACAATTGGCTCACACCATCACTCCATGGCTTGCATAAAGTCCCACGTCCTGGACATGAGTCCAAGTTCTGTCCTCTATGAGGTCTGTGATCTTGAGCAGGTCACTTAAGCTCCTAGAGCCGTTTTCTGATCTGTACTTATAAAGGGTGGTACAAATAACATAATCGTGGTTTCTACAAAGAAATTTTTCTTTCTAGTCACAAAAAGCTTTTACAAAAATTTCTCGGTGGCATCCCAGTGTATAAAATAGAGAAGAGGAGCCCCTTGGTTGAGTGCAGAGCCACCTCTAACCCCATGTGGTCTGTGCTGAGCCTTCAGGTGAACTGTGGGGCACAGGGAGCTATTTAAAGACCCTGGTCTAGTATGAGATCATTTCCAAAGTGCTTTCATCTAAGAAACCGGAGGGAAAATGGCCAAGGAAACTTTATAGGGCTGGAATCAGAGAGAGAATAGGCTAAGTGGCAAGGAAAAACTCACCACATTCTCTCCTGTGATACTAAATTAACAATAACCCTACCCAGAATCTGTTTTGAGAAGAAGATGGTGCTGAGGAGAGTGAAGTTCTCCTTCTGGAGTTTACTTGGCCATTGCTGGTCAGGTCCTTCTTGACCCCCCGCCCCTTTCTCTAACTGCATGTCTAGAAGGGACAGGACAAGCCAAGGATTGAGGCCACCAACCCTATCTACTAGATGCCCAAAGACATTCTCCTTGGTACTGGGAGTCATTCAGACATATCTGTTGAGTACTTGTTCTTTGCCAAGTGTATTGCAGGTGCGGTGGACAAAGCCAGCCATTACCCTGTTCTCACCTTCTTCTCTGAGAACTTGTTAGCTCGCTGGGGAGTTAGATATAAACCATCCTATTGTCTAATTTTACAGTCTGGCATGTTAATGTAAAATTGCACTCTGTATATGATGGATGGACCCTGTCTGGGAGATCAGAAAGACTATGATCACATTTCAGCTATGATCTGAAGTTAACAAGCATTCCATGCCAAGGAAGAAGGTTGTGCAAAAGCCATGGGGTGGGCAAGGGATTAGTATCCTCCCAGGACTGAAAGCAACGGCACCCCACTCCAGTACTCTTGCCTGGAAAATCCCATGGACGGAGGAGCCCAGTGGGCTGCAGGTCACGGGGTCGCTAAGAGTCGGACACAACTGAGTGACTTCATTTTCACTTTTCACTTTCATGCATTGGAGAAGGAAATGGCAACCCACTCCAGTATTCTTGCCCAGGGACGGAGGAGCCTAGTGGGCTGCTGTCTATGGGGTTGCACAGAGTCAGACACGACTGAAGCGACGCAGCAGCAGCAGCAGCAGCAGCAGGACTGAAAGAAATCCAGCATTTTCTGGTGTGCAAGATAAGCCTGAGATAAGAGACAGGGACCAGGACAAGCAAGTTCATGTGCGCCATGCCAACAGCTTTTTTTTTTTTTAATCCTGGAAACCATGGAAAGCCAGAGGCTGTGGCACCTGCCCATTTGAGAGATTATGGAAATTGTTCCCAGGAAAGGGCCTATAGAGACGGAGAAAGGCAGATGCATCTGAGAACTTTCAGATAGGAAAATAAAGACTTGGTAGTATATATGTTAGAGTAGAGTGTATTCGTTTTCTGTTGCTGCTATAACAAATTACCACACACTTAAGGCTTAAAACAATAGCAATTTATTCTATTTCAGTCCCGATGTCCAAAAGTAGAAATAAGTCTCAAAGGGCTAGAAATCAAAGTCTTGGCAGGGCTGGTTCTTCTTGGAGGATCCAGGAGAGAATCTGTTTCTTTCTTCTTCCGTATTCTAGCGACTGCTGGCTCTTCTTGTAGCTGCATCAGTCCAGTCTCAGCTTCCATCATCATGTGACCCTGTCCTCCTCTGTCACCATGCCTCCCTCTTGTAAGGACTCTTGAGATTACATTTAGGGCTCACCTTGGTCATCCAGGATGATCTCTCTGTCTTGAGACTGAAGAGACTTAAGATTCTTTCATCACATCCGCAATATCCCTTTGCTAGTAAGGTAACACAGGTTCACCAGTTCCAGGGACATCTTTGGGGACTATCATTCAGTCTATCCTATGAGGCAGGGAAGAGAAGAGATCATGGGTGTTCTAGCTTTCGAATTGGATAGATGGTGCTGAGATGGAGTTGGGGTCCAAGATGTTTTGGTCGCACAGAGTTTCAGGTGCCTTTGAGACATCCAAAGTCTACTGTCCATCAGGCAGTTTGGAAACACAGATCTGGGGTCTAGAAGAAAGGCTGGGGCTAGAGATACAGATTTGAGACAGAAGACAGTAGACTAATGCTGTGTTAGAAATATAGCAGAGTGGCATGTGGCATGGATGAGTTTGCATATGAAATAAGAGAGCCAAGGTCAAGGCTTGAGGACCTTTTAGAGGAGAATATTGAAGTTGATGGCAGTTTTCAGGGAGAATCAGAGAGATAGGAGGAAAACCAGTAGATTTCTGAGTCAGAAGGCAGGAGGAGATGATTTCAAGGACAGGGGACTGATCGACTCTGTCTACAGTGTCTGAAGGCTCAAGTAAGTTGAGGATTGAAATGTTCATGAAACTTATCACATGAACTTCCACGTCAGAATGGGAGCAGAGGACACCTTAGGTTGGAGCAAGTTGAGGGAGTTAGTGGATGGGAAGAAACCAGAGAGCAAGTATAGAAAATTCTTCTATATTCATGTATGTCTTTCTATGTATGTATTATATATTCACAGTCAGCTTTCAGATCGCACTTCAACCATTGCTTCTTCAGGGGAGGTTTTCCTGACCAGTCGACCCTCACTTTTGTAAGTCCTCCTAGCCCTGTTTCTCTGTGGCCCTGATCAAAAGCTTGGGAAGTCTGTTTTTATTTTTTTCACCATGTGATTATTTTATCTACGTCATTCTCCCTTACTGCTTATGTAAACTCCTTGAAAGTAGGTTCTGGATCCACTGTTGTTCCCCGTTGTGTTCTGAGAACATAGTTCAAAGCTGGCACATAGTATGTACTGGAGTGAGTTTACTGAATGAAAAAAATAAAGATCAAATAAAAGCTATAACTGTGAGATCAGAGATGGAAGCAGTTTTGCTTTCTAGAAGGAAGCTTACTATATTTAAAAGTGCACAGACTTTGAATTCAAAAGCCCAGAATTTTAAATCCAGAAACTTCTATCTTTCAGTCCTGTGGCTTTGGCAGAATCAGATTAGCTGATGTTTGGAGCCTTGGTTTTCCCAGCACTATGATGGAACGATGGCTTTCATGTAGATTCTACCATCCACCTGATTTCAGTGGTATATATGCATTTTTTCTTCCCAGAGCCCTTCTGCCTTGTCAAGAACTGGCAATCAGACATGTCAAGCAATTGGCATACATGGATTTTTCAGAAGTGATAGTTTGGGAAACTAGAAATGAAAACAGTGTGAAGGAGAGCCTGGCATACAGTAACTATTTAAGAAAGCCTGCCCCTTAGTCGTGTTGGTTTGCATTTTGTCCTCAGCTTGTTGTAGCTGGGCCCTCGTCGATGCGTGAGGAATGATGTGCTAAGTAGAGGAGGTGCCCTGGTGGATGCTGGCCCCTGCTAATGTTGATGAGGGCCCGTGGTGTCTGGGCAGAGAGAAGGGGGCTGGGAGGACTGGATCCTCCTCACGAGGGCTTAGCTTCCTCTTTCCTGATGCCATTCCAGTTGGGCACCTGGCAAAGGAAACCGAAGCCTTTCCCCACTGTGCCCATGCCTCTGGGGTCACATGCAGAGATGAGCTGCCTGCTGGAAAGCTGCAGTGACTCCAGTTTATTAATTTGTGCCCCTATAATTAAACAGTCATATTAATTAGCATTCCTGCTCATGTTTCTTCCTTCTTCATGTTAGAGTTGAAGCTCAGAGTAATTATTTATATGATTTCTCAATTTGTTTTGGTTTCTGTTTTCCCAAAGTGATAACTTCTGCAAAATTCATACATAGCACTTATTTCGCATGTCTGATTGTCATCTCTTGACAAGGCAGGATTGTTCTGGGAGCAAAATTTATCAAATGCTGTCTGTGTTACGGGCAGTAGGTAATTCAGAGCGCCCATTCTTTTGGATGCATTTTCAAGGAAATCTGCAATCTCTGTGCACACTGCCAGCAGTGCTTGGGTGTTTTATCGTGTGTGTATTATATGTTGTGCATATGGGAGCATGTAAAGCTTTTTTGTGAGGCAGTTATTTCTTGGTTTGGTATCATCACAATGAGCCACCGTTTTGCTTTTCAAGTACTGGGTGAGAATAATGGATATAACCTGCATACACGGAGGGAGTCAAGCGTTTTATGGCTTGGCTTAGGGATCTCCTTTCTGCCAAATATTTAGTTTCATGGTTGACGGGACTATTCCTTCCATGTGCATTTATGGGACCTGTCGAAGCAGCTGCTNTCACAATGAGCCACCGTTTTGCTTTTCAAGTACTGGGTGAGAATAATGGATATAACCTGCATACACGGAGGGAGTCAAGCGTTTTATGGCTTGGCTTAGGGATCTCCTTTCTGCCAAATATTTAGTTTCATGGTTGACGGGACTATTCCTTCCATGGGCATTTATGGGACCTGTCGAAGCAGCTGCTGTCATTCAAGGTGAGGCAGCCTCTAATCCCTGTTTCTGAAGCATTTATTACTGACCCCCGCCNTACGGGCCCATTCTCGTAGAACTGAGGCATGAGCAGGGGGAAACTGAAGCCCAGACAGGAAGCACTGAGCTCTGAGTCCAGCAGCAGGACAGTCAACGGAAAAGAAAGGAAAGAGCAGGGGCTTTGGATTCTGGCCAAACTCGGTTTGCATCTTGGCTGCCTCACTTAATGTGTGACTTTGAACAAGACATTTAATCTCTTGAGCCTAATGTTTCTTCTATCAAATATGGGCAGTAGGACTTGCAGGGTAGTAAGGAAAATTACATAAGATGTTGCCTGGAAAGAACTGTAGTCAGTGCTTAGTACAGGATGGGCATGCCACAAACATTTGAGGAAGGATGAAAAGGAAAGAACCCAAGTGAGGAAATCATGGGCTACTTCATGGAGGAGGTGGCATTTGAATTGGGCCTTAAAGAATGAATAGGGATGATCCGGGGATTCCTCGGTGGCTTGGCAGTAAAGCATTTGCCTGTGATGCAGGAGGCTCAAGTTCAATCCTGGGTGGGGAAGATCCCCGGGAGGAGGGACTGGCCACCCACTCCAGTGTTCTTGCCTAGAGAATGCCATGGACAGAGGAGGCTGGCAGGCTATAGTCCATAGGGTTGTGAAGAGTCAGACACAGCTGAAGCGACTTAACACACACACATGCGCACAGGATGATCTGACTTTTACGTGAACAAAGGCCAGAGATGAGTCCAGGGTGGGCTTGCTGTAGGTACCTGCCGGGGCAGGCAGAGTAGCTCAGGAAACTCAATGAGGCTCCAGAAGGTCTTGAGGGCATGAGGAGCAGTGTTCCCCATGAGGTCCCTACCGTGGTCATTGACCTGGTTAACACTGATTGAGAACCTGCTGTGAGCCAGACCCTGTGCCTGGTGGACACACATATTATACCCACCTCCCTGTAACAAGAGACTCACTTTTGGAGCTGACTGTCCAACTCACTCAGGTTGGACAACAACTCAGCCTGACTAGTGAGGCGGGTTAGGGGTCCAGGCCTTTCTTCACATTGTCCCTGTCATCTTGTGTCACCCCTTCCCTCCTTGTAAAGATGAGCCCCCAGGGTGGTATGCATTGCTGGAGCCACTGCCCGGCTCCAAGAATCTAGGGGTTCAGCCCTTACCTGANACAACTCAGCCTGACTAGTGAGGCGGGTTAGGGGTCCAGGCCTTTCTTCACATTGTCCCTGTCATCTTGTGTCACCCCTTCCCTCCTTGTAAAGATGAGCCCCCAGGGTGGTATGCATTGCTGGAGCCACTGCCCGGCTCCAAGAATCTAGGGGTTCAGCCCTTACCTGAACCGAGCTTCCCAATGAAGACATACACGTCACTCAAGAAGGCAGTACTTCCTGGCACCTCTGGCACAAACATTCCGAATTCTAGTCGTGGAAATAATTTAGAAGATGGAGATGAAGGTTATCATTTATTTAGGGGGCTTTATCAACAGAGGCCCTCTCTGACTTTAATAAGTGAAATGTATTGCAGAGAACGGGGATCACTGAGGCATGAGACACTGTGTCTGCCCACGGAGGGCTTTGAATAATTTACATCCCGGAAAGATATTTTATGACAGTGCTTATAATCTTCTTATTGGTTCAAAATCAACATTTACAGCACACGTCTTTGAACTGATGCGGCCGATAAGCTCATCTCTTTATTATGTGACACGAATCAGTCTGCTCAGGGAAGGGCGGTTTTGGGGAAATTGATTTCTCTTCGGATCTCGATATTTTTCTTTTCTCCCCAAACAGCCGATAAATAATAGAGGTCAGCTTATTAATATTTCATTTTAATTAATATATTAGTAGAGGGAGCTCTTTTAATTTGAAGGGGCATGGCAAGGAGGCCTTGCAAAGGTGATTCATCTGGAGGCTGTATCTCTGATTAGACCTGGCTCCAGAGAGGCGCCCGCCCTCATCCGTCTTGACCTCCCAGCATGGGGGGGTGGGGGGAGGGCGATGCAGTCAGGGAGCCGAAGGGGGCTGCAGCTTTTTCAACAGGAGCCTCTTTCCGGTGATTGGCTGAGTTTGATCAGTCCAGAAGAGGAATCCTGAGGCATCAGGCACCTGGCAGACAATAAAGAGAATGTTTTGCTCACATGGTTCTGCAGTGTGTGGGGCTAGCTGATGAAAGGGCAGGGAAGGAGGTGGATTGTGGCACCTAAAAGTCCAAAAAGCTGTCTGTCTGTCTGCCTGGGCATGCACATATGAATCTCTCACTTGCAAGGTGAACGCAACCAGTGCCAGCCTGAAGACAACCTTATTTTTTATTTAACACATTTTATTTTTACTTATTTGGCTGTGCCAGTTCTTAGTTGCTGCATGTGAACTCTTACCTGTGGCATGTGGGATCTTGTTCTCTGACCAGGGATCGAACCCAAGCCACCTGGATTGGGAGACCGGAGTCTTAGCCACTGGACTAAGTCCTGTTACGGCAGCTTTAGAGTTCCATACGAATGGCCAGATGGTACTTCTGTGTTTAATTTGGGAAAATTAATCCCTTGCTCTGAGCCTCTGTCTTCTCTTGCACAGACTGGGATAATGGGCGTTCATCTGACAAGGCTGTACGAGAGATAAGTGTGGTCGTTTATTTAAACACAGCTCTATTCTGAGTAGAACTTATTCTTATGATTCAAACTGAGAGGTCCCAGTGCCCAAGGAAGGCATTGTTCCACCAGGAAACACAGCTGGATTTTAGGAACAGGAAGCTAAAATATCTCTTGGACTTTGGGGTTCCTTGTGCTGCTAAATCAGCAGGCAAAGTAGGGGGTCCCTGAACTGACCCTAGGAAAGTGACCTCATTTGCCATGGCCAGTTGGGTTGCTGCTACGGCACAGGAGGTGGGCAGGGAGTTTATGCTTGGAACCCAGGGGGTTTGCTGGGGCACCTGCCAATACTCCCTGTCCCAAAGTCCTAGCCAGCCTGACTGTGGCAACCAGTCAGAACCAGACCACCGAGGACTCCGACCTCAAAGAAATGAGGCTTGGTTCACCTTCAAGGTAAAAAGCCCTCCCCAGCCGAGGGTCAGGGGGAGGTGGGATGGGTGGCAGATAAAGAACCTGTGATTCCAGGCTGGAAGCCGATGGCCAAGGACTCAGATGAGAGGATGGTCCAGTTGACTTTACCCTGCAGTGACTTAGTAGCTGATGGGACTTCCATGAACTGTGTTTTGGTTTGGGAACTACTTCTCACCCAGTCAGGAGTGGATGCCCCTGGCTTTCGGGCTTGGGAGACTGATCTTTCTGGAACATCACTTTGCCCTGTTGCCCTCTGGCTTCCTATCAATTTTGGTCAATGGTGGGATCAGGGAGGAGGTGAGGAATGGGATGGGATGAGAGTGAGCTCCCTGCCCACGTGAGCGTAAGGACTAACTGCGTCTATTGACATAAAGTCACGGAACCCTTTGCAACACAGCCTGATCTGTCCAGTCCTAGCTCTGAGTTCTGGGAACATCCCTTCCCTCCCTCCCTATGGTCGCAAGCCCTGGGGTCCTGCCCTGAGCATCTCTATGTGAACAGGTGCTTTATCCAAGTCTCCCTCACAACCTGTTGGAGTGTGTCACCATCCTTTTTCCCTGGTAGAGCCATGGTGAATGCAGATAGCAGCTGTGCAGATATGGGCTGTGGTCTGGATGGGCTGAATTTGGACAGGTGGACAGGGGATTAGCGGCTGTAGTGGAAATTTAGGAGACCGGGTGAATGCTGAGTTCCCCCAGGTGGGTTGTTTAGCCTCTCTTGGCCTCTGTTAACTTCAATCTGTAATGATAACAACCAGTAATTATTATTATCATTGAAGAATATAATTATAATTATATGTATTGTACATGTTATATTATATTATTATATTATACTATTATATATGTGATGCATACAGTTATTAAATATTTATATTATAACTGTGTAATTATAATAACTGGGATTAATAATAATGTCTCCACAACAGGATGAAATGACTTTCAAGATGGAAGGAGACTAAGTAAAGACCTGGCATGTGATAAGTTCTCAGTGAAGTTGTTTGTTCCCCCTCGAAGGCACACAGTAGGCTTTCAACTGATGTTAGATAGGCCTGAATGAGAGAGCGAAAGTGTGTGTGTGGAAGTGGGTGTGGGCCCAGGGGGTGGGTGAGGGCTGTGCTGGAACAGAGACAAGTCTGCCTGCAGAGTCCTTGAATCTGTGTGGAGATTTCAACCCGGGGAACATTCAGAAGCATATCTGTTCGGGCAAGAGGGATGAGATCAGAGGAGGCATCCGATACCAGGGTCGTTCTGTGAAGTCAAGGCAGGGCCTGGAAGTGCTTGACAAGGACTCCTCTGAGGGAGGGAAATTGTCTGGGCCAGACTGAAGGCAGGGAGGCCAGAAGGGGAGGAAGGTGTGGCTCATGGAGGGAAAGGAACAGGGACAGACATTGCCCTGTATGGTGGTCCGGGCCTCCAGCCCTCTCCTCTAGCCCCTGGGGCTCCGCTGAGAAGTCAGTGTCCATTTAGGCCTGAGGCTCCCCTGCACTTGAGTGGAGGCCCACTGGGAGGCGTGACCTCTCCCAAGCTGATCCACAGTTTGGAAGCACATGGGTATTTCAAAATGAACACAGCATACAGGTTTATAAGAGGAATCTGGGACCAGGAGTATAAATTAGAAATTGATGCTACAGAGTCAGGCACAGTCCCATCATCCCAGGCAGGTAGACTTGAGGGTCTTTTTGCTTATTCTTTGAGCAGATACTGGCTTCTTCCTTCTCTGTGCTGAGCAGTGAGCAGGAAGGAAGCCTGGGAGCAAAGATGGACGCAGGCTTCCGTGGCTGTCCTTGAGGAGGTGTTTGCTCCATGTAATTAAGGACAGTGGATCCCTGAGAGCTCTTTCCGCACTTTTCAATCACAAACATCCCATTAGTCACACTGCCTTGGAAGGCCTTTGACAGCCTTGTAGGTAGTTGACTCAAGAATGGGCACTGACTGGCATGGTGCAGAAAATTCCTGCTGCAGGCTGACGACGTGGACACTCTTGGATGGAAAGGAGCTGTATGTCCCGAGTGAGAGGCAAAGACGGAAACGGCCAGAGGGTTAGTTTAGGGTGAGGCAAGTGAGGCAGGCTTGTGCCACTGCAGGAGCAGATCTGATCTTTATTGAAAACTGTGATAGTTTGTTTCTCATGGATCTCTTGGCATGAACTTCGATCTCAAGCAATATCACATTAAGATATTCTTTATCTTGATTTACCGAATGTTTTCGCCCCTTTAAAGTTTGCACCCGAGCCTAGTGCCTCACTGCTCTCGCCCTAGTTCCGGCTCTGTGTGCACTTAATTTCTTTACTCTTCATCCCTGAAACCTGGCAGAGATCAGACCCTCCAGGAAGCTGCAGCATGTTATTCCTCCAGCTTCATAAAATTCCAGGGCACATTTTTGGGCACCTTCGTCAAAGAAGCACCAAGTTATGTGACAGTCTCTCTACGAGACTGAGTGTCAGGGCTTCTTGAAGGCAGTGGGGCTGGTCCGTCTCCACCTACAGACTCCCCTGTGGCTTTTGAGAAATCCCTCAAGCAATCTGGTCTGGACTTCTCCATTGGCAAAATGAGGGGATGGGGCAGATGTTCTTAACTGAGGCTCAGTCTTCTGTGTTGCTCTGCATTCCCTGGTGGACCGTGGGGGAGAGTCCATGGCAGGCCCATCCCCAGGCCAGCCCCTCTTGAGAGTCATGGACTGAGAAAAGGTCAGTGTGAAAAATCACTGGTATTTCAAACAGAAGTGCTGAAGTGATGTTCTCTGGGTGTGAGCAAGGGAGGGAAGGTTTATTGGTCTCTCAAACTTCTTCTGAGAACATAACGGCTTGTGCTAGCTGTTGAGGGAAGTACTGAGGGGGTTTAGGGAGTGCTCGTACCCGCCCTGGGCTGGTGGGCAGAGTCTTGGGGATGGATTGATGTCTGGAGTGAGAGGGAGAGGTGACACAGGCTAAGTGGTGTGCAGAAAGTCAGCCCAGAGATGTATTTTTAGGGTGATCTGGGGAGGATTCTTGGAAATGGGGAGTTTCAAAGGATGTGCTTCTAATGTTGGCCAATGCTGTGAACCCAAAGAGGAGCCTGGGCCATTGGTCAGGGTCTCTGAAGGAAGCAGATGGAAGGAAGAAGATGGTGCTCTCAAATGGAAAAATCGATCAGTCAATAAGTGGATTAGTTATAGCAGTTCAGGGATGGCTAAGGGAAAATGAGCAAGGGCTAGGGACATGCTTTGGGGCAGCATCGGAGAGACTTTACCATCCCAGACCTGAACAAGAAGGGGAGAGGACGCTCCAGGACCTAGAAGCAGCTGTCAGTGTCGATGAGGGCCAGGGTCGGGGCTGAGGGTTTCAGGACCAGAGGAGCTGGGGTCAGAGCTGGGAGTCATAGCCTCGCTCTACTTTCCTCCGCACTCCCATCTCTTGTCGGCATCTCCCACGGGATGGACCTTGAGTGATATCGTTCAGACAGGGCAGTGCCCTGGGGCCCAGACCAGGGTGGAGAGGGAGTCTGGAGGTAGCTCACTGGGCTGGATGGTGGGGTAATCAAGTGAAACTGTATCTGTGCCCATGATTGCATGGTTAAAGGGTGGAGGAGGAGGGTGAGCCTTCACACCCTTGCTCACTTACTGCTCACAACACCCAGCTGGGGAGCACTCATTACTTCTGTTTTTCAAGTGAGGAATGACAGTTGTCTCAGCCAGCTGCGAGTCCGCGAGTGTTTCTAGTGGGGGTGGGGAGGGGAGTTTGACCTTCTCCTGGGGCCCCTGCAGGGTGATTTGATTCTGCCGCTGTGTGCTGTGATCTCAAGGCTCTGTCTTGGTAAGAAGCTGTTTGATGATTCTTGGTTGAGAGGAAAACCTCTCCCTGAAGGCAGGGCTCAAGGAAGGAGCCAGGCAGAGGGAGAAGACACCACACACATGAGATGAGAGCATTGACATGGGTCCTGCCAGTGGCAGGGGTGTCAGCCATCCTCTCCGAGGCTGGCCAGACCATGATGGAGCTTGGGGCCCCCAAGTGGGGAAGATTGGGGCTGATCTTCAAACTGGGGCTCCACAGATCTTCAAACCTACTTTTCTGCCCGCACGCCTTCAACCAAGCAGGCTTTCTGAATGCTGATGAGATGCCAGGTCTGGCTGGCAGCTGAGGCTCATCTAGTGAATGAAAACATCTCAACATCTCCTTGTCGTCATCATCTGTCTTCTCTTCACAACCAGCGCTGACTGAGCTTTGCTAGGTTTCAGGCTGTGCGTTCAGTCCTACAAGTCAGTTGGTGTGTTTAATCCTTGCAGCAACACAGCGGGGCTGGGCGTTCATGCGTTTCCCCTCAGAGAGACCCAGGCACTGAGGGGTTTGCACTGGAGAGAGAAATACTGGCCAGAGAACCATCTGGTGCGGGCTCAGGGCCCCCATCATGGACTTGTACGCAGACCTTCCTGTCTGCTGTGTGTCTTTGCTCAGGTTTCTTTCGGTGTGGCTCCCATCGTAGAAGCCTCCTTGTGAGGCTGTTTGGAGGATGAACACGCTAGCCTAGTGCCTGGCACTTGGCGCGGCTGGGCAGATGCCAGCTGTTACATTGCTGTGCTCTGACTGCCCTCGTCATAGCTTCTTTTGGTCCTTTATCTTCCTCTCTGCTTCCTCTCTGTTTTCTATTTCCCAGCCCAAGGGCGTCCCCCATTGGCTTGGGGCTTCCCCCAAGTACAAGTCTTGAGATTTCCCAGTCACGCGGCCCAGTTGAGTGTGTGTTATGCTTGCATTTTTCCTGACTGGCCCCTTTGGAGTCGAGATGAGACCCCAAGTACTGGATGGAGCGATGTGTGTGCTCTTCCACTTATGCCAGGGAGCAGCCTCCCTTCTGCTTTCCTTCCCAGATACGCACTGTGCAAGAGCCTGGGAGAACTGTCAACTCCTCTTGCTGGCCCTGCTCTTCCACTGGGTCTTTCTGAGGGGAGCCCCACCCCTCAACCCTTTGTCTCTACTGCAAGTCATTGAGCTTCCCTGGGGTTTCTGCCTGAGGCTGACCAAAGCCCACCTTGGTCCCTTGGTGGGGGCTGGCCTTTGGATAAATTTCCAAACAAAGGCTATAGGATCCTGAGACTGGAGNCTTGCTGGCCCTGCTCTTCCACTGGGTCTTCCTGAGGGGAGCCCCACCCCTCAACCCTTTGTCTCTACTGCAAGTCATTGAGCTTCCCTGGGGTTTCTGCCTGAGGCTGACCAAAGCCCACCTTGGTCCCTTGGTGGGGGCTGGCCTTTGGATAAATTTCCAAACAAAGGCTATAGGATCCTGAGACTGGAGAGGAAGCTGGGAGGTGAGGGGAGTAGACTATGAATGAAAAGAGTAAGTGAAGAGGCAGGACCCTGAGGATGAAGGAACTGCCCAGAGAGCCAGTGGAAGGTGATGGAGGCTGTAAGGCCTGTCCTGCTTGGCCTGGGGCAACCTGATTGGCTTGGGGTGTCCTGATTGGCTTAGGGCAGGGGTGGGACCAGCTAGGATATCCATCTGCCTGCCCTGCTGTGCACGCGATGGCACTGGCGAGAGAAGGCTGGGAAGAATCAGGGCACATGGCAGTGCATAATGAAGCTCTCAACCTGGGGCAAAGACATTTTTATTAGCTCATGCATGTACAGATGTAGCAATTTTTAGAACGGGAGAACAGTGGCAGGTGCCCTGGAGCTGCCAAGGCTCCTGCAGCCCTGAACCTTACATTCTGTATCTCAGGCTCTGAGTGAAAGTGGGGAACCTTGCCCCCTCTCCCCATGCTGGGGTCCAGTGTATCAGCGAAAAAGCAGCTAGCCTCTACTGCTCCAGTGCAGAGGTTCTCACATTCTGGCATACCAGACTCACCTGCAGGGCTTGTTGGGTAGACAAAACCCAAAAGAGCATCCATGGGGATTCTTTTTAGTAAATCTGAAAGGGGACCTGAGGAGTCATATTTCTAGCAAGTACTCCTGTGCTGCTGAGGCCATTCTTCTGAGGAGCCACAGTTTAAAGAACCACTACCTGAGAAATCTGTAGATCATTCCACATGGGGACCATCAGGAGTTTGGCTCCCGTTATCAGTACATTGTCAGAGTTCCTTGGGTGATGCTGCTGTATCAAGCCACAAATACCCAGACTGCATCCCCACTCATCAAATCAGCTTCTGAATATGATTTTGATGACAGAATTGAGAATTATCATCTTAGGCCATAGTGGAGAGGCCAAAAAAAAAAAAAAAAAAAAACC